>CM031239.1:436808222-437315722 GCA_018340775.1 Taxus wallichiana var. yunnanensis
TCTATCAACATATCAAAAATCTAATCCAAACATCCATGAGATTATAATTCTACTCAAAACATCCAGAGCATACATGTGAGTATAAAATACAAATAATGCAAATCAACATATATCGAACTGTCTACTATCGCCATCTAGTGTATCATAATAAAAATGTAATCACATAATGTCAATAGTCCAATATTTACATAGTCCATCATCTACTGATCAAAATATAATACTCAAATGTCTAAGTATCAAATCAATAGTAACAACATCAAAATGAAATAGTGTCGAAGAGGAGTGGGCACTACATCCCCTCCCCTTAGACTTGACTTTGTCTCGAAGTCACCGAAAAGAGGTATATATAAAAATATATAAGAGAGAGAGAGAGAGTGTGTGTATATATTTCATTACTACTATTAAATTTTTAATAATATTAATATATTAAAATAGTTCAATTTATTTAAGTTCATTTTTTTGTTAAAATGGAAGCAATATTTAGTCTAATATGTATATAGGAAGATTTGTAAAATATGCCTATAAAATTAACTTAACCATAATTACATTTAAGTATAAATGTATATATATGCACTTTTTTTTAATCCATGTAAGGCTAAGTTAAGATATTAACAAGATTTCTTACACAACTCATTCTACAATATAATAAAAGCAAAAAGGGATATTTTCACTTATTCTAAATTTTGAACAAACTACTTTCCTTCAATAAAACAAACATAACTATTCCTTTTCTTTCACAAGATAAAGTGATAACCATTTTCAACAACAATAAATTTTAACAAGATTCATATTTCTTTTTACAATGAACATAGCACATGTTGAGAGTAATGAAACAACATAAATTTCTTAAGAGGGATGCATCTCTAATGAATATATTTCAAACTTTCTATTTTACCAAAATAAAGAAATGATTTGGTAGTTCTCTTCCACTCTTAGAAGAGTTTACAATTTTTAGAGATTTCTTAATGAATAAAATAAATTTCTTTCAAGCCTACAATTTTACAATCTTCCACTCAAAGTGGGAATAAATACAAGAAAAAATTACAACATGAAGGTTTTCAACAAGGCTAAAATAGAAGTCTCCAATTTATATGTGTTCTTCCCCAAATGTAGCTCCAATTTATCACTCTCCAAACTAGCACAAAAGGATCACAATACAAAGGAAGGGGGAGTATGCAACACTCTCCTCCCAATATTTAATCCATTAAGAGGAGAAGCCATACCCCGAATGGCCCTGAGCCCCAACCAAGGAATCATGAAGGATCTGAACAACTTTTGACAACCTTTCAACACACATGGCTTCCACAACAACATACATTTCAAAACATGCAACATAACTAATATACATACTTTACAATTTTTCTACAACTTCTCAAACAACACAAAGGTTTGAAATCAAACCAAATGGAGCAAGGACTATGGGAAACCACCTCCTTATGCCTCCCAAGTGAAACGTGAGTTCACCCTAAGCCTCCAAGTGCACAAACAATCAACACAAAACCCTTATTTTTCCCTTGCAATTATGTAAAAAAGTGACCATGATTTTCTTTTCACTCCCCATAGGTGAAACTCTCAATCACACTCCCACCAAATTCATGCCTCACAAACTCCATTTTCACTCCCCAATGGCCCCATAAGTCCATCTCCCACACCCAAACTAAGGCATACTACCCAACCACATGACAAACAAAACCATCACAACACTCATACAATATTTATCAAGCACCATTTTCACATTTACAACATAAATAGAAAAAAAATACAAGGATGGAGATCCTACCTCTCCATCAAGAATCAAGAAAACTTCTTTTCATAAGTATTTCACACCTACAAGCCAAGGAAATTCCCAAAAGCACTCCAACAAGCTCCCAATTTCAAAAATGCAAAGGAAGAAAATGAACAAGTAACCCCCATTCCATCAAAATACAACAATAAATAGAAATGGAATGTGAGGATGATGAGGTGGATCCATGTATTCACACTCTCAAGGCAAAACACCAAGCCCAAGACAATCAATGAACTTGTATGAAATATGACAAACCCACATGGCACACAAACTTACACACCATGCTTTCTAAAGACATAATTTACTATGACAAGAAGAGGGTGCAATTATTTTCACCCTTTTACACTCCAAAAAGGAAGGAAATGTAAAAAATCAACTCCCCATACCATAGGTAGGGTTGTTGGATACCTTTAAGAGGCATGAGACAAGCTTAACTTGTCCCACAAGCCTCTAAAAAGGTCTCCCAAGTCAAAATCCGAATTTTGAAGTTGTGGTGGAGTAAAATGCACAAAAAAATAACATAAATCTTACTTACACCAAGGAACACATAACCTCATAATTAACTATTTGTCCCATCCCAATTTTAGTTAACCAAATAAGGAGGATTAGCTTACTTAAGACACATTATTACATTCTATTAAAGTGACAAAAATTTCAAAAATTTAAATACATATAACACAAATAAAACACACACAAAATTAAAAGAGGAAAAATATATCGTCCCATGGCCACACATGTGAGGTCACCCCCATGGGAAACCTCCTAACTAGGCATGCAAAACACCACAAAATAACATTACACAAGTTGTCAAATTTTTGCCACATTGCTCAACACCCGACATCCTTCCGTGGTTGGTCCCCTATCCCCTTCCGATGTATGTGATAAAATGTCCTGCAACACAAACAAACTACCTCTCGGCCTTTCGCCATATTAACAACATCGAGACAATGTACATATTAAACAATTAATCATCATTTGAAACTAAGTAATTCTATCATCTATCAACATATCAAAATCTAATCCAAACATCCATGAGATTATAATTCTACTTAAAAAAATCGAGCATACGTTTGAGTATAAAAACAAATAATGAAATCAACATATCTTGAATTATCTACTATCGTCGTCTAGTGTATCACAATAACAATGCAATCACATAATGTCAATAGTCCAATATCTGCATAGGCCATCATCTATTGATCAAAATATAATACTCAAATTTTTGAGTATCAAATCAATAAGAATAACATAAAAATGAAATAGTGTCGAAGAGGAGTGGGCAATACAAATACTCACTCATTCACATACATGATGGTCTAATTCTTCCCATTTCTTTTGTAAAATATTCTATACATTTTCTAGAGCATTACTGAAGTCTCTCTTTCAGGATTTTGAACAAAACTATTTTAGGATGTGAATAAAGATATGATGAAGGTCACAAATCTGAATCCCTAACTTCCTATAATCCCTAACTACCAAAAGCTCTCATCCGAGGTCCAAGAGGAAACCAAACACATAATCACAATTGATAGATAAAATGGTCCATCTTATTATAGAATTTTATGCGAATGATAAAATATGAAGGATATATCAAAGTGTATTATTAGAAGGGAAACATTGGAGAAGAAACAACAGTGTTTATTATATATGTAATCACAAATTTATATTACACATAATTTTGTACAAGATATCTAAGAGGTCAAATGTATGATCCTATCATACTCCATTACTTACTTCTCTCTAACACAAACTACAAAGAATATAATTATCATAGATTAATATACAAGAGAGGAAGATGAATCATTGGTTTAGACATTTCAATGATTGGTACAATCACGCCATAACTAATAATTATTGTGACATCGTATGTTGGTATTATTACAAAGATGCAAATTTTAATACTAATAATGTAGGCCCATCATGGAGGGAGGTTTAGAGTTATATTTATTTTCAAACTAGAGAAGCTATGAACATGACATATAGTGTTAGAAAACAAAACAATTCCATGACATGCTTGCGCGCATATGCTTCTACAATACACATAAAATATCACACACATTAATGGCTAGTTAGAATTAAGAAATAAAAAAATTTATACTTAATTTTTATTGATAATTATTAATAATATTTGTGAATATGTGGAGGTGAGCGTTGAACATATTTAGCCAATATGTTCTTAATTTACAATTTTTCCTTCCTTTTATGGTGTGGAACTTGTGTAGGACAACCGTGGGTTGATTTATATTTCAGATATAATCCAAATAACATTATTCCTTTTCAAAATTGTATAATGTATTATTATTATTTTAAATTTATATTATGAATAAATTAATGATTATATATCTTTGAGGTTACATCATTAAAACATCATTATTTAACATATAATCCAAAGAACCCGAACCATGTCTTTCAAGTCACATAAGAATAGGATTATTTAATGTATAATCAAGATAAAATGTTGTTAGTATAAATTGACTTGGATTAAAATAGATAACACAATTTTAATCTTACACGTATATAATTTCAATATTGAACAACAATAATGGATATATCGCAGACAAGTGTTAAGGCCTTTACAAGGAATTAGCTAGCTCACCGATCTCAATCATGATTAGGTTTAAATCCCCGCCCTTCAATCATTGAATCTCACTGCTATATAACGGCAATGTCCCGACGTTCAAAATCAAGTAATAATTATATTTCTTCTTCTAGTTCGTGTGTTTTGCGAGTCATGGATTCATCCTCGTCTTCATCTAAGAGTGATGCCATAGAAGTCTCCCTTCCCGCTCCCTGCTCGCCGCTACTTTGCCCTTAAAGGACCCAATGGGAAGTACGTAGGCTATAGCAGAGACCATCAATGTCTTGGGTTTCTAAGCTTCTCTTACGATGATTTGATCAGTCCCTATGTAAAGCACGAGGTGGTGGAGGTGCACATTAACGGAAGCCCACATCAAATGTTGTTACAATGACAAGTTTTGGAGGAGAAACATGCTCAAGAATTGTGGTTACCTTTGACCCTTGTCTTTCACCAAAGGAGTAAATGAATATAATGTAATCATGAAATATGCATATAGTAATGATTAAAAATAATTTCTGTTCCTCTCCCTCCTAATTCGGATATAGCCTTCACTTAGGCTCAACTAGGTGTATAATGCATAGTGTATAGTGGAAACATTGTTCAATCAAATGAAGTTATGTGCATATGGGAATACGTGAACATTGTTTTTCCTAGTGTGCCATTAGATGGTTTAGAGTCATGCATGAAAGATATTTTGAGCCAAGTTTAACCTTTATCGTAGAAGGAAATTCCTTAGGAATCTAAGTGGTTCAATAAGTGATCCTCTTAATAACCCCGATCTTGGGTTAGTCTTGTATGAGAACCTCATACCTTGGGTAGTATTGGTCCTTGGTGTGAGATGTCATATTTTACCATGGTTAGCTAATCTCTCCTCCCTATGTTTAGTTGGATTGCGTTTGAGCTTGATTCCGTAGAAGAATGGTGGTTGGTAAAAATACTATGGGTTAAGTAGCTTAGTCATGCACGCATCACGCCCCGGATGATGACTAATGTTTATTGATGGTCTTCGAACTCGCTAGTACCGAGTGGGGTAATACATTGGAAACAGAGACACGTGTAGGGTCTACTTACAATGTGTTGGTCGACCCTCGCGAGAAGGTTAGTATTGATCTCATGGCCACCCGGGGTAAATGCACCGTCCAATTCTCCTACACTCAAGAAGACCTGCTTACTTCTGGACAAACAGTGTCTTACTCCCGAAAAGATGGTGTGTTTAAAGGGGTCAATTACACCGACATTAAGTATGTTGCAAAACCTGTTAAACCTGCAATAACGACGACGTCACCATAGTCACCTCGAGCTCGACCAGTAACACCTACTATCCACATGTATATCTTATGCATTAAATAAACATTAATAACCGCCTCATGCTTTAAATAAAGAAGAATAGGAATGATCCTATTACTCATTGTCATTCTACTAAACTAATGTGCACTTTTAATAAGTTTAAATATTAAACATATGGATCAATGACTTTGTAAAACATAGTTTTAAAAATCACTTGTGACATCAATAATTAACGACCAAATGTCATGTCATACTCACTTCTAGTTTTCTAATATCTTAACCTATTATATGCTCTATAATTTTATTAGATAAATATTTACCGCACTAAATGGAAGTAAAGTAACATTGTGCTAAATTATTTAAAACGAATGAATATATGACTAAAATCTAAAAGTAACATCAAATAGTGAAAACTTAAATAAGGCAATTTCTTTGGAAAATTATATGTAATTTCTTATGTACACTTGACAATTTTCCAAGAATTATATTTGATGCTTCTATTTTCTTACATTTACTTGACACTTTTTTGTGGTCTTCACATGCTCCTCTTTATGGTACAACTAGAACTTAGAAAGAGCATCTTTGGAAGTATTAAAAACTATATCCTTAGTTTTACTATTTTTAACGAAAAGCTAACCACAAGATAATGAAGATTGTAGAAATGAACAAGGGCATCTATCTATCTCTACAAGTCATTAGGGGAAGGAGAAAGGACAACATTATCAACAAAAAGGAGAATAGCTATAAAACATGATGCAATATCAAACCATCATTAACATGAGTGCTACCGACGAAGTTTCTCAAGCTCATTATTATAAATCCTAAAAAGAGTTGAGAAGGGATGAAACTTTGCTTGACTTCAACAATACTATTCAAAATGTAAGAGCTTTTGGTGAGCCCCAAATTGACCAACTAATCAAATAGATATTTAATATGGGGGTAATTAACATTCAATGAGACATTAGTAGCACAACCTTTGGAAAAAATGTCTCATAACATTGTAAAAGGTTTTACAGGAGAATTTAGAATATTTTTAACGAGCCTTACCTAAATATAGACCAAAGAGTGAAAATATAATCAATAGTCTGGAAGCTTGAAGCTTCCATGTTCCATTGGTCTAAAAGTTCCATGATTCAAGTACTCGAGAAGCATTATGTCAACCATCATAGCTCAAATATGGCATGTGTATGCTTACGCATAACAATCCTATACTTGCTTGGGTAAGAACTATCCCCTTACTTTTACATGTGATGAATCATGTGTTGAGTCAAAGAAGGTTGTAGCCCTAAGCAAAAAATATCACTAAAATAAAATAAGTAGGTATCCTTGGGTAGTTTACTTATTTTCTAGTAAGTAAGTTCAGATATGTCTCGTGAGGAAACTTAAATACAAAAAGCAACATTGCAGAAATTTTAGGGTGATCTAGAATATCATACATAGAGTTGACATAAGCTGCACAAACCCAAAGGATGATTTGATGTAATAGTTTCCTTTGGCGGAGGATATAGTAATAGGTCTAAAGAGAGTTTTTGGGAGGCATCAAAAGTGAAAGTACCTATGGATGGATGCACGTATATTCTCTCTTCGTTATACTAATTATTCATGGGGCAAGAACCACAAGGACATGATAGTTTATACTTGAGATTTTTAGAGGGAAATGAGTCATGTTATCTCTCTCTCAATAGAAAAGGGAAAGTTAATTTCTAGCTATTCCATTCAAAGGGTGAAATTCCAAGCAACATGAAATGAAAGGGGGTGTGCATGAGAGATTTAAAATATCAAGCGTTAATCCACCCCAATTAGGCCCTAATTATGAGGGAAGAAAGTTAATATCTTGGAATAAAGAAAGAATGATAGATAGTGAGTATATGAGACGTTTATGAGAATCAACATACTAAATAATATGCCTCGTTTATGTCGTGTTAGGTTACCGATTCATGTCCAGTCCGGGATTGGGTTAGAAGAACCGAGTTGTTAAGAGCACCTAATAACTACACTAGTATCAAACCTAAACAAAGTTCCCTTCCTCACACATCTTGAAAATACTATGACATCACACACCATATTTCTCTCATCTTTGTTGAATAAAAACTTGTACACTAGCATCATTCACTTTTCCCATAAAGATCAAATTCCTAGACAAAATAGGAATGTACAAGATACTAGGAAGAGTTTTGATCCTCTTGAATCTTAACAGAGTTAGAGGACCTCATTAAAAATTAGATTGAGAAAAGGATAAAGTTTCATGAATAGACAATTGAGGTGAATATTTCTAAAATAAATTTGATGATTTTACAAATTTTTGGAATACTCAGGAAAAAGAAAATTTATTATAATGCAAAATAGAATGGAGTGACAGATCACATGAATAGAAATTTGATGGATAAGGCCATGAGTACACTAAGTGGTGCTAGCTTGGAGTATAAATATTTAGTGGAAGTAGTGGTTATTGCTTTTTACTTGGTGAATAGATCACCCACATTAGCGTTGGTGGATAAGACCCCACAAGAAGTTTGGTATGGTTTGAAATTGTTGTTAAGACACATGAGAGTCTTTGGTTGTGAAGATTACATGCATATCCAAAGGAAAAAGGGATAAACTCGACTATAGGTTTGAAAAGTGCATCTTTATTGGGTACATAAATGGTGTGAAATAATACAAGCTATGGAATCCATGAACACAAAAGACTATTTATTGCTAGAATGTCATGTTTACATGGAAATGAAGGATAAAAAGATCATGCCACAACAATATTTAGAAAATGATTATTAGGAGATAAAAAACGTAAGGAAGAAAATCTAGAAGAGATCTTTCCATAACAAGATGTTGGTAAGGTTGGGGTTAAAACAAGTAAGGTATCTTTCCTCAACGAGATGTTGGTGAAGCTAGGAATCAACAAGGAAATAATATATCATTGTAGATATATTTTGGAGCACCTTTGGGACATGAGATACATATGATGTCTCCCACTTTGGATATCTCAGAGGAGTTGAGGCTTAGGAGAGAAATGAGATATCACCGAAAGATATCTCATAAGAGTTGGGGGCAACAATGTCACGATATATCACCCCAAAGATATCTCATAAGAGTTGGGAGTAGTAAGGTCATGAGACATCTGCCAAAGATATCTCAAAGAATATGTGGGTAGGAGGGTCATGAGATATCACCCAATATATATATTTGAGGATATGGGGGATGAGAGTCATAAGATATCAACCCAAATATATCTTGGAGCATCTATGTCACATGTAGTTAAGGAGTTGTTTCTTAGAGATATATTGGATCACCAGATGGGGATGATGTCTCATCCCAACAAGATCTTGATGTAGAACAACATGATATATCACCTAGGATAAATTTGGATGATTATGTCACTTTAATATTAGGTTGTCAGGGATGATTGATTTGTATTGAACGGTTTATAAGAATCCATTATCTTATATTTGCATGATCATTATCATGACTTATGTTGGATAGGTAACAATATAGGATTTCTTAGCACTTGATTAGTAGGTGCTTGAATATATGGGTAAAGTATAGGTCATTTGACTATTTCTACGCAAGGGGTCAAATAAGGAGTATTATCTATGAGTAAAACAAGAGATGCACAAAGGGTTCCTAATTATATATAAATGAGTTAGAATGATAATTGATGTAAGATCAATTGAAGCCATAAGAATTCCTTATAATTATTTGATATTATTTTATTACATAGTATATTTCTCTTACATTATTTTATTACATAGTAGATTGCTCTTACATTTTTTTTTTTATCAGAACGCCCGCTAAAATCTCCCACTTGAGAACCAAGAACAACCTAGGTTTAGTTAGAAAAATTATGGAATAATTTTGTTTAAAAGTGTTAACAACCAAAGTCTCAAGGACAATTAAATTCAACTAATAAATTTTCCCATTATAACAATTACTAATTCCACATTATAAATCAATAAGTGTAATAAATCCACACCTAGCTCAAATCTCCTTAGGGATTAATTTAATCACTGATTACATTGACATTTTAGCTAAATATTCCTTGATTTAAAATTTTAGGGTTAAGGCACAAAACAATTAAATACCCAAGGTATTTAATTCCATGAGATCCAAGACAAGAGCAAGGTTTAATTATAGGGGTAAAGAATACATATTTAAAATTATCAGAGTAAATTCTTACTTACCCACTCCTAGAACTTGGTTAAAGATTCAATTTGATTTTTCCCATGATTAATGCAATTAAATCTTCCTGAAAACATTCCCATTAGATAGGGAATTTCCTCACCTTTCCGGTGATATAAAGAAGTCCTAACACCTCATATTTCTTAAGTTATGGGTCAGCGGAACTTGGGTGGAAATTTTCCCAAGAGCAGCTCCGTGGGCTTGTGGAGGAAAATTTTCCCCAACTTGGGCCTGCAGAATTCAGAGAGAAATTTCACCCGAAGGAGAAAAGCGGACTAGTGGAATGGGGAAGAAAATTTTCCTAGAATTGGGCCGGCGGAGCGGGAAGGCATTTAGTGCTTTAAATGAAATAGATTGCATGAATAAAACTAAATCTAAACTAAACCTAGACTAATGTAGAATTCCTCCATGGATCCTTCCCTTTGCTCCCATGGCTTCCTCCTCTCCAACCTGCAAATTTAACAAAAGAAAATGAACCAAATGAGAAAAGATTTTAATAGAATTTCATAAGGATTTTAGGGCTATGTTGAGAACCCTAGGATCTAGTGGCTAAGATGGATTTGATCCAAGGGTGGAGAATTGACCCTACCTTTATTAAGAAGAAATGTATTTTAAATGTTTTAATTTAAAATCCTTAAGGGTATGTGTAGATGAATGAGTGGGGCCTTTTGATTGCCTAGGGGTGTAATGTTTCTTTCCCCTTTTAAACCCTTAGTGTGTGTAGGAAATTTATTAAAGGATCTCTAAGCTATTAATGTAATGAATTTAATAATTTAGCATAAGGTTAACCTTGTTAGGAATGAACTTAATTGAAGAAAAGAAAATATTTAATTAAGTAAAATAATCCTTGTTACCTTCCTATAGAACTATCAATTAATGTACCCTTGTTGCATCCTTGTATCGTAACCTTCTCTTTTAACCTAAAAAAAAAAAATTAGTCACATTTTTGGGTTAAGTGTTTGGTTGAAGTGAGTTCCTAGAATGTTGTTTTTATGGGCGTTACACTTGGTATCAGAGTCATGGGTTCAAAGCTTGGACCCTTGGGCACACCTAGAAAACATGAAACATGAACATTTAACCTAGTGCAAAATTGATTCTTTTAAATCTAGAAAACCACAATGTTTGATAATTGTATGAAATAGAAAACTTAGAAAACTAAAACAAGACCTAGAACAATGAACTAACTCTCACCTTGATCTATGCAAGGAGGTGCAGATTAGGTGAGGGGTCTTTTCATATAGACCTAGATATACCACCGCTAGAGTAGGATGTAGTGGCCATTCTACCTCAGATTTTGGACGCTTTGGATGTCAATGCCGGTATACGCGAAGAGAGCCCTTGGGAGGACATTTTTATAGACATGGCATGGAGTTTTCATTAGATGCCCACGTATCCACTCGACACAGTGAGGAATATAGGGCAAAGAACTTCCACGTAGAGTTGGCTAGGGTAGAGTCACCATAGAGAGGACATGGGGAGGGGACATAGGGACAGGTCTCGGAGCACTAGACAAAGGGAGGAGAAGCATGAGAGAGAGACCTAGGGGTCATCGGACATTAATTAGGTGAGACCATATCAGGGAGATCCTGAAGCTACGACCATCTCACTATTCAAGTGATACAAGAGGTTTTCAGGAAGAGGCTTGGTTGGTGAGCTTGAGTGGATGCTTCAAGCTCGTCCTTGTACTAGCAACACAAAAGCTCGTGTTGTGATCCATCTTCTAAGGGATGGAGTAGGAGTCTGGTGGAGGACCGAGGAGTAGAAGCTCCATGTTGATTTAGAGACAGTCACCTGGGAGCTATTTGAGGAGCATTTCAGGAGCAAGTATTTTCCCAGGAGGTTTATACAGCAGTGGATAGACAAGTTTCACGACCTCCATCAGGCATCGATGACTGTAGCTGAGTATGAGAGTCAATTTTTGGACCTACTCAGTATAACGATTATATGCAGGATGAGAAGGTATGGATTCATAGGTTCATCTCGGGGCCTAAACTTAGATTTGGGTGGTGCGGTGCACATTCACTAGCCCATAGACATTAGCAGAGGCTCGTGGAGAAGGCCTATATTGTAGAGGAGACATGGGGGAAGACACAACAAGATAGAGATAGAGTTTGGAGCCGTATCCAGTGATGCAGGATGGTAGGTCAAAGGGGTTAGTTCCTCCTCCACGGGGTGGAAAGAGTTCAGGGTAGGCTTCATTCAGGCCAGCATAGCTTAAAAGAGCAAGTAGCAGACCTACCCACCTTACAGACCTCCTCAGATATTTGATGTACAGAGAGGACGGAGTATGGGGCCTCCTCCTAGGGGTCCCACCAGGACACAAGGTGTGCCAAGAGCTCAGTCAAAGAGGAGCTCATCAAGTGAGAGACCTCATATGGGATCATCAAGGATCCACAACTTAGACATCTAGAGTACATTGAGCTGCCGCATCCCACTTGAGAGGACAGGAATTGTTATGGTTGTGGTGTTATTGGACATCATTGGAGAGATTACCCACAGAACCCTAACAAGGGTAAGACGTAGATCTCAGAGCCTATGGTTGGAGATATGGCATGGAGTCATTAGATCTATGCAGTGGTCGAGAACTGCTAGGATGAGCACCGAGTACCGTGATTGAGATGACAGGTAGTATTGGTGGTATTTCCACCTCTATATTATTTGATTCTGGTTCTTTTGATTCATTTATTGCACCATCCTTAGTAGAGCATTGTATAGTGGTGCAGTTAGGTAGGGTCATAGTTGGGACGTTGAGATGGCTTCTGGAGCCAAGATTTTAGACTCCTTAGTTAAGGAGTGTGTAGTGGATTTGGGACCCTTCACCACTACTTGGATCTTGAATCCTTCCATTAGGATCTTATGGTGTCATTTTAGGCATGGACTAGTTGTCTACTCACAGAGCTAGAGTGGACTATTACCATAAGACTATTTCTTGCATAGATGATCTTGGAGTGGAGTCAGTGATATCAGGAGTTAGGAGGCCCATTTCCATTCGCACCATCTCCGCTATGCAGCTTAAGTGTGTGCGCGATGGGGTTGTTAGTTGTATGTTGTTACAATTAGTGACAGATCAGAGGATGAGTCTAGTGGACCATCCCTTGATGACCATCCCATCTTGAGAGAGTTTTTGATGTGTTTCTAGGGGAGCTACCGGGGTTACCTCCCCATGTGAGATAGATTTCCACATAGATCTTGTTTCGAGCGCAGAGCCTATCTCATGAGCACCTTATCGGATGACTACTCTGAGCTATGTGAGCTCAAGTTGCAGCTTGAGGGCCTTCTGGAGAAGGGCCTAATCCATCCTAGTGTATCCCCTTGGGGTGCACCGGTGATCTTTGTGAAGAAGAAGGATGGATCTCTATGGTTGTGTATTGATTACCATCATTGAACAAAGTAATGATCAAGAATCATTACCCCCTTCCACGCATTGATGATTTATTTGATCAGATGAAGGGGGCTACAATTTTTCTCCAAGATAGATCTTAAGTCAAGGTACCATCAGCTCAGGATTACGGAGGTGGATATTCATAAGACCGCCTTCCGTACGAGATATGGCCACTACGAGTTCACAGTGGTACCTTTCGGTTTGACAAATGCCCCCGCAGTGTTTATGAGTTTGATGAATGGGGTATTCAAGGACTTTCTAGATTGCTTTGTGCTCATCTTCCTTGATGAAATTCTGATTTACTCACATGTGTGAGGAGCATGAGGAGCACCTTCGCTAGGTTCTTTAGTGTCTTCGTGAGTAGCACCTTTACGGGAACTTGGAGAAGTGTGCATTCTTTCAGACAGAGGTGTAGTATTTGGGCCACATCATTTTTGGGGAAGGTATCATAGTCGATCCTTCCAAGATTGAGCCATCATGGATTGGCCAACACCCACTAGTGTGACCGAGGTGTGTAACTTCATGGGTTTAGTAGGATATTACAGGAGATTTGTTCAAGACTTTTCTCGGATTACGCACCCCATCACTTCCCTTCAGTGGAAAGGGAAGAAGTTTTTATGGTCAGATAGATGTGAGAAAGGATTTCAAGTACACTAAAGGAATGCCTCACGACAACACCTATTCTTGCAAAGTGCCAGATCCTCAGGGTGAGTTCTACATTTACATATGCTTCTTTGGTAGGACTTGGAGGTGTGTTGATGCAGGAGGGCAGAGTAGTTGCTTTTGAGTCTCACAAACTCAAGGATTATGAGCTCAATTATCGACTCATGATCTTGAGCTTGCAGCAGTTGTGCATGCCTTAGTGTGGTGGAGACATTTTCTTCTTGGTGGAGATTTACACTCAGGACTGATCACTTGAGTCTTCGCCACCTCTTCACGTAGCCCAATCTCAATGCTCGTCAGTGGCGTTGGATGGAGTTGCTTTGTGAGTATGACATGGAGATAGAGCATGTGAAGGGGAAGGAGAATGTGGTTACAGATGCCTTGAGTAGATGGAGACATGTGGCTATGGCCACCTCAGTGGGCACAGATTTGCGGAGTAGGATTTTGCAAGCAGACTTCCTCAGGATAGTTTCTACCTTGCAGCCAGAGTAGAGATTGAGTCACAGAGACCCCTTGAGGGGAGATTTGATGGATTTTCATTAGAGGAAGATGGCCTTCTCAAACATAGAGGTTAGATATATGTTCCTAGAGATGGAGGCTTGAGACAGGACATTTTTTCAGAGGCTCATCGTGTGCCTTATTCAGCCCATCCCGGGGTGAAGAAGATGCACGCCACCTTGAGACAATTGTATTTTTGGAGAGGACTTGGAGAGAGAGTGGCCTCATTTGTGTCATTGTTTAGAGTGCCAGAGGGTGAAGGCCGAGCATCAGCATCTCGCTGGCCTTCTCTATCCTCATGCCATACCGGAGTGGAAGTGGGACACCATTTCCATGGACTTCATCATTGGGTTACCTACGTCGAGATACCACCATGACGCCATCATGGTCATGGTGGATAATTGATGAAAGTAGCTCATTTTTTTCCGGTGAAGACCACCTATACATACTAGTGTAGTGGCATGGGTATATCTTGATGAGATTGTCAGATTACATGGGATTCCACATGGAAGATCATTTGCGACCGTGATCCTTTGTACACTTCCCATTTCTGGACCACCATGCAGTATGCTCTCGGGACGAGGATCAATTTCAGCACAACATATCACCCTGAGACAGATGGACAGACTGAGTGGGTGAATCAGATCCTAGAGGACATGCTTAGGATGTACGTTATGGATCACCAGTCGAGATGGGAGGAGTATCTATATTTGGTGGAGTTTTCCTACAATAATAGTTTCAGAGTTCGATAGGCATGGCTCCTTTTCAGGCATTATATGGCAGAGAGTGCAGGACACCTCTTAGTTGGGACAAGGATTAGAGGATAGGGTTTCTCTTGGGCCAACATTATTACAGGATATGGAGCAGTAGGTTACCTTGATCAAATAGAGATTGCAGGAGGCGGGACAGGCAGAAGAAGTATGTGGACCAGCATAGGACAAATCATAGTTTTGAGGTGGGCACAAAGGTGTTTCTTCGTGTCAGACCACATAAGAGCCCTATCCATTATGGAAAAGGTTCTAAGCTTGCTCCTAGGTTTGTGGGTCCCTTTGAGATCTTGGAGCGCCTCGGTCCCTTGGCCTATCATCTAGCATTGCCACCTAGCTTGTCTCGTCACATCCATGATGTGTTTCACATTTTCTATGCTTAGGAGATATATTTTTGATCCTTCTCACGTGCTAGATTGGACACATTGCAGGTGTAGGATTAGGGGTAGGTGATGGTGGAGCCCGTATGCATTATAGAGCATAGGACCCTGGGCCTTCGTGGCAGAGAGATTGACTAGGTTCGGGTCTAGTGGGACATAGATATGATGAGACTACAACTACTTGGGAGGATGCTACTTTTACTACGAGTAGTTTCCACACCTATTCCAGTGACTTCTAAGAGGAAGTCGAGTCTAAGGGGAGGGGGATGTAGTGCCCACTTCCCTTCGACACCTTTTTTATTATTGTTTTTTTTGATATTTGTCTACACTTATGGATATATTATAGTTTTTGATATAGCATGTTAGTAGATATCAGAGATACTGAACTGTTATTGATTTGATTCTTATATGATGCATATGGACATTGGAGACATTTGATGTTGATATTGATATACTTTTGACATGATTATTTATCTGTATTTCTGACATGTGATATATTTAATCATGTTTAGTAGATCTTGATAATTGGATTAATGTGATGATCGTTTTGACATGAATGAAATGTGGAATAGAAATGTGCTAGAAATTTAAGTGATATCGTATCTTGCATAGATGATATTAATTCAGTATATAGTTGATTTTAGATTTATATCATATATTTTGGCATGAATGTTTTAATGCGGCCACGAGGCCGAAGGAGGTATTCTCTGTTTTATAGGTATATTATATTCACAACAACATCGGGGAGTGGAGACCAACCACATCGGAATTCGAGAAGAATTCAACTAGGGTCACCATGGCAACATGTAATTGTGTGTGTGTTAGAATTTTTGGTTAGGAGAAAATTGTGACCTAGGGGTCATGTGTTGTTTTGTTTTAATTTTCCTCTTTCTATTATGTTAGTATGTGTTTTCTTTTAGTAATGAAATTTACTTGTTTTATTATTTAGATTTTTGGATTTATGTTTACCCCTTTATTATTCATGGGTTGTAGTGTCTTAATTAAGCTAATTTAAATTTGTCCTAAACTAATTAAAGATGTGACCAAAAAGGAGTTCATTTATTAGAATTGATTTACTCTTGGATTTTGTGTTGAGTGAAGTGTGTTTGAGTTTTGAGTGTAGCACACTCTACCCTTCATGGGAAACTCGAATTTGGCCTTAGAGGCCAAATTTGGAAGCTTGTGGGACAAGTCAAACTTGTCCCACACCTCTTAAATGCCCATGCCAACCCTACCTATGGGTTGGGGGGTCAAATTTAGGCTCTTTTAGGTGTTTTGGGAAGTTAAAAAGGTAAAATGTTAATTGCACTTTCTTTCAAATATTTAATTTTGTCCTTTGGGGGAGTGGGCTTAGATGGAGTGTGTAAGGTTCTTGTCATTCCTCCAACCACTTATTAATTGTGCATTGGAATATGAGGTTGACCAAGTGATGTGGAGTGGAGAGGAAATGAGGTGGCATCCTACTTGGAGCCACATCATCCCTCCCTCTCCTTTCTCTATTTATTGAATTCTTGTTGCTTGTTTTGGGGTTGGATGATCATTTTTAGTCTCTTGAATTTTGGAGAGTGAGAGGATTTTGAGAGAGTTTGTGGATTTTGGAGCTTTGTGGATGCTTGCTTGATCTTTGGAGAAGCTTGGAACTTCATACTTGGAACAAGCTCTACCATGGAGAGGTAGGAGCTTCACCTTAGTTTAAATTATGTTATTTGTTTTATTGTATGTGTGTATATGTTGTGTTGAATGTTGTTATCTCTTTGAAATGCTTGTTGGGTGTGGGTAGAATGCCTAAGTTGGGAGTGGGAGGAGACTATGGGGAGTTTTTTTTGTAGGGAGGCATAAGAGATCACTTTTTGTGGAGGGAGTTTGGGTTGGGTGCCCCATCTTGTTTTGAGGAATGCTTGCATTTCTTTTTTTTCTTTTTATGAGGGAGACATAAGAGTTTTGTAGGGAGGCATAAGAGTTATGGAGGTATAAGGGGTACTTGAGGGAGGCATAAGAGTTGTAAGGGAAATTGTGTTTTGCATTGGAGGATTTTGGGTGGGCACCCATTCCCATTGGGAGGCATAAGTGGCCTCCCCATAGGTCTTACTCTTTTGGCTTTCTTGATAAGCCTTGTGATCTTGTTGCTTTGATTTTTTCTTCTTGTTGAGTTGTTGTTGTGTTTTGTATGTAAATGGAATGAATGTGAAATTATATGTTAAGTATTGTGGAAGCTAGTAGTTTCCATGAGTTGAGATCTTCTCCCATTGTAATGTGGTTGGGGCTTGGGGGCCAATGGAGAGGATGGCTTCTCTTCTCCATTGGGTATCTTGGTTGGGTGGAGAGCGTTGCCTCTCCCCTATTTTGTTGTGAATCAAGAAAACTTCTTGGAGGAGCTACCTTGTTGGTGTTTGGAGCATTGGAGTCTTGTTGGTGACCATGTGAAACTTCCTTGTATTTTTACCCACTTAGAGTGGAAGAAATTGTAATAATGTATTCATTCTTGTATTTACATTTTGTATGGATTCCCACTTCAAGTGGAGGAAATTGTAATGACTTTGTAAAAGAAAGTTGTAATCCAATTGTTGTTATTGTTATTGTATTGCATGTGGAAAGAAACAAATGAGAAAAGAAAGAAGAAAGAATGTTATTGTAAAGTTAGTTTGCAAATAGAAAAGAAAGTATTTTCTCCTTGTTGAAATCTTGAATGTATTGTGAGAAAAATAGTGCTTGTATTGAAAGATTAATCTATTTTACAATGGAAAAGAAAGTATATTTTCATTGAGTATTTATTGTATTGTAAATGTGAGAAAGAAGAAAATGTAGAGATTGTTAGAAGTTGAATTTGTTTACAAAATATCATTGTATGGAAAATAAAGTTAATATGGTTATTTTGAATGAATGAACATTGTAGTAAAATGAAAGAGGAAAATAAGTTAGATTATATTGCATTTGGAAAGTTGATTTTATATAAGGAAATGACAAGTAATGAAATAGATTTATTTTCCTTCTTGCTCTTGTAATGGAAGAAAGAATCTAGTTAAACAAATAGAAATTATTCTTATAAGTAGATGAATTTTATTAGAAATGGAAACACTTTAAAATGACTAGACTTAACTAAGAAATGAGTAAATGAGCAACAAACCTCAATTCTGGAACTTTAAAATGAACAAAGACAACTTAAAATGCATTTTTACATCCTTTAACAACTTTAGTTTTTGTAAAATTCTCGGCATTATGGTTCTATTTTTAGAAACAGGACCGCCGCCCTTATGCAGAGTGGCGGTCCCATAACCACCGCTCAAGCTATGGTGGTGGTCTCAAACCACCGCCTAGTAAGGGCGGCGGTCTGTGTTTGTCACCCAGGTAAGGCGGTGGTTTCACAACCACCACTCTGGAAGGCGGTGGTCCACTATTTGTCACCCTGGCAGGGCGGTGGTCCTAGAACCACCGGTCTACTCTGGGTGGCGATTCTTGTCACTTATGATAGAATTCCATGGACCCACGCCTGTGCGTGAAATTTAACTGTTTTTCACTAATTCCTAAGTTGTAAAATTTAACCTATTACTACCAGCAAGTAAAATAAAGATAAATGCTTAGGAATGGGACAACAAAACACTCAAATGGTGAATCTAAAAGCATTCTTTCATTTATATCAAAGGGGGTAGGGTTTGCCCCAAATTTAAACCCAATACACTATAATCTTGGAATAAAAACTAGATTGGAGGAGGAAATCCTCCCAATCTTTAAATGAAATAGATTACATAAATAAAAACTAAAACTAAGCTAACCTAGACTAAATCTTCATGTAGAATCCTCCATGGCTTCTTCCTTTTTTCTCTCATGGCTTCCTCCTCTCCAACCTGCAAATTTAACAAAAGAAAAATGAACCAAATGAGAAGAATAGAATGAGAAAAGGTTTTAATAGACTTTCATAAGGATTTTTAGGGCTATGTTGAGAACCCTAGGATCTAGTGGCTAAGATGGATTTGATCCAAGGGTGGAGAATTGACCCTACCTTTATTAAGAAGAAATGTATTTTAAATGTTTAATGTAAAATCCTTAAGGGTATGTGTAGATGAATGAGTGGGGCCTTTTGATTGCCTAGGGGTGTAATGTTTCCCTTTTAAACCCTTAGTGTGTGTAGGAAATTTATTAAAGGATCTTTAAGCTATTAATGTAATGAATTTAATAATTTAGCATAAGGTTAACCTTGTTAGGAATGAACTTAATCGAAGAAAAGAAAATATTTAATTAAGTAAACTAATCCTTGTTACCTTCCTATAGAACTATCAATTAAGAGGCTTGGGGAGGAAAATTTTCCCCAACTTGGGCTTGTAGATTTTGGAGAGAAATGTCACGCGAAGGAGAAAAGTGGATTGACGGAGTGGGGAAGCAAAATTTTGCTGGACTTGGGCGGCATAGTGGGGAAGGCATTTAGCACTTTTTCCCTTTTGGGACAAAGGCGCAATTTACCTCCGCGCACCCGTGAGCCCGTAAGGGACACGTGTCCAAAAACTTCGAACCAAAGGGAAGGTGGGTCACCAGAAGAATTTAAGGTTTTGATATTTTTGCTGAAAAGTGTTAAGGGATCAAAATGATCCATGCCTCACCGATGCCCAAGGTGCCATGTGTCAAGCCGGATTCGAGTGGGGAAAATGGACTTGTGGGAATCTTTAGCAAATTAAGACTTTTGGGATGAGAAGCGTGAAGGTTAAAAAGTAACCCGCGCCTCTGCCGAAGCCAAATGATTCCATGTCTTAGCAAACCATCGGCTATGATTCGGCGGGGAATTTTAAGGAAATTAATTTTTTTCCCAAAAAGACATTTAGGGTTCAAAATTGCCCGCCTGCCGGTGCCTAGTAATGCCACGTTGCAGCACCTGATTGGCTATGGGCCGGCGGGGCCTGGGGAAACTTACAAAATTTTCCAAATTTATTTTGAAAATGCTAAGGCTAAAAATAAACGCGCTCGCTTTCGTCCATAAAGCCACGTGTCAATCAATGATTGGCTGCGAGGAGGCGAGGCCATGGAGGAAAAATTGCCAAAGTAACTTTTAGACTTAGATTTTTTTCTTGAAAGTGAAGTGATGGGCCAAAAGAGCGATGAGATAATTTTGTTTTAGCATTTCTTTTCTCGAAGGAAAAAAGGAACATTCGGGCCCATGGGTCCACTAGTGATTGTTTTCCAATTTTGTGATTAGTAATTTTTTTGAGCCCGAAATGAAGTAAAAACTTTAGAGGGCCATAAATTTCAATTGGGAGCTCAATTTTGGAAAACGAGGACTTTTTGGAAAGGTCTCGATGTCCTCTTTGCATAGGGATCATAAAATTTTAATTTTGATAAAGTTTGAAGGGTCAATTTTGAGAAAATGTTCTGCAGGATTCTAAGATGAAAACTGGTATTTTTAACTTATAAATTTTTGTTCAAATTTGACATTCTTCCATTCTCAACATGTCAACCAGACATGGAGGATTTCTCTTGGGAGAATGTTAGGATTGATTTCAAGGTATAACTTGTTAGATTGTTTTTCATTTGAAATTTACCAATGTTTACACAAAAATCCTGCAACTTCGCCTTTACTCGATTTGAAGGGTTCTTTAAAAATTTCTTGAGTGTTTTAGTTTAGTTTGGGGATCATTTTGATCTCATTAATTCCAATTAAATATTTCATTTGTCTCTTATAGATTTGTAGGGTTGTTTTGGACATTTGATAAAAAGGAATTTGCAAAGCATACAATGAAGTAAAAATGAAGTTTGTACATTTCAAGAACAAAGATTAAACTATCTCTTTTTCCATGCAATAAAAACATTAAATTTATTCCATGCTAGTTTTAAATAGTTTTCTTTCCTTCAATCAAATGATAGAGACAAGAATGCAACTTCTATTTTTTTTTCAAAATTAAACATTTCAAATGAGACAGAGCAGTGCAATATTTCTTCATACATGCTTCCTTTTCACTTTTACAAACAAAGATTTCCTACTGTATATTAAACACAAATTTCCAATGGAAATAATATCATATGAACAAGGAAAAACACTTCTATTAATTCAAAGGAATATCTTACAACTTCTTTCCCATTTATTTTCAAAATACAACATACCAAATGCATATCTTTCTTTTCTGTTCACAGAACTGAATACAAGATATATTCTTCCATAATCAATTACAACTTTCACAGTCAATACAGAACATCTTTCCATCACAAATAATGTACAAGGTCATCCACTTCAAGTGGGAAAAGGTTACAATAAGAAATAATCTCAACAAGGACTGTCAACTTGTCTTTTTCTCTATGCTCCGAACAACAACATGAATATCCTCCATTTTCTTTATTTCAATTTGATCACAATCAAAATAGGGGAAAGGAAATGCTCTCCACCCAACCAAGACATCCAATGAAGAGGAGAAGTCATCCTTCTTCATTGGCCCTCGAGCCCCAACCACAATGCAATAGAAAATGTGTTTCAACTCATGGAAACAATAGGATTCCACAACACAAAAGTAGAATTTCACATTTAAAAACATAGACCAAATAGAATGCAGTTTACAACCACATTAAAACATAACAACCAAAACTCAAGCTTCATCATGCAAACCAAAGGAGAAAGAAACTATGGGGATGCTGCTTATGCCTCCCAAGGGGAAATGGGTATCACCACCTGAGAAAAAATCACCAAAATATATCATTTCAAAACCCTAACATGCCCTTATGCCTCCCCCAAGTACCCCCTTATTCCTCCCATTTCCTTATGCCTCCCAACCTCTTATGGCACCCCATAACGAGTAAAGAAATGTAAGCTATTTCTTTGTAAGGTGGAACCCAAATCCCAACTCCCTCCATACTTATACCTCCCCAAAACACTTATGCCTCCCAAAACATACCCCATAGTCTTATCCTACACCATTCCTAGGCCATCTACCCAACTAGCCAACAAATAAAACAACACATTCAAACATTGAACCATTCACATATGCATAAAAATGAAAGGAGAGCATTTCAAGAGCTAAGCTCTTACCTCTCCATGATGGAGTTTGTTCCAAGTTCAAAACAACAAACTTTCCAATGCAAAACAATCAAAGAGATCAACAATCAACAAGTATGAAACCATCTCCAACTTTATCCCAATTTACTAAGAGCTCCAAAATCCCAAAGAAAGTCACCAAAAATGAAGTGATAAAAGTGAAGCAACCAAAAACAAGCCAAGGAATTCAAATATATAGAAGAGGGAAGAGAAGAGGATGAGGTGGATCCATGTAGGATGCCACTTCACACATCCTCAACTCCAACACCCAGTCAACTTCATTCTCCAATGCATAATAAATAAGTAGGTGAATAAATGACAGTTTTACTTACACACTCAAATCAAGCCCACACCCCATAAGGACTAAAATTAAAAACATGTAAGAAAGTGCAATTAAAACTTACAACTTGACTTATAAAAATGCATAATGAAGGCTAGATTTAGACTCTCCAACCATAGGTAAGGTTGGTATGTAAATTTAAGAGGTATGGGACAAGTTTAACTTGTCCCAAAAGCCTCCAAAATCAGCCTCCAAGGAAAAATTCGAATTTCAAAGAAGGTGGAGTGTTTCATACTCCAAAATCAACTTACACATCTCTTACACATCACTTACACATTTATTACAACACTTTATTTTAGGCCAACAACTCTGATAATTACTTTCTTACGACCCAATACATACACATCACTTATAAAATACTTTCTAATAAAAAGGGGGACACATCACTTATAAAATACATACACTAAACAAAGGAACCAAATAAATAAATAATACACATAACCCTTGGTCACATTTAAAGGTGATCCCCCCATGGGAATCCCTAACACAATCAAACACACACAAATAAATACAAGCTGCCATGGTGACCTTGTTGAATTCATCTATAATTCCAATGTGGTTAGTCTCAATTCCCGATGTGTGTTGTGATTTTTTTAAACCTAAAAAACAAAATACCTCCTTCGGCCTCATGGCCACATAAATATAAGAACATCCAAAATACATATAAATATAATTACAACATCTAGGAAACCAACAACATCATTTGCAATTTTATCAACAACTATATCATTATCAAATAAATTCCATTTCTAGGTCTACTCAATATATCCAAGTATCACATGTCCAAAAATATCCATAAATATAACCATGTCAAACAATATATCATCATCAAATAAATTCCATTTCTACATCTAAAAATATATCCAAGTATCACATGTCCAAACAATATCCATAAATATAACCATGTCGAACAATATATCATCATCAATATATAAAGTGTCTCTAATAATCATCATGCATTATATATAAATCAAATCCAAAAATAATCCATGATCTAACATATAACACCATACTAAATCAAAACTATAATAATGTCCATAATATAGTCAGCAATATCAGGATCAATATCAAAAGTGTCAAAGGGAAGTGGGCACTACATTTACATAGTAGATTGCTCTAATAAAGGAAGTTACCTTTAACCTTTATGTTAAAACTTAAAACTTCACCATCTTGAAGAAACCCTTAATGGGTGTTCAGAAAGTACAAGCTTTCATTTGTAACCCATCTATATGAGAATTTATGAGGTTTTTAGGACTGTCCTAAGATAGTTAGGCCTTTGAGAGCAAAAATTGAAAAAGTGAGATAAAAGGAGTAATCCAAGGATTTGGGTCTTGAGACTTTGCATACACCTTAGATATGGTGGAAGATAACTAATGGAGTTTATAATAGTTCTTGGTTATCGGAGAAGTCTTTGGGAAAAGGGTAACTTAAGGACTGTTTTAAGTAACTAGCACAAGATTTGTTCTTTTGAAGTTTTTATATCATCTCCATGGTTGGAATAACATCGAATTAAATTTTTTTACGTGTGTGTGTGTGATTGGAAGAGTTCCCTAAATGATGCAAGGTTAAAAAGCACTAGAAAGTGAATAGTTAGCAAGAAGGAGAGCAAGGCAATCTCAGGCTAGGAAAAGTAAGTGTCTAACATTTGGGTTATGAATTATTGAGGAAAGTGATATTGGAATTGTTGGAAGTATGAAGAGTAGGGTATAATGAAGATTTATCCATTCTAGGTGATATTGTTAGCATTTGCAAATTAATCCATTTTGGGGTAGAGTATGATCCTCTAATGAAGAGTTAAGGTGAAGTATTTGTTTTGAACCTTATTAGTTGAGTGAATATATGGTTGTTACTAATTGATCTACATCATTTTTGTATTAGAGCATGGAAAATGGAATAAATAGAGAAATTTATGAAGAAGATAAGAGGGAAAAAGAAAGAAAGAGAAAAGAGGAAAATAAGAGAGAGATGGCAAGAAAACAAGAGTTGTGGTTTGAACAACTTAAGGAGGATGTGAAGAGGTTAGGAGAAATGATAAAAGCTATAAGCATGGAGAAAGGAGTAGCAATAAATGTTTTGTTTGAGATGAAGAGGGGTTTAAGTGGCCTATAAAGCTACTTATAGAGAAGAGACAAAAAGAAGATGAGAAAGATCATAAGAAGGGAAGAAAGAGAGTTGAATAAGATGGAGAAGAGGATGAAAAACAAGAGCAAGAAGTGGTCAAGAAAGTTACACATGATGAAAATCATAATTTGGATGAAGAAGGGGTTATTATAAGCTTCTTGTCTTGTCTTGAAGAACAAGGAAGTGGAAAAGGGGAGCAACAAAGTGGTGAAGGAAAGGAGCTCATTGATGGAGCTTCTCAAGAGGCTTAAGGGCTTAAAAGTTTTAAAACTTATAATGTCTTTAAATGGGTGAATATAGGTACAAAAAGAGAAGAAGAAGATGCAATAAATTATTCCTTGAATGAAGAGATAGAAAATAAGAGTGAAGGAAAGCCAAAATAGAAAGTTTGTGAGCAAGTGCAATCTCACTATGGATCAGTCAAGAGTGAAAATGCAATAGTTAGTGTGATGAGAAGATCATGGAGAGCTCTCACAAGCATGTGGATCTAGATAAGTGGAGAAGATGAGTTGAAGAACAAGGAAAATGTTAGAGAAGCAAAGATAAGTGAAAGTGAACAATGAAGATGTTTTGATGAAGAATCAAGGTGAAGAAAAAAACCAAGAATGTGATGCTTTATAGAAAGATACAATGCTCTTAGTAGAGAAAGAGAAACAAGGGAATGAAGATAACAAGTGTGACAAAGAGAAAGACAAGGAAGGGACTAGTAGTCCTCCATTTTTACAAACTAAGGTGGCTTTTGATTTTTGTGCAGGTTGAAAAACATGACATGGATGAGAAAAGTAGGAGGACCACGAGGAAAAAGTTGAACCAAATTTGAGAAATATATGGAATGAAGAAGAAGAAAAGAAGACCCAATTTCTTGATGCATTTGAAAGTGATAGAGACAAACAAGAAGAAAAGTGAAGACAAAGATGAAGCTAAAGAAAACAAAGGAGTGAATAAGACAAAGCTAAGAGAGAGAAGACTGAGAACTTAGAAAATAAGGAAGAAGATAAAGTCAGGAAAGAGAAGAAATTAGAAGAAGAAAAAGAAGATAGAGCTCAAATTTCTCCCCCTTGGGAGTATGATGCAGGGGCATCTTCAAGAACCTCAAAACTAGAAAATATCATCATTCTAGTTATGAATGTGGACTCAAAAAAAGTACAAGAAAGTGTGAGGAAAGCATGGGAGAGGAAGAGCTAGGTGGTCAATTAGTTCAAATTTGAATTTTGATAGTTCCCTCAAAATGTATTCAAAATTTGCAAAAAGGATGTAAAATGACTTGTCATGAATGTGAGGGGATTAAATTGTCTAAGTTTTTGTTTTAGAGGTCAATGAATAATATTTAATCTTGATGTAGGGTCTTAGGTGGCATGAGAAGAGTCACAAAGGTATTGGGGAAGATGGAGAGTAATAAAATGCTCAGTTATGAGTGATTATGAGACTTGTAGGTTAGGTAAGGAATGTAAGGAGTTACACTTCAAATGGAGTCACATACAATGATGAAGATCGAATATAGGAGAGATGGTAGGTAGGAATAAGATCATTCTCTTGTGTAGGAGGATGAGAAGAAGGTGAGAATGCAAGAAAACTAAGATATTTGAAGAAATACAATGAAATATGCATACAAGCTCAATTTTAGAGTGTTTTTATCTTGCCTCCTTAAGGATGTTGTTATGTTTTGCATTTAGAAATGATAGTTATTTTCCATATGCTTAGATGGATCTATTACATGGTTTTTGATAAATTCTTGCATGTAGTGCTCTGAGGTTGATGGACAAGTTAATACTATTTTGGTGATACATAACTGTTATAGCTCAAGGTAAGATTGTGTTGGCTTTAAAACTTGTTATGTGAGACTAAGTATTACACCTTGTTTGAAGTGCATGCATGATATAATATTGATGATCATACCTTATAGAGAGTAAGATGGAGTGTCCTTATTTTAGGCTGAATTTTATTACATGTCCCAGGGATTGAGTTGTTATTTTATTTGAAAATGGAGTGTGAGTGTGAATGTTGATTCTTTTCCTTGAAAAATTGAAGTATGCTCTAAATGATTGAATTCTAATGTTGGAAAATTCAAAAGTGTGTGCTATGTTGAAACCTTAAGGGTTCATAGGGTTAAGATATCTGACTTGAAATCAAGTGGAAATAGTTATGCTAAAATAATCCTAGGTTTAGGAGAGTTTCATGCGGGAAGGCGATATTTTTTAGGGGTTGATGTTTGAAGGCCAAGAATGAATTTCACCTTGAAATTGTAGGAATAATCTTGAGAAGGCTATATGATACGGGAGATTTTTGGATTTTTACTAGTTAAAAGTGAATATATTCTTACTAGTCCCTTCTAGGACAATTTACCTAGTTTAAAGGCCTAGTTTAGAAGACTACAAAAAAGGAAGTTACCTTGCCCTGAGTTAAAACTGAAACTTTACCAAATTGAAGAAAAATTAATGGGTTCTCAAAAATCAACAAAATCTCGTGTCATGCACCTTATATAGGCCAAATTAATGAGGTTTTATACCTCCTTAAGTCTGCGTTAGGACTTTGAGAGCAAAAGTGAGATTAAAATAAACCAAGGAGTTGGGTCTGATATTTTATATGACCTTAGATATGATGGAAGAGAAATAATGGAGTTTATAAGATCTTGCATCATTACTTGTCTGAAGGGTAACTTAAGGTTTTTGACAAAGCGGCATAATATTTGTTCTTTTGAAGTTTCTTATATCATCTCAGTGGTTGGAATAACATTGAAGTGTGTGTTGTGTGCGTGTCGAGGTCCGTGTGATGTCAATGTGTTTTTTCGTGCGATATAAAGAAATATCTGATCGAAAGCGTCTGCTGAAGCTACGCCCTTTTCTTGCTCATAAAATCTCCATGTCACTAAATCAACAAACTCTATCATGCGTCTACTATTTCAATTTCTTAGTATCTCTCGGTGGTTGGAACCCTGAAGTGTGTGTGTGTGTGTGTGTGTGTGTGTGTGTGTGTCGCGCGTGCTATGCGTGGGATATATGGATATTGTTGAAAAATGTGAAGTGAAGTGTTCTACTGAAGCATAATCTAGGTTTATAAGGGATATTTTGTGGGTGTGTGGGTGTGTGAGCCCTAAAAAAATTAAAGTGTAATTTTTGCGGGTGACGTGTGTTGTGTGACCCATGCCAAAAAAATTGCCTTTTCAAAATTTTCAAAATGGAATATTCGCCATTTTACGAATATTCGCCATAAAATTTTCCTGGTTAGAAAGGAAAAAATACCCATAACATGTAAGGCTATAACAATTTACGTGAAAAGGAATCATTAGTGTGACTATAACTATGTATGATGGTATATTAAATAGTACATATTTAGGCTAGGTGATTTATATGACAAATTAAGCCATCTTGAGTTAAGTATAGAACACAACATTTGAGTTAGGGTATGATCCTGTAATGAAGAGTTAATTGGGAATGGAGTATTTGTTGGTCACCCATAAAATAGAACATGAGTATTACTACATCCTGCGATCAAATTTCTACAAATGATTTTCCATCTATAATAAGAAAAAACTTTATTTGAGATCCAAAGGCGTAATAATGGTGAACCATTTGTAACATTGTAGAATTTGGGAGTAATTGGGTGGTTTTTGTAGTGAGTACATGAAGTCGAGCTCTACTTTACTAATAATGGTACAACAAGGTTATGTATCTTTAATAATTAAATAAACAAAACATAATGGGGTATTATGCTAAATGGATCTCTAGCTAATAGTCATCCAAAATCAATACCATAATATTATAAACAAGCCATCCACACGAAGATAAATCATGTCACCAATTGTAATATCTCCCTCATTTTGTATACAAATTGAGTGATTTGGATATGTATCTATATTTGAAGTGGGTTCAATTGTCATTTCGTGAGGAAAGGAAACTAATACATGTCACTATTTTGTTTTTATTAAGAATAAGAAGAAGAATAAGATTGAGGATTAGGAGGTGCTCTTCATTTGGGTGTAATGTAAGATTTCTATTTATCTTTTCTTCTATGCACTTGTGTTACATGCATTATAACCTTTAAAAGCATTATTCTCGGGGTAGACTATAACTATCACTTCATTTTTCCTACTATTTATCTATTTTTATTTTGATTAGTTGTTGTATGGGTTAAGATCGTTGAAAGTTCCCTTTCATGGATCCCACTTATGTCTACATGGTAAATTTGTCTCTTTCACTCTTCCTCATAGTGTAAAAAATATTTTTCCTTTCTCTCTAATGTGTGAAAGGGGGTTTTAGAGTATGGTAGGGACATTATTTTATGCAAATAGGGGCTCATAAATTTTGTCTTGGAAACAAAAATATTTGTATGGCATTTTAGACCACAAGGGGGCATGAAAGGAGAAGAGACTATGTACATAACATTTTCCAACGTCCCACCTTCCTTCCTTTTGCATCTCCGTGGAGAACTTTTTTTGGGATTATATAAGGACCATGCACAATTCTTATTGTGTACTTCTTCTCACTTCAACGATTGGACTTGGTGCAATTTGAATGCTATGTGGGGCATTAGTAGTTGGAAAAAAATATGTAGGCATCCTAATGGATCTCTTTCCATTAAATAAACAAAAATGAGAAAGCTGTGTCCACATGGTGGGTTTCACCTTCAAAAACATACCTCATGCCTTGTTCAAATGAGAGCGTTGAAACAATCTGAAAGGAAAACACTCAAAGCATGAGATTGGATGATTCTTTATCAAATTTTTTATTTATAGATGTTGGGAAGATATATATGAAAAATGTGGAAACATGAACTTGTACATGTTTTGTTGTTGACAAAATTTTAGAAAGAAAATTTAGTATTATGGTTCAATGCTTGGGAGAAGCACAATTTGGGTTTATTGAAAATATGTTGGAAAATTGCAAGAAAATTCATCTTTTATATGCATGTAAAACATGGATTTATCATTTCGAATAGACCTGGTTTAAAAGTGATCCTTCCCCACTTAAAAATTTATCTGTATATATTCCTTTGAGGGAAACGTGGCTATATGGTATGTAATGATTTCTGTTAAACATACAAAATGGAAGTATTCTAATGCACTTGATCTGGTTAGTGAATTATTTTCGTGGTGATGGAAGTATAGGCTCTTACATTGTGTCAAATGAGATTAGAGAAAATTTGTATGGCGTTTTTGACCTATAAACATACAGATGTTTTATCCTCATTTCCAACATGCTTTCATATTTATGGTTTTCCTTCATAGTGCTAATGAAATTATTAATTAAATGAAGATTATGGTTATGGTTATTAAAATTACTTGTTTCACATAATGGATATATTTACCTTACATCATGTAGAATTGATATGACCCTTTTAGTGTAAGCTACACTCTCCAACCATGTCATGTGACAACTAGAAATTTTTGATGATATAACTAGATAACCTTATCTACTGATTAGAGAATTAAACTTGACTTCCATGTAATCCCTTCATTTGTTCACCTTGTTAAAATTTAAGTAGAACATGAATTTTTAATGTTGCACAAACCACCGATACAAACCTACATGTGTTTGACAGTAATTTATAGAAATAATCATATTCATGCTTGTTAGAAGCAAGATATCATGTTAATCTCTATAATGACCTTACAAGAAAAGTGATCTTTTTGACATTTTTGGTGCACAAACTTGGCAAGTGGGTCTAAATCAACTATTTTATAGATTTTATAGTTGTTAAAAATTTAAAATTTAGTTTGGTTTTGATTTACGATTTAGACCTCTATATGAGAAAATAAATCGGTCACCACGTAGCTCTAATGATTCTCTAGGACTATCATAATCAATCAATAACTTAAATAAATTAACCTTAGAAGATTGTTTTAGTGAGGTTTTTAGGCCTCGGAATGTTTGATAGATAAGTTAAACTTTGCATAATTACGACAAGTAGCTTTAGAAATGTAGTGGCTATTTTAATCCCGATCACAAAATTTGTTACGTGTTTAAACTAGATTAGAGCACCTCCTTCATGTGAACTCCAAAGAGTTCCCTATAGATAGGGAATTATGTTTATTAAAATTATATTGGTGTGTTTGATTTTGAAAAATGATTCTCAAACTTGGTTTTCGGGCCACTTTGTGTTGAGTCATGGAGCTCAATTACTTCAGAAATTTAGCATGTTATAGTAAACTTGCTAGAAAACATTAGAGAATTAAACATCGAATTATGAAAGGACCGATCATCGGTCACTTATAACATTTAATAGAAGGAGGAATCAACAACGTTAGGGTTAACCGATTGTTCGATTACCTATGCGTGGGTGTTTTATTTAACTCACATGAATTAGATCTAATTTTAGCATTAAAGAAGATCCATTGATTGTAATTGCATGACTAAGGCCCCCTAAGTATTGTGTATGCCTATATAATCATGAAATCTAGGGTTTAGAAGTAAGGATTGTGAGAGTTAATGATTATTCAGAAAATAATTGTGAGAGAAAGAACTATTAGAGAAGAAGGAGAATATTGAGAAAGAAATTATTGTACATTTGAGAGGTGTAGAAGATTGTATATCTTTAGTGTATATCTTCTAAAAGATTTGGATAATAGATTGGCTTGTTTCTTAGTGGATGTAGCCCAAATGTAGTGGGTGAACCCATGTTATATATGGTGTTGATTTATATCTATTGTTTTGTATATTTCTTCTAGTAGATTATCCGATTTTATGCATGTATGTTTAGATTTGATATATGGATGTCAACCTTGTGCTAACCCCAATGCTTTGGCCAAATTGTTCATTTTTATAATATTGCAGTACTAGTGAGAAAATTTCTATGGAAATTTCTCCTAGATGAAAATATATTACCAAACCTATAAAATATATTACACGACTCTATAGATCTCCTTGATGAAACTTGGTTGTATTTTGTTGCTTATGGAAATTTGGTGTGCTTTTCTCTCTCTCCTCTCTCTATCACGCTCCATCTTGAAAACAAAATGAAACTGCACTTATGTTCTTACCTCTATTGTATCGTAAAATTTTTTTAATTTATTATAAGTGGAAAATAATATATATGTGAAAATGTTAGTCATAGGGGAATTCCATGCCAGTGTTTATTTTCTCATTGACCATGTTTATACTAAATTTTTATTTTACAGGTGGTGTAACGAGATTTGAAATAATGATGGAAAACAAAGTTTAAAGTTGTTAATTGTGAAAAGCATAATTTTAATGGAGTTAGAAATATACTTTTATTTATTAACTATACTTTTATTAATGCAAGAATAAAAGTCTTTATCTTCTTGTATTGTGTACAAATTTAATGGGGTGATATGATACTTTTGACTTAAATTTCATTAGAAGTTGTGTTTATGATTATTAAGGAAAAATCTCAAAATTTTGTGTGATTTTTGAATAGAGAACTTAAACTTGTCCCCTTTAGAGTCGTAAGCTTGGAAAATAATATAGTTGTCGTGTATATACAACATGTGCCAACCCTTAAACCCTTTTACCTTTAGTTGTTGTGTTATTAGAATCACATGTTCCCTACCAAAATGCATCCATTTGTTTAGTGTTTTATCTAGCACTTCTAAACATGGGAAATGGTTAGTTAAAATGGTAGAGTTATAATGCTAGTGGAAATGAGTTTTAAATTTGGTTATCTCAAATTCAACTTAAATTGTATTGCTATGGTGCTTTGAATTTGGTCACAACCCTTTTCTTCAAGTGTTAAATTGCTTAACTCATGTTCAAATTAGTGATGGGTGGACATTCCACTTATAGGTGATCCTTTGTGGCCACATATTTTTGTGACTCTTTTGGGGTATTGAATATTTAGAAAAATATTGAGTAGATACTCGAAACCGACATAAATTCCCAACTCAAAAAACTTGGTAGTTAGTAATTTACATCTGTAAAAGGGATAATAAGCAGATTGTAAGGGCGTGTCTTTGGTTTTGAATAATGGAAAGAAAGATAATGTTTAAATGTTGTGAAAGTTTAATTTTACTTGATTTAATATTATGCATAAGAAGATACTTCATCATAGAAGGAGGAAATATAAGTGTGAAACTAAGATTTGCTTTATCCTTTGGTAGTCGTGTGTCGATGGGGGCATATGGGAATTGTTTGCAATGTATAGTGTGGAACCCCACCTTCAATATAGACTTATTTTGGATGAGTATGTATTTAAACATAGATATGACTCATGGTGGGATGTGGGTGTCATAAATTTATAGGGGTTGGTTTCGTAAATTGATAAGTGGAGACTTAACTTCACAATGTAATGCAAAAAAACAAAATTAAATGAGTAAATATCGAATACTTTCAGAACGTAAATTGTACACACTTCTAGTGATGTCAAGTGGAAAAATTATCTAAAATGTTAGTGTATATGAAAAATAAAGTAAAAGAGATTTACTCGATGTATTAATACAAGCAAAAAGAGAAAACTCATAACTTGTAAGGATAACATATGGTTTTTTCGGTGAACGTTATAAGTGGGAAGATTCAATGTTAAGCACAAGAAAATTTGGTAAGGTTGAAAAGGTAAATCCAGGAACCTATATTCATGGTTATAAGAAATTAATCCTTCATTTCATTTAGTCCTCTTAATTGTATCATGCTATGCTTGTTTGAGTGGATGTGGATTGACACTATCGTCATCTCTTTTGTGGGGACGTAAAAGCTCAAGAATTGTGGTTACCTTTGACCCTCATCTTTCTCCAAAGGAGTAATTGAATATAATGTAATCATGAAATATGCATATAGTAATGATTAAAAATAATTTCCATTCCTCTCCCTTAAATTTTGATATAGCCTTCACTTAGGCTCAACTAGGTATATAATGCATAGTGTATAGTAGAAACATTGTTCAATCAAATTAAGTTATGTGCATATGGGAATATGTGAACATTATTTTTCCATGTTGTTCCATTAGATGGTTCAGATTCATGCATGAAAGATATTTTGAGCCAAGCCTAACCTTTTTCGTAGAAGGAAATTCCTTAGGAATCTAAGAGGTTCAATAAGTGATCATTTTAGCTACCCCGATCTTGGGTTAGTCTTGTATGAGAACCTCATGCCTTGGGTAGTATTGGTCCTCGTGGTAAGGTTAGTTGACATCTCATATTTTACCATGGATGGGATTTTGGTCGAAGTGGTTCAAGAAACTTTGAGTTGTGTTATATCTATATAACGTACCTATAAAACATCGTGGTGATAGGCTTATGGACCTTGTGAAAGGTATATTGAGATATACTCTTATCCCTATGTTGAGTTGGAATGTGTGCGATCTTGATTCCATAGAAGAATGGTGGATGGAAAAACTACTATGGGTTAAGTAGCTTAGTCATGCACACATCATGTCTTGAGCGAAGGCTAACATTTGTTGAGGGTATTCTAACTTGTATTCTATTGGTTCTAACCTATTTAGGTTAAGAATTGAAGTTTAGATGTATGTTCGAAATGGGTAGTGAGAGAAAAATATGATGGAATGGATTCCAGAATGAAATGAACCTTTCCTACTATGTGAGATGGTTTCCATTAGGTCATTTCGTTTTCCTTTCGTGGGTATAATACTTCTAAGTAAAAAATGCAATACATAAATAAGTATACTGTAAACCATATGTGCAATGGATTCATGTAAATGTAAGCATTAGTACATAGTTTCTTAAGTGATGCGTCTTTTAATAACAAAAAAATATTTTCCAGTATTTAGTACTTTTTGAGTGGTAAACTTATGGGGCATTACAACCTCTTATTTTAAGGATTTATCAAGTTACACACTCTCATTATTTGGGATCCCTTTTAAACTAATATCACTTATTATTTTAATATAATGGTATAAAAATGTAAATAAATATTAGGTACCATGTGTATGATCACACATGTTATATACAACCTTAACAAGGTGACCTCCATATGTTTGACACCAAAAGTTTATATGGAAATTAGGAGACTACCTAGAACACTAAAGTTAACGTCATTGTTGAAGAAAGAGGAATGGAAATTATTGAATGATATATTACAATGTAAAAGAGTGTATTATTATCCAAAATTCAACCCCCAAGGTAATTTTGATAATTTGCACAATTTCTTTAGGCTTGAGAAAGAAAGAAAGGTTTGAGGCCCAAAATCAGGTTTTGACATGGCTTTTCTCTAACTTCCATATCTAAAGAAAAATCCAAGATTAGTGCAAATTTTAAAAAAATTGAAGAAATGAAGTCAAGGGCCTATTTTAGTGCAAATGGTCCGAGGGTGTGAATGGAACCAATGCGGATCGTAATGGGTTTCATCGTACTCTAGTTCATGCCCAAAATGCTAAGGAGGAAGTGTATTGAGGCTAAGTCGGGTCAGGTGTGTCCCAAGAAACACAGTTCACTAGAGTTCTCAACAAATCTGAAATAGTCGATCAACAAAGTAACCAAGTGTCATGCGGGTAGGGTGGAAAAACTTGTTTGGGACATTCGGCCCAAAAATTTGAAGTATCCAATCGAAGCATGTTTCAAGAAAAAAAAAGGTAAAATAGGATAAAATTTCCCTTACCCAGTCCACGGGACAATTGGGACTAAAAATACGCTTGGGCCCCAAAATCTGAAATAACTGATAAGAATTCAAGTGCGGAGATAGCAGAGAAAATGCCCGATGCATATGAGACATGCAGTTTGAAATAGCCAAAATATTTGCGAGTGAGTGGTGAGAGAATTTGGTGGTAAACAACCCTCACGCTTGGTCAATGGTGAACACGCAAATGAAAAGCCGAGTCGGGTGCACAGAGAAAATGGCCCAAGCCACACATGAACACTCGAGAATGCCATATCTTTTGCATTTCTCAACTGGAATCACAAAAATTGGTACCGTTGGAATCATGGCTCCATCCCAATGCAAAAATATCAAGACATATGGAATTCTATGAAGACTTGATTATGTTATTTTTGAAAAAGGTTCATAATAATGATTTTATTAGTGGTTGGGAGTGTAATTAATGAGCATGAGAAATCATACTTTGATCGTTCTTCCGCTGCGTTGGTCATAATGCTTATAAGTTAAGGTACAACATGGGGAGCCTTTCGAAAGAAACATACCATAATTCCATGTCATTTATTAAATCTTGCAAGTGGTGGGAAGGAAGATTTCAGGATTTCAATCCTCTCTCTTTCAAACTCTATAAATTGAAGTGTGGGATGTAAAAAGGATAGTTTTGAGTAACAAAAATCTATCATTTTGGTTTTTTAAAGACAACATGCTACATGCCTTTGTAGTGGACTTCTTGCATGTTGATCTAGGCCTTTCTCTTTCTTTGTAAATGAAATGTGCATATCAATGAAACAATAGATGTAAATTTATGGATATTCTATTCCCTTGTTTGTTTTTATTGCATTATTCTTGCCTCTTTATTTCACTTACAGTGTATTGTGACTACTTTATGTTCTGTAGGATTCATTATTATTGTGCACACATGGAAATGTCATTGTGAATGTTGTCATTATACTATGGAGAACTCGTAATCACCCTCTCTATTGGAAACTATTTTCATACCCTCCTTTTCTAGTGTATCACCGCTTTAGTGTAGGATTTGTTTTCACTTAATCTCTCTCCCTGGTCCCTTGGAAATTTAAATTAGGACAAGATATTTTTTCCTACATCGAGTAGATTATGGCAGGTAGTTTAGGAGAAAGTACCAACTTTCTACAGATGCCTATCTCAAGTAGCAAGTCCCACAACTTAGAGATAGCACCCATGTTGCCTAGTCACACTTTGTGAGCTCAAGCACACACACTTATGCAAATAGGAGGGTGATGTGATTCAGTGATAACATGTATAAATACATAGAGGGAAATTTAGTGGTTGAGTAACCACACAAGTCCATCTAGCACCTAGAAAGGTTTTCATAACTAGCCTCAATGTAATATGTGTTAGTTAATGCTAACATTCACCCCTTATTACATTGTTTTTACAAATTTTGAATGATATATTACGATGTAAAGAGTGTATAAATATAGAGAGGGAAGCAATAGTTGTTGAGTAACGCACAAGTCTGTATAACCACCTATAATGTAATATGTATTAGTTAATGCTAAAATTCCCCTTTATTACATTACTTTTACAAATGTACCCCCAAATCATCATCATCTTCAAATTCAACATCTTATTGAGTCATGATGTTTCCTTTCATCTCTTTTGGTGAGGACGTCATCTAGATTTATTTGAACCTCTACGATAGATATGATCTTAATTGTCAAAAAACCAGAATGAAGAGGTGATCTCAAAATGATTTTGTAGTATGACACATATGCTCTGTGGGCATTTGATCTCGCATTCATCATCTGCATCGTATCCTTCTACAATATTGGCACAACTCTTCTCCATCTAGACGTCGAACAAGACTCATTAACTATGTCCTCAAATTGTAAGTTTTGAAGAGTTTTAAGCAACACTGAGTAGATATCAATGATCATGTGGGCTTCAATTCGGTTCTCTTGAATGTTATGCATGTATTTATGGTTTCTTGAAATGTTTCTAACTTCTCTCGGCACAATTTTCATGCTCTTAGACTATTACATGGGATATTAGGATTGTTGTTCACATTATTCTTTTATAGATTTATAACATATTTGACTAAATGTTCTGTGGTTTGAACTTGTGTTGTTCCAATTTGATTAAAATAATTTTGACATGTCTCCTATGTTTTTGTATGCGCACACGGAGTCAAGTTTTTCGATGATGGCTACCTTGTCTTGATGCTAGTTTCTTAGAGGTAAAAGCTCCAATCCTTAGGTTGTTTCCTAAGGTTGTTCTACTAGTGTTTGGTCATTGTTATTTAAACATATTGCTTGGACTTACATGCTCATCTAGATAATCATTTTACCTTGGGACATGTTACTTGCTTCCTTAGCCAAGAGATGGGGAATATGCATGTTCAGGGTTTTCAAGTACAACATCTTGCCTCGAGGGGAGTGTCCACAACATTATAGGCTTCAGCCAATTGGTTCCACACTCAATGCATAGAAAAACAAATGTTTTCCAAACTTTGCATTATAATGCAACCTCCTCCCACATGTATTTTTTGGTCTTATCATGCCAAATAGATATCACCCCAAAGATATATCCTCAAAGAAATCAATTACACTTGGATTTCAGCCTCCTCCCACTTGAGTGGATTCAAATAAAAATGAGATATCACTTGGAAGAAATATCATAAGAGTGGTGGTAATAGGGTGAAGATATCACCCCAAAGATATCTCATATGAGTTGGGAGTAGTAAGGTCACGAGACATCTTCCGAAAGATATCTTAGAGAAGATGGGGGTAGAATGGTCATGAGATATCACTTGAGATATATATTTTAGGATATGGGGGATGAGATTCATAAGATATCAACCTGGATATCTTTGAGCAACTAGGTCACATGTAGTCAAGGAGATGTTTCTTAGGAGATATATTGGATCACTAGATGGGGAAGAGGTCTTGTCACAATGAGATATTGATGTCAAACAACCTGTTATATCACCTTTGATTTTGATATTTCTCCAAAGGAGTAATTAAATATAATATAATCATGAAATAAACATATAGTAATGATTAAAAATAATTTCCATTTCTCTCCCTTATAATTCCAGATATAGCATTCACTTAAGCTCGACGAGTTATGTGTGTATGATGCACTATGTATAATGGAAAAATTATTCAATCAAATGAAGTTATGGGCATATGGTAATACGTGAAAATTGTTTTTCATTGTTGTTCCATGAGATGGCTCAAAGTGATGCATGAAAGATATTGTGAGCCAAGTCTAACCTTTTTGTAAGGAAATTCATAAGTATTAATATATGTAAGCATTAGTACATAGTTTCTTAATTGATTCATCTTTTTATAAGAATTTTTTTCCAGGTATTCAATACTTTTGAGTGGTAAAAATATGGAGCATCACAACCTCTTATTTTAAGGATTTATAAAGTTACATACTCTCATTATTTGGGCTCCTTTTTACACTAATATCACTTATTATTTTGATATAATGGTACAAAAATGTAAATAAAAATTAGGTACCATGTGTATGATCATGCATATTATATACAACCTTAACAAGGTGACACCCATATGTTTGATAGAAAAGTTTTTATGGAAATAAGGATACTACATATAATGATAAAGTCAATGCCATTGTTGGAGAAATAAGAATGGAAATGATTGAATGAAATATTACAATGTAAAGAGTGTATAAATACAAAAAGGAAACAATAGTGGTTGAGTAATCACACAGTCCATATAACCACATGAAAGGTTTGTAATAACTAGCTACAATGTAATATGTATTAGTTAATGCTGACATTCACCCCTTATTACATAGTTTTTACAAATGTTGAATGATATATTATAATGTAAAGAGTGTATAAATAGAGAGGGAAGAAATAGTGGTTGAGTAACCACACAGTCTATATAACCACCTAGATAGGTCCACATAACCACCTATAATGTAATATGTATTAGTTAATGCTAACATTCATACCTTTATTACCATGTTTTTATAAATGTACCCCCAAATAATTATCATCTTCAGATTCAATCTCTTATTGAGTCGTGATGTGTCCTTTCATCTCCTTGTGGTTAGGACATCGTCTTGATTTATTTGAACCTCTACGATAGATATGCTCTTTTTTAAAAAAGAATGAAGAATCAAGCTTATAATACTCATGTAGTGTGACACAAATGCTCCTGTGAGTGTTTGATCTCACATTCGTCATCTGCATCGTATCCTTCTAAAATCTTGGCATGACTCTTCTTCATCTGGACGTTGAACAAGAATCATTTAATTTGTCTTCAAATTTTATGTTTTGGAGACTTTTAAACAACACAGAGTAGATACCAGTGATCATGTGGGATTGAATTCAGTTATATCAGATGTTATGCATGTATTTATGGTTTCTTGTACTGTTTCTAACATCTCCAAAAATGATTATCATGTTCTCGAGACTATTACACGAGATGGTAGGATGGTTTTCATGTTATTATTTTATATATTTATATCTTATTTGATGACAAATGTTGGGGTTTAAGCTTGTGTTGTTAAATTTGATTAAAATAATTTCCACATGTCTCCTTAGTTTTTGTACACTCGCACATAGTCCATTTTTTTGCTCGATGTCTTTTTTGTCTCGATGGTAGTTTATTAGAGGGAAAAGATCCAATCCTTAGGTCATTTCCCAAGGTTGTTTTACTGGTGTTTGGGTATTGATATTTATGCACAATTCTTAGCCTTACATGTTCCTCCATATCATCGTGGCTACCTTGGGAAATGTCATTACCGCCCTTAGCCAAGAGACGAGGAATATGCATATGCAAGATTTTCAAGTGCAACATCTAGCCTCATGGGGAGTTTCCACAACATTATAGGCTCCACCAATTGGTTCATGACTCACTACATAGAAAACCAAATGTTTTTGAACTTTGCGCTTGAATGAAACCTCCTCCCACATGCGTTTTTGGTCTTATCGCACCAAACAAATATAACCCCAAAGATATTTCCTAAAAGGCATCAATTACACCTATATTATAGCCTCTCACACTTGAGTGGCTTAAAATATCAATGAGATATCACATGAAAGATATCTCATAAGAGTTAGGGGTAATAGGGTCATAAGATATCACCCAAAGATATCTCATAGTCCATTCAGAGTGGTAAGGTCATGAGACATGACCTAAAATATATATCATGTAAGATGGGGGTAGTAAGGGTCATATGATATCAACCTAGTATATATATATATATATATATATATATATATATATATATATAAGGAGATGGGGAATGAGAGTTATAAGATATCAACCTAGATATATCTTGGAGAAACTAGGTCACATGTAGTCAAGGAGATGTTGCTTAGGAGATATATTGGATCACTAGATGGGGAGAGAGAAGTCTTGTCACAATGAGATATTAATGTAGAACAACTTGAGATATCACTTAGAGACATTTAGAGGATTGTGTCACTTTAATATTAGGTCAGTAGGGATGATTTATTTATCTTGAATGGTTTAGAAGAATCCATTGACTTAGATTTGCATGATCATGATCATAAATTATGTAGGACATGTAATAATATAGGATTTCTCAACACTTGATTAGTAGGTGTTTGAATAGATGGGGAAAATATAGTTAACTTGACTATTTTAGCAAGGGGTAGAATCAAGAGTATTATCTAGGAACAAAAATGTGACTCACGCGATGGGTTCATAATTATACATAGATGAGCTAGCATGATAATGACATACGATCAACCAAATCCATAAAAATGCCTTATAATTATTTGATTATTATTTTGTTGCATAGTATATTGCTCTTACATTATTGATGTAGTTGCATTATTTATTATTGTATTATGATCATCCAATATAGACGTGTTAGATTTAGGTACCCATATAAACTTAGGAGATCAAGACACATGTATATGAGAGAATCCTTTTCGAGAAACATCACTTGTAGGAGGAAGAGGGACCAATGGTTCCCCATAAAGGGGTATTTTCCAAGGATATGTTCAACAGGGACTTAAAAAAATATGACGAGTTCAAAGAAAACCTTAGGAAGATGATGCTCATTGGTGGGACCCAAAATTTGGTGAAATTTTTCCCATTTTTGCATTTTTTAGACCCTTAGGGAATGAGGAGGGAGTCCACAAAACATTTTAGGGTTATGTTTGGGATTTTGACGAGTTTATAGAAGAGATGATTCAAGGTGTGAGAAAGGAGGGTGGAAGTGGAGATCACAAGGATTTTATGGACATTTTTTGGAGAGTACAATAGAGATTGGAGAAAATATGAATTTTTTTAGATAATATTCTTCTTTTATGTAAGTAATTTCTTTTTCAAGTTTTATCAAATTTTTAATTTGAATAATCAAAATTTCAATTTTGCATGCGTGAATTGTTTTTAAATGTATGATTTATTATTTTTAATGGGATATATTTCTTTAATCAATTTTAAAATTATTTTTATTCGAAGGTGTTTTTACGTGTGGAATTTGGAGAACATCTAACATTCATATCAACATGGGTGATTAAATATTTTTAATATGAGTTGGTATTAAATATATAATTTTTAATATATAGTTTATAATAATATATATTTATAAATATATAGTACATAATCTAGTTTATAATAATTGTTTTAATATTTATTGTGAATGAGATTAAAATTATAAAGTGAAGTGTATATAATGTACACTATTTGAGAAGGAAAAATTTGATTTGTGTAATATATGTGGGGCATAAAGGTATTTAATTTCCATCACGTTATTTCTAACCATCCTTTCATGTTTTCATCTTTGTGTGAAATTGATTGTCATCCAACAAATGACCTTTAATTCGTAAAAAGGTAAAATTCAATAGAAAGATAATGTTGCTCATATGATCAATCATTAAACGAGATTAATTATCAATGATTGTTCATTTATTTACCACATCCATAATGCGAACAAGATCGAAATTATAAAGTGGAGCATAGATAGAAGAATTTATTTGAGATAAGATAATAGATATTATTTTGGAAAGAATAATGTGAGTTATAGAATAGGTAAAGGCTTATAGGTATTTGGTTTCCATCGTGTTAATTTCAACTCATCCTTTTGTTTCTTCATCTTACTTTCCAAATTAAAGTTCATTAAATATGTGGTCTTCAAGTCATAAAATAAATAAATTAAATCAAAAAATAATTACATTCATGTGATCGACCATTGGACAAGCTTACTAAAAAATGATTGTTCATTTGTCACCCACATTATTATTTGGCCTCTCCTAACATTTTTGAGATGTACTTGAAATATGCTAACTCTCTAACTTTCACATCAAGGCCTTCCTCCATCTGTTGATTGAAAAAAACATCATGTCCAAAGTTTTAGGAGAGTATGGTTTGCATTTCTTTCTCACTCTTCTTTCCCAACCCTATCTCTTCTCCTCCCTCAGCCCCCTCTTATCCACCCCTTTTTCTCTCCCATAAATTTTCTATCTCATGCTCAACCTCTTTGATGCATCACCTTCCGTGTTTCTAACATACATTTCATAGGCCATTTGTGTTGGTGTAAACACGTTCACACTGCCTTTGTGAACTAGATATTTTACACCTTAAATAAGCTCATTTGAGAGCACATGATATAATTATTTTTAGTTAGTTTTATGGGATATTTTGCTTCCCGTAACTTATGGAGTTGTTTGAGTTTTTCCTCCACACATTGATTTATGGAGATGTGATTATCTCCTTGTTTTAGTGTTTCCTCCATATTTTTTGGTTGAGAATTAGCTTTGTAAACACTATATAATTGTGTGTTCATGAACGTGAAATACACAAGCTTGAATAATATTTATTTTGGCTTTTCTTCTTCAACTTACATTCATTTTTGAATATGTGCTTGGATTTCTTATAAATATATAGTGTTTCTCCCTTCATGGTACTAGAGCTATGAGGTTGCTACATATTTCCTTATCCATTTCTTTATGTGTAATTGTGTTGTTGTAATATTTAAACAGGTTTGTCTTGCATTAGCTTAGTCATTTATATTGGCTCGACTCATGCTTTAATTTCATTATACAACGGCCCTTGTATTGGCTTTGTGCTATCATTGTCTTCTCGGATTGCCTTGGCATTTAGACGTTTTGGAGTAGATATTCCTCATCTCTGCATCAGCCTCAATCACTTTGTTGGCTGCAAGCTTGGTGCGTAGTGGTGTGGCTACCGGGAGAACCATTTTGAAGGCTTTGACGACAATGGATTTTTATGCTTGGTGAACATTTTTCTCCCGCGTATTGTATGCACGTTTAAACAACAATGATTGGTTGTGCTTCGTGGTGTTGTTAGTTGTGTGTGATTTATTCTTGGGGTTCAATGCCTCATGACCTTCTATTTATTTTATTGTTTCCAACTCCAATGGAAACTATAAATATAATATTTTCCACTCTACTCTTAAAGTATTAGTGGTGTTCATTTTTTTGTCTTGGAGTGACTCGAATCTCAATTACGCCATAGAACTATGCTTGTCGTAAACAACATCAAATCTCCATTCTTTGTGAGTTTATTTCATTCAATTTTTTTTTGGATTCACATCCAATGTTGATCATCCAATTAAATTATTCTTTGCAAAACTATAGTTTTTGAATTTTTTTTTCTATAGTTTTGCTTCAATAAATTTTTTTGGGGCTAATAATCTTGTTTTGGGTTAAATTAATATTTTTAGGGCTGTTTATAAATGGAAGACATATTATGAATCTACATCTTCTCCCGATTCTATTAATTCAAATTTTATTACCATCACGTAAATGGAGTTTACAACTCTGTCACCTTCTGATTTTCCTCTCATAGAAGATTTCTTGACTAAATTCAAAGAAATCAGAAGTAAACTAAATGATGGTGGTAAAGAAAAAAAGGATCCTGAATGCATTTTGTTGATTCTGTCAAAATTGAAAGGTCCATTTTCTATGTTCACTTCTACTTTCTTTTCAACTATGGATGTTCTAGGGGATGAGTTTAAAATGCCAACATTTGAGGTGTTTTGTGAGAGGTTATCTCATGAACAAACTAAGTTAATGGCACTTGATGCCTTGCCAACCTCAAACCATGCACTTTTGGCAAATTCTCCTAAGGGTAAAGTGAAACCTAAATTGAAGCCAAGACCTAAGATTTTAGAATCTCCTAAACCCTCTTCTACTGCCACTGATAAAAGTTCTGAAGTCCCTAAACCTTCTAGTCCTGGGAAAGGGAAAAATAATATCAAAATAAAGGTATATGATCATTTTCCGTTCTATAGCAAAACAAACCATCCAGAATAACATTGTTTTGTGAGAATTGAAGCACTTGAGAAGATGCTGAAACAACATAATATTTTTGTTCCTACACCTTCAACCTCTTCCAATTCTGGTAAAGGGAAAGCCCTTTCAGCTCGAGCCTTCTCCTGAAACGCTTCTTTCAGATTGTGGTCGAAATTATACTTCATTAAAATTCATGGGTGCAGTGGATTGTTATCATGCCAAATGGTTCAATGCATAAAAAAAAATACCGCCACTTTTTGATGAAAAATAATACATGGGAATTGGTTCCTCTTCCTAAGAGAAGGAAAGTGGTAAAATGTAAATGGGTCTTTAATACTAAGTATGCAAATTGATGGATTTGTAGAAAAGTAGAAGGATCTTCTTGTTGCTAAGGGATTTTCTCAAGTCTAAGGGGTGGATTACTCGAGAATTTTTCTCCCGTAGTAAAGATGGATTATGTTCACTTGTTATTTCCTGCTTTCTTCTCATAGGTGGTCAATGTATCGAAGGACGTGAAGAGTGGATTTTTTCTTGGTGATATCCATAAGGAAATTTATATGGAGCAACCCTATTGTTTTATGTAGGATTCTTCATTGGTTTATGGACTTCCTCATTCTCGTATGGTCTCAAACAAGCTCCTCAAGCTTGGTATGAGAAAATAAATGAGTTTTTGTTGTCTACTAGTTTTCATCGATGAGAAATTGATCATACCTGTATATGTTCTTAAATGTGATGATGATGAATTTTTGATCTTGGTTTTGTATGTTTATGATCTCATCCTCATTGGTAGCTCAACCTCTATGATCCAAGACATTCAAAAAAATTGAGTGTGAAATTCGACATGAAAAATTTGGGATTTTTGCACTATTTCCTTGGTCTTCATGTTTCTCAATCTTCTAAAGGAATCTCTATCGACAGAGGAAGTATGCTTCCTATTTGTTGAAAAACTTCCACATGGCTGATTGTAAATTGTCTCCCACTCCATTTCAGTTAGGTATTGAATTGATTTTTAAGTGCAAGTCTAACCTTGTTAATTCCTCTTTTTATAGACAATTAGTTAGGAGCCTTTTGTATCTGACACATACCCATCCAGATATCACCTTTGCTCTTAACCTTGTGCCTCATTTTTCACATGAGCCTCATGAGAGTCACTAGAAAGCCACAAAGAGAATTTTGAGATATATAAAAGAGACATTGAATTTTGGCATACATTATTCACCACATGGATCTTGTGAAATTGAAGGCTATACATACTCAGATTGGGGAGGTTTTCAAGACACATGAAAGTATACTTCTAGTTTCTTTTTCACCTTGGCTCTAGTCCAAGAAAGCATGGGCATGTAAAAAAATGCAATTTCTTTGTCATCCACCGAAGCCGAGTAGAGAGGTGCGTAGTAAAAGCTGTGTTAGGAAATTATTTGGATTTTCCAAATAGTTGATGAGTTTGCATTTCCACAATAATTTCCTTCTCACATATGGTATGCTAATCATAGTGTTATTCAAATTTCATGTAATCCTATTGAAAATCAACGTACAAAACACATTGAAATTCATATGAAATTCATCAGAAATTGATTCGGGATGATTTCATTGACTTGAAGTATGTATCTACAAACTAATCGGATAACGGATATCTTCACTAAACCACTTACTTCTCCTCGATATCTTATTCTATGAGAAAATAATGGAGTCAAGAAAGTTGTACTCAAGGGGAATTCAACATGAAGTCCCTTATTTCCTTCTTCTTTTTTCTCTTGTTTTTAGTGGGTACCTTATTTGGCACAAGAGCCAAGACCATTTCTTTATTTTCTTCTCCCTCGCATTCACCGATGGGAGGGTGTTGGTGTAAACACATTCACACTTGTCTTTGTGAACTAGATATTTTTCACCTTAAATAAGCTCATTTGAGAGCACAAGCTATAATTATTTTTAAATTATTTTATGGGATATTGTTGCTTCCCATTTGACTTATTGGATTTTTTTGAGTTGTTTCCACCACTCCTTGATTGATAGAGATTTGATTATCTCCTTGGTTTAACGTTTCCTCCCTTTTTTTTTTTTGAGGATTAGCTTTGTAAACACTATATAATTGTGTGTTCATAGGCGTGAAATACACAAGCTTAAATAATATTTATTTTGTCTTTTCTTCGCAACTTGCATTCATTTTTAGATGTGTTCTTGGATTTCTTATAAATATCTACTATTTCTCCCTTCAAGTGGTTTCCCCATTTTTGGAATAAACAACGCCCTGGTCACAACCAAAACCTTTAATTACAAACCTCTATGCATATCCTCTCTATCAAATTTACATGTTTTGTAGAAAAAGTTGTAATTGTAACCACAATTGTAATATTATTATCTGGAAGCACATTTAAACTATGCCAAAGGAATTTTCATAGTTACATAAAACCTAATGTATCCGACACAAACAATGAAAATCAATGGTTGTGGTTTCAATTGGTACATGGTCATCTATTAAATACATTTGCACCATCTTCATGACAATTCAAAATGAGACACAACATACATCATGATAGACCAGAGGTGGTTACTAACCCTATTTTCTCTAACAATATTCACAGGTGATAAATATCGCATCGCTTACCATAGTGTGTACATAGAAAATAACATATATTAATTTACAAATAACAATATGAGATGTAGAATAGTGCAAGGCATATAGGTATTTAGTTTCCATCGTGTTATTTTAAAATATCCATTTTTGTCTTCATCTTACCTTTAAAATTAAACGTCATCCAATATGTGGCCTTTAAGCCATAAAAAAGAAAATTTCAATTGAAAATAATTTTATTCTCATGATCAACCGTTGGATAAGCTTAGTCAATAATGATTAATGATTCATAAACCATGAAATATTATTCAACATATCCTATCTTTTCTTATATGTACTTGAAATATGTTGTCTTGCATTGACTTGCACATGAAGCCCTTCCTCCATTTACTAAATTATAAAAATATCATGTCCACATCTATAGGAGAGTATGGTTTAACATTTATTTCTTCTTCTTTCCCCACCCTAGCTCTTCTCATCCCTCATCCCACCTCTTCTCCACCCATTTTTTCTATCACATTCTCTCTCTCATGCTTGACCTCTTTGATGCATCCCCTTACGTGTTTCCATAATTAATTTTACAAGTCGTCGGTTTTCCCCATTTCTATCAAAATGGTCCTGGGACGTAACCTAAACCTTCAATTACAAACCTCCACATATATGCTCTCTATCAAATTTACATGGTTTTTATTAAAAATATTTGTAATTACAACAACCATAGTTGTAATTTCACTATCTCGATGAACATTTTAACAACGCCAAAGGCATTTGTATAGTTACATAAACCCTCTTGTATCTCGAAAAAATGGTGAAAAGTAGCAATTGTGGTTTCAATCATTGTATGGTCATATATTAAATAAATGTTCTGAGCTTTTTTCTAGGATTCAAACATGAGACACAACATACAACATGGGAGACCAAGAGGTGGTTAGGAAACCTATTACCTTTGACTACTTTTGACAAGTTCAATTATTTATGCTTGTTTGTGCATAACCTATTATCCCTTTTGTTCCAATGTATGAAACCTTTATTAATAATACTTAAATTTATTGAATTTGTGTCGAATATCATTCTTAATATAACATTTTTTTTTGTTTTGAGGTATTTTCTATCATCTTTATAATTTTTTGTTTCGTTTCTATGCTTATGTTATTCAAATAAATAATAATATACTTGCAATACTCCCAATAGGTCACATTTCCCGCTTCCCTCCAATTAATCAAGGTTTAAATTGAAAAGGAATCCAACACAATTGCTATAAGAAGTAAATGATGTTCGTATTTCCATTAAGTTCTTCTCCTTGTCTAATAAAGTTAACGTTATCATATTGAAATCGTTTATCTACATTTCAATCATATGAATAGTGTTGGAAGCAATCGAATTATCGATTCTTACTCTCAAATCAAATATTTCCTATAATTTTTTACTGTTGCTTCTAGATAGATTCCTCGCTGACTTTTGCTCATTTTGTGCTGATTTATAGCTGACTTTGGGATGTCTTTTGTTCTTCTATATTTGTTTTGGTATCCAACCGGGTTGTTGTTATTTTTAGACTATCTTTTGGGTTGACAACCTCTTGTTTCTTGATGTTGGGGTCAAGTTTATTTTTCCAAAATTGTTCTTGTTCGAGCTATCATTATATACCTTGGTGTTGGCCACTTTTGTTCCTGGGTAGGATCATAGTTAAAAACCATTTACCCGTAATAAAAAAATATTTCCTATAATTACTCAAACTTTCAACTAAAAAGTGGGATGGAAAAGTTATATAAGAATTAGGCATTACAGTCTCTGTCCCAAACATGGAACCATGTTGATTTCACCCTTTTATTTTGACATCTTATAGTACAAATTACACTCTCATGAATAGTGAGAATGAGAACAACAATATAAATTGCACTCAGTAACACCCACTCGATACAATAGTAAAGATAAAAGAATATATACAATTTTTACTTACATTGCTCACTACACAACACCACAAGGGCTCCAAGAAGAGAAACTCAACAATGCATAAGACACTTACATAAGTCATCGACTCACATAGACACATGACAACACCATATACATGTCGATGCCACACTTTCCCCATGAACGAATACTAGTAATGACCCAACCACAAGAAAGGGACCCAAGGATTGGAAAACCCACAACACATCATTACCATGATTACATCTTAGTTACGATTAACATTCCAAGAACATTATTATGTAAGGATAATTTTATTCTTTTTCCACCTACAAATTCTTAAATTCATTTCACATTCAACTTACAGTTCAACCATTTAAGTTGGCTCTTTATCTCTTATGACAATCTCCATAACTTACATAATTATTTGGCATATTTCAAATTGCATACAAAGTTCTTAATTCGCTCGTTCTTATGTTAAGCTTATGTTTCTCAAATGTTTATTCAATGTTTAAATTTTACCCTTACTACAATAGTGAATTTGACGTGATGTCAAGACATAAATCTTAGGATTTGAGGCAGATTTAGATTCAAGATACATTTTCCCAAAACATTTTTCAATCACGGTATCCTTATTTCCCATCGTAGTTAAAATAGTTCAAAAACTTGTTGAATCCATTCAACATTTCCACATCAAGAAATTTTATTAGATTTATATATATCTTTTGTTTTCTTGAAGTTTGATCACACCAAGGCAATTCATATTATTTTTAACACAAGTAAATGTCTACTTGAGTTACAAGGACTCAAGGATTGACATTATTTTTAACCTCAAATCTCATTTTACTCTTAAATTCTTTACTCTAACATCGCACTATGGTCTCATTATTGGTGTCACTTTATAACAAAAGAGTTACGAAAGTACTTATCTAATATCTTAAATAAGTATATGATTGGAAGAATTAGAACCATACATGAACCACAAGTGATTTGTTTTCAAAGTGAGATCTCATGTTTCTACATTTCTTGATTCTGCATGACAAATTTCTTTTATTCTTAATGTCATAAAAGCGACATAACAAGGAATTATGGAGCCAAGTTTTCAGTTTCCTGGTTTCTCTTAAGTTAACATCATTCAAATCAATTTCATTTACAAAGAGTTACTTATAATTTTCTACCCACCAGTTAACCTCCAAATCAACTTTGGTTTAGTTTAATTTTGATTTAAACTTAGGGGTCTACGCCCTATAAAATATTAGATTAAGGTGTACAAACATATTTTCCCAAAAAAAATACTTTGCAAAGGACCCAGATGCTATACTTTCACTAGCCAAGGTAACAAATTTAGATGAGAGGGTCTAAAGAGATCATTAACAAGAGTTTAAGTAATAGTATAACTATTTCACTAGTTCCATTGTGTCATCTAGATCACACAATAAATTCATTCGTTGAAGAAATTTAATTCTAAAGCTAACTTCGTAAGACAAGGTAGTCCACTAGGATATTAAGGAAGTGTTAGTTATACTTATTCTAGATAAATTTTGACTATGTCATTACTAACCATCAAGTTTATGGAGATGTTGCTAAACATACAAGATATGACGACAATGCAAAAATTTGGGCTCTTAATTACTTAAACTAGAAGGTTTCATAGAGTGCAAAGTTTTAGTTCATTATACGGTTTCAATTTCTTTTGAGCTAAGAAAGATCATGCGAGAAGGTTAGATATGCACTAGTTTTAAACTAAGGTTGTCTGTTGTGATTAGATTTCTTTATTACATTTTCAAGGTAAATAATACAACACACCAATTATTTATTACACACTGGAAATGCACTATAAGATATTAAATTCAAATTCATTTAACATATATATATATATATATATATATATATATATATATATATATATATATATATATAAAACCTTTTTACCATACGTAAATTTGAATTAAAATGCACATTTCCCAAGGTATCCCTAACACTAACATCTCATACATATCACCAAATTTCAAATATAATTTTTTTGTAACATGGAAATACATTATGCATATATACATTCTACAATGACCTATATAAATTACAATAATAAACAATGAATTACACCACACCCTTTCGCCATCTTTCTTGCATCCTGCAAAATCAAGTGAGCATGAAATCAATGATAAATCATTAGCATGAAATCCACATAGATCTAGCATAATTAATGTTTTTAGTTTTCCATTTACATAATATTAATAATTTTCATTCGAAAAGGGGGTTAGAGACACATATTTATTTCATTTCATTTCACCTTATTTCGTAACCAAGGAGAGAGAAAGAGATAGGGAAGAGAGAGAAACACTATTTTGCCAAAATTTCAATTTCACACAATAAGTCACATGATAGATTTTCAAACAGTTATTTACAAGTTTCCACGATGGTTTGGTTACCCGTTAGAGGTCCTACAACTTTCTTTTTATGTTTTCCGCTAGTTGTAAAAACATTCAATTAAGGCTCGGAGGCTAAGAAACCACTTAAAAAAATTTCATCCAATGAGCAAGCACACCATGGGTAAATTTATATGTATCCTCCTATACACCAATAATTCATGGGAACTAAAAAAATTCAAAGCGTCGATTAGTTTACGATTGGTGGCCAATTTTCTAAGTCCATCGTAGCTAGCTTAGTTTCATGATCAAAAGTTAGCTCGAGGGCTCAAAAAACCACATCCAAAGTTAATGTTCGATGGAAAAATGTGTAATGATAATTATCTTGCAAGTTCCCTATATATGGAGAATTCAACGAGTTAATAGGATCGAGAACTCATAACCAGTTACGAAATGACAATGAGTTTTCTGGAGCCACCGGTCGTAGTTGAGCCAGTCTGACCTAGTCAAACAATGACCCAACACCTACAAATTTCCCTTTCCAAACTATGTAGAAGAGTGTATTTTCCCAAACTAGTGGTTGTAAGAAATTTTATAGTAAATATAATAGAGGTTTGTGAAGGCGGAAAGACATTTCATTGCTCAGGGTTCAAACGGTGGTTTAAAATGAAAGCCAACTTTTTAGTTTTGGTAACTTCCTAAAAGTGCAAAACTAGAGCACCAAGGCTCTTAGAGGAGCTGCGAAGAGAGCACAAATATTCAAATAAGGTCAAGCTAATTCTTAACGTGACTCTCTACATAATAAAGAACACATATGACACTTGACAAATCCTTTACGGGGCTCAGAGTGTTGTTTTGCAAGTCTCTCAAAATTGCATTTTCTAACTTTGCAAGGTAGACATAAAGGGTTTTTTTAGTTGGCGACTCTTCTAGTTCTCACCAATACCGATGGACATGAACACCTAAGTTTGACACCCAGGGTCTAGCAGCGTAGAAGGTTGTGGTTGTATCCACGGATGACGATCAAACTACAAGTCAGTAAAGTAAAACATAAGGAGGAGTTTTGTTGTTTTGTGCTAATAGTTTGGTTGCAAAGTTTTCCAAATTGTGTTTGAAGGAGGGGTTTAAGTTATACTCAGCTACCAAGAGTTATTTGGGTTACCTAAGTGCCATATTTCATTTTATTGTTTTGGAATTAAAAAAATAAATTAATCGAATGTGAGATATTCCAAAGTTTTAGATTTATTTCGTTGCAAATGAAAACTAAAGAACAAGAATTATGAAAGATATGGAGAGATGAACCATGCCTAGAAAAATATTAGTGTTCCCCACCACAGAGTTTGGTGGAACAATTGCTAGATGCACTTTGACTCGAATTCCTATTTCTTTTCAAAACTTCACTTTGGGTGCGTCTTGTCACCAACACAAATCATGTGATCACATATCTTGAGGCATCTAGTCGAACGGTAGAAAAGTGCCTTACCAAACACCCTTTTGTTAAATCTTTCATTTTCACACAATAAGAGAGTTTTCGGAAAAGGATTTTGAGTCTCGCTTTACACCTTCTAATGGCATTTGATTTTATGTTTTCAATACCTTTTGAACAGACCCATCTTGCACACCACAACCCACATTAAGATATCTTAATAAGCTGGGACTAAAAGGAGTGGGAAGAGTTAATTTCTAGTCTTAAAGGTGATCTTGGAGATAAATTTGGTTACGGTATGAAGTCAACACATACACGAGAGGTTCTTGACAAATCCATAGGTTGTCCCATGACATGACTTAATAGTCCAAATGCAATTTACAAATTATCAAGTATGGCAAAGCATAGGAATAATTCCTTTATCCCTCATACCCAACCTTCATCAACCACATCCTCTCCTACACTCCAAAAAAATATGTCCATAATTTTCTTTTTGAGTGTAAATTCTAATGCTAAACACTTTGCTTTAGAACCTGAACCATGAACCAAAATTTGTTGGCCCTTATCTCTACATTTAAACTTTGAAAAATTTAATTTTTTTTAATAAACATTTCTTTAGAACCTAAACCATGAACCAATATCCTAAGAAGATTCGGGCTATTTAAGATACATAGGAAGATTGAGAGTGACGGTATAAGGAACATGAAGCAAAGGAGTTACAATGAAAAAAATAAATTAAATTTTTAGATGATGATAGGAAATAATTAATTATAATAATATTGTGTTTTAATTAGAACTAAAAGCCTCATACTTTGACTAAGGTATTCCATACTTGTTTAATTTCACAAAAGATATGACCATTGTCATTTGTTGGAATTATAAAACTACCCACATTTACAATTCTGGTGCACTTGGCTTTATTCTCTAGCAATGATTTTTGACTTTTGTCTTTAAAGAATTCCTTATGAAAATCTAAGTGCTTCGTTCTCCAAATTTTTGATAAATGCGGTAGCTGAAAATTTAATGAGGTTTGGTGAATGGAAACTAGCCTCGCACTTATAAGTTATTTATATAAAACAACTCTTTTTAATAATTTTGTAATGAAGTTTTTAACATCCAAGCTCTACTACATTTTTTTATGTAATTGAGCTCAAGATTTTTTATGCATATAATAAAAATCTAGTTCATTTTTAAAGGTTAACTTGTTGTTTTATCATCTACCTTTTCGTTACTTATGGTATCAAATATTTGCAATTTAAGTCAATTCTTACGTTTAGCCTATTTATAACAAACCCAAGCATGGTGTGTAGTTTTGGTTATGGTCTCATAAAATGGTGAGCATAAGTAGCGGTATGTTCTTGGTCATGATTGACTCAACTATTTCAAATTTTGTTAAACTATCTCGATGGAATTTATGGTAAAACAATTTTTTCCTTTCCATTGTTCCAACATTATAATTTTAAGACTTCACACCCTACATTTCTATCAGTTCCTCTTAGTGAAACAAAATTCCCTCCACGTGTCATATGGTAAGATTTAAAATTAAAATATCCTTCCTCTCTTGTATCTTCAAAATTCTTCCAACTTACTTATGTTTTGTTTCTATCTCCCAATTTTATTTTCATCGTTTCAAGATTTGAAAGAAGTTTTTTTAGTGAAAGCCATGAGATTCTTCCAAATTATTCATTCTTGGTCTTACAGACAATACAAAAAATACTATCCCAATGGGCTTGAACCACTATTTCATTTTGTTGCGTTGAAGGGATTCATATATACACAATACATAGAGGAAAATTGTTTTCTATAACATAAATTTGTTCCCATCAATATTCATTCCGACCCTCGCAATGCGAGTTTTGGCCAATCATGCTTTGGACCTCTTGATAACATGTTATGTTGAAATAATTGGTACAACTACAGGACTCTTGGTTAATCATAAAGAAGAGGAAGTCATAATATATCCAAAAACATGCTCGTGGCTCACTATTAATTTTATTTCTCATATTATTACATGAGAATACACACTAGTGCCATTTTATGTCATTTGACTATAACGAGATGTAGGGTAATGAGGGTGTTAAGTATTAAGCTGTGTGTTGTGTTCTTCATATGTTTTTTTCTACTTTTCTTGTGATACTCTAACTGAAAATGCATTCTTGTATAATCTAATACTCTAATTGCGAGTGCATTCTTGTATAATCTAAGCACATGTCCATTCTATTTTTATTCTTGTTCATTATTTTTTAGGACTAGCTAGCAAGTTAACATAAATTAAATTTATGACCTCCTTATATACTCTTTATTTATTTAATTTTTATTCTCATTGAAGTGATATCCCCTTTGTTTATCTATGAATTGTAGGCCATTCATATCAAGTGGCCATTCTGTAATTTCAAAATTATTATTTTGAAGTTAAAAAAGTTACTCTCATTTAAATAATGGGTTCGATAGTTCAATAATCCCCTACTTAAATTAATACGCAAAATTATGTTCAGCTCATCAAGACTCCTAGTACTAGATATTTGTAAAAAATGTCCATAAATATTTCAGCAAAATATGAATATCCTATGAGGGCTTCTTTTGTTAAATCAAGAAGTTGAATTCTTAATTATATCTAATTTTGTGTCATATTATACTATGGAACCATATTAAGGCAACATAGGCTTTATGTCTCTCTCATGAAAGTCCACAAGTAATAAAATGTTCTAGAGTTTCAAATATGAGTATTTCTGTCACTTCAAAGATTAAATTGGAAAGTGTCTAATTTAATACCATGGATGCTAATATGAAATTATAAAATAAGTGCAATTTATATTTAAAATATAAGCATAATAGTTAACAATGTGAAAATATTGATAGTCTTATTGAAGAATGGATATTGCAAAATGTTATAAGAGTATATTATCCAATGTGGGAGAATGTTTTATTGCTTGACTACGTTTCGATAATGGTGTACTACATTCCAAAATATTATTAGTGTTTTCCATTCACCTTATTGACTAAGATTTGCAATGTTAAGCACCCTTTTATTTTGGTAAGAAAATATTTTACCATGTAAAAAAATAATGATATTGAAAAATGGTTTACATCAGAATAATGTTAAAGATAATGATTTAATTATGTGTCGAGGGTTAGTTGTATGTTTCTCCATATGAGTTTCATCAATGAAACTCGTCTTATGTTAGAGTTTGTAATGCCCCGTTCGGTGTTGACTCTCATTCTTGCTTCTTTGACCCATGTTTTGAACGTTTGTTTGTTGTGCGTACTTCCTTTTATTGTTAGGTGTTTACGATCTTTTTGTGAAGTTAATTTAGCATCTTTTCTTTCATGTCTTATCATCTAGTTTTGTCGTAAATTTTTGCTAGTTGTTGAGGGTGCCCTCCAAAGCATATTTTATGAGCATTCTCATTATAGGATTATTGTATTCTCATTTAATTGGGTTGAGTAATGATGCTTTCATTTAATAGCTCTTAAGGAAATTCAAACCATTCCAAAAGTGTTTAAGGCGTGTTTTTTTAAGGTTCTTATTACTATTTTAAGCTAAGTTTAATTGCATTATTGATTCCCCCATAGACCTAGCCTTGGCATGCATATGAATGAGGTTGTTTTGTTTTGGGTGGTGCGAAGGCTTAGGAAGGGAATGCTATTTGTGGTGGGTTAAATTCTCCAACCACCGATTCCACCTTGGTAGTGGTGACCTCCACACATGCCTCTTTTTAAATAAGCAAAATTAATGGTGAATTTAATAGATGCATCCACCGACCTTGTCATTTTTTTATTATCATTAATGGAAACGTGCTTGGCATATGTTTTTTTGGATAAAATGCCAATTTGGATGTTGTCCGCATACATTGTAGTTATTGTTTTATTAAGAATCTGTTATGGATTTTGTTGGTAGCCTACATACACTTGAATTGGGTGCGCGCATGAAATTTAGGGGGAAATTTGTGGTTTGGGGTTGTCAAAAATGGTGTTGAACTCCAAGAAAATGTGTTTAGTAGGTGTAGAGCCATCCCAAATGGATACTACCACTTTCTCTCTTCCGTGCCTTTTAAGGGGGATCCTGGAGTGAAGTTTGGGCACACAATAAGAAAAGAGAAGAGGAAATTTTGCCATGTGTTGTTTGTTACATGAGCTTGGTGGACATATTTTCAAGTTTGGAAGCATTTTGTAGGCATGTTAAGCATTACCACACTTTACATTTGTTATTTTTAACAATATCCTAAAATAAAATTCTCTCATTTTCTAAAATGGTATTATGCATTTATCGCTTTCTCTCCCTCTTGATAGCTTATTAAATATGGTATTTGCATAGATAATATTCTGCAACATTTCTTTGGGTTGATATATGTACTTGAGGAAGATCTTTACTGAGTATTTTTTCATTCTTGTGAAATTATAACTGTGTTTGATTAAGTTTCATAAGATTTGCGGTTAATATTGAGGTATCTAGGAGTGGGTTACATATTGGGTGTGTATTAATGGTTGTAATAGTATTTGCATATATCTATAACCATGCCTTTTATGTGAAATCCACTAAATATGTGGTAGAAAAAGAAAGGGGCGAATAAATCCTTTTTGGTTGGTGTATGTATTGGATTGATAAGGACATAACATATTATACACATGCTAGAGTTACCGGTTAACTTGTTGAATGAAATGCTTCTATTTTGGTTAATGCCTTAGGCTTGCAACAAAGGTTAAATACTTATCTTATTTGCATATAGCTTTAAATATACATACATACATACATACATACATACATACATACATACATACATACATACATACATACATACATACATACATACATATATATATATATATTGTTGGCTTTCTTATCTGGGTATATCCCCTCCTTGATGGAATATAGTTTGGCCCAGGTTTATACAAAAGATTTATCTTTTATTAAACCCATTTGGGGAAGATATCAATTATGTCTATTTTATTCGGGATGAATTACATTCATACCCCAATGATAATCATTTTCTCCCTGGGAAAGAGGGGTTGTAAGCTTGAAGTGATTAATACTTGGGCTAAAGTCAAGTTGGATTTTTAGTATAAAGCATATAGAATGCATGAATCTCGAGTGTAATGTATACAAATCCAAGTTCATATGGGAATTCCACCCATGTGACTATAGTGTATAGATCTTAGTTTATATATATAATGGAAATCCTACATGTCTAAGTTTTGTTTTGCGTACCATTTTGTTTTACGTTGTCTAAATCAACAAAGTGAAAATAAACATTCACTGAGAAACTCAATATGTACATCATATAGATTATTGTTGTATGTGAATCAAGGAATCATTAGTGATGGGTAAGGAATTTGAGGAAGCTAAGGTAGTCATAGAAATGGTTTTCCTTTATGCCTGAAGATGAAATTATTTTATTACTATTTTAAATGAGTGTGAAGTGCTTTTATAACAAGAATATTACAACTTTATTAAACTAATGTTATTATCTTGTTAATGTAAAATTAGTTAGTTGATGGAAATTGTTGGTAAGATAATTAATGGAATTTAGTGGTACATATAAATTCATATATAAGGGTGGCTTGGGTATGGTAATGATGGTTACATTAAAAGAACTTGTGATGAGAAAGTGGTGAATTTTTTTATAAACTGAAATTATAAATAAATATGGAGGATTGTGAATTTAAAGTACTATGAAACTTTGATGGATGTTGTAATTGTAACTCGCATGAGGGACCTGGGTAGTTTTGAGTCTTTTTGTTGTTTCGTACTTGGATTTTCCAAGTAACTTGACTACTAGGCAATGCCTATTTCAGACATTTTGTTAGCCTTCATTTCTTTTTCTTGTTATCATTCTTAATTATGGAGTCACTTGTTATATAATAAATTATAGATTTAAAGTTTTTTTTTTATTTCAATCATATAATCAATATGATTACATGATTGAAATCCCAATACATTCGACATTTTGGTTCTAACTTATAAAGCCTATGGCCCCTTCTTGAATGATTGTTAAACTATTTTCGTTTTAGAGAACAATGATCATAACCGATGCTTATGAATTATCTATGAAACTATATGTTGATGGGTAGATTATTTGATTTCAATCATGTAATCGATTACATGATTGAAATCCCAATACACTTGACACTTTGTTTCTAACTTATAAGGTCCTTGGTATTACTTGATAGGTTGTTAAACTTTTTTTTAGGGACATCATTCTTAAGCTGAAACATATGTTTTCCTTATTAGTTGGCATGGTGGAAATTATATTTTTGACTTAAGACATTGATTAGTGGTGAGAGCTTATATCCATTTCTTGAAATAGAAGGTTTCCTTTCATGGTATTGTTAATAGTAAAATAATGTTTTATTGTGTAGCCCTTAACATGCTCAGTTCTCATGAACTAACTCAGCCTAATAAATGTGTAGATGGCCTTCGTGAGTAGAAAAGGGAATGAATTGTAGAGAGTTGCATCGGTTTTTCTTATGAAGTTATTTTTCTCGAATGCTTAATGTGTTGAAAGGCTTTGGAATGGTATTTTTGGAGAAATTTAGAAGGGCTCAATGCTTTATATTTATGTATTCTTGGAGTGATGTTGTCATATCTAACTGAAACTAAAACTTGTAAATATTATTGTGAATGATATAATCTGATCACAACATTGTTATGAGTATTTTATTGTATTATAGCAATTTTGAAAGATAGCTTAGCTTGGATATGACCAATATTGTTTACCTTTTTGTTTCCAAGTCAAAGTTCATTAGAATATTTTTTCACCTTTAGATTATGTGCCATGTTGGATAGGAATGTTGTAACCATATCTGGTTATCATAAAATGGCAATGGTAAACTTTTGAGTTATAAATTTTTGTGTAGCAAACCCTTCTAGGTTATGACAATAATGTAATTCTAGGCATAATAAAATGGTATGGTAACCCTTATAAAAGTTATACAAAAAATAAATGAGGTTGTGATCTTCTAGATGAAGTCAAGAGTCTTTAAGTGGAAGAAAAGGAAAGCGTATGCTTGTGTCAAAAAGAATATACCTTAATACCCTTAAGCTATATCGATAAAAATTTCCTTAATGTTGATGGGCGTAAAATGATATTAAAATGTAAACAATGTTTAGCTTTTGGGAGGATAACAAGGTTATAACAAGTAGGGGTAATTGATAAAGAAATCATTAAATCTAACTTATATGTTTAAAAACCTGATTTTTACTCATTTGAGGAACTTAATCAAGAGAATTCTAGATGAGGCTCTTACCCCATCCAAATTGATTTATAAGTATCAACAAATGACTGGTTATTGACTAATGAGATCATGAAGATGAATTCGAATTGGCGGTATTCCATTAAATCTTGTGAATGTACTTTATAGTCCTTTCTTAAGTGATGTTAAATGTTTTGATCCCTACACAAAGGAAGTTTTAGTTCCGAACCTAAATGGTACTTCACCTCAATTGGAGCTTGCACTCATCTCCTATGCTGATGGAGGTATGAAACATGATTCGATATCTTGACTATGGATAAATAGCCTTGTGAGAAATTGAATACCCCCTTTATTAAACAAATGAATTAAATAAGTAATTGACATATTAGAGATGATCCTTATTCAGGAAGTTTTATCTTAAGCTAAATATTCAATAGTATAAAAGAAAGAAATCTAGCTTTATAAGAAGGATTGTATGAATCATAACATGAGTCTTCTAGAAATTAAGTTAAGAATTGAAATATGATTATAGAAAATATGTAATCCGAAATATTTCACCGTGAGAATACCTAAAGCGCAAGTGTGTCTTTGTGGTTGGACTATTATGTTGTGCCTTGTCAAAAAGAAGAGTTAATTGGTCGTGATGGGTGTCGTATGTTTCCTTGTTTCCATGTGGGTCAATGTTATGTCAAGCTTATCGTGAGTTGGTTGTAGCCCTTTGAGATCACTTGTAGTGTCGTATAAACTTCAAGCAAGTAAAAAAATTATCTGATATTTTTGTGTTGTCTTTGTGTGTGTTTTAGTGGGCATTACAAAGTTTCACTCTTTGAATCATAGGATTATTGGGTATTCATTGGTCCTTTTAGATTGCCAAAAAAACATTCATTAACAACATGGAAATGTACACCGCATAAATGTTAAAGAAAAATTCAATGTCAACTAACTTATGTAAAAATATTTATTTATATGGCTATTCCAAATAAATTGTGCGTACATAAAAACTTCAATTAAATACTCGATTTTGTATTGACATAGATAAGAATGCAATATTAAAAATAAGTAGACAATTTTCCTTTGTGAAACTACTTACACGACTACATAGCCTTTTTTTAATACATCACGAAGTCAAAGAAAGTACGTAAAATAAAGGTGAACTTGTAATCTTGAAATTATGTTTATGTTGTACAAGTATTTATTCTTATGGAGATTGAAAATAAAACATGGAGAAAATATAGATCTTTCACCAAAAAAAAATGGTTGGCCTTGCCATTTATAACATGATTTTATGAAGTAAAAAAGTAAGAAATATAACCATTTACCTTAATGGTCTTAGCTTCATTCACCTTCAACTGTGAATTATTTATTTATTTATTTAAATGAAATTAAAAGTAATATATGAGTAATTTTCATTGTTTATAGATAATGTCTAAGAAATTGCAAACAATATTGATTTTATATAGAATTTTGTTCTAAGGAGTCAACTTAAATACATATAACACAAATAAAACACAAAAAAATTAAAAGAGGGAAAAATATCACCCCATGGCCACAGGTGAGTCACTCCCATGAGAAACCTCCTAACTATGCATGCAAAACACCAAAAATAACATTACACAAGTTGTCAAATTTTGGCACATTGCTCAACACCTTACATCCTTTCATGGTTGGTACCCTATCCCCTTCCGATGTATGTGATAAAATGTCCTATAACACAACCAAACTAACCCTCCGGCATTTTTTCCATATTAACAACATCAAGACAATATACATATTAAATTAATAATCGTCATTTGAAACTAATTAATTATATCATCTATCAACATATCAAAAATCTAATCCAAACATCCATGAGATTATAATTCTACTCAAAACATCCAGAGCATACATGTCAGTATAAAATACAAATAATGCAAATCAACATATATCAAATTGTCTACTATCGCCATCTAGTGTATCATAATAACAATGCAAATCACATAATGTCAATAGTCCAAATATCTGCATAGTCCATCATCTACTGATCAAAATATAATACTCAAATGTCTAAGTATCAAATCAATAGTAACAACATTATAATGAAATAGTGTCAAAGAGAAAGTGGGCACTACATCCCCCTCCCCTTAGACTTGACTTCCTCTTAGAAGTCTTTGAAAAGAGGTATATATAAAATATATATATATGAGAGAGAGAGAGAGAGAGAGAGAGAGAGAGTGTATATATATTTCAATTTGATTACTATTGTTAAATTTTTAATAATATTAATATATTAAAATATTCCAATTTATTTAAGTTCATTTTTTTGTTAAAATGGAAGCAATATTTAGTCTAATATGTCTATAGGAATATTTGTAAAATATGCCTATAAAATTAACTTAATCATAATTACATTTAGGTATAAATGTATATATATGCACATTTTTTTATCCATGTAAGGCTAAGTTAAGATACTAACAAGATTTCTTACCCTGACTCATTCTAAAATATAATAAAAGAAAAAAGGGATAACTTCACTTATTCTAATTTTTGAACAAATTACTTTCCTTGATAAAACAAAGATAACTATTCCTTTTTTTTACAAGATAAAACGATAAACATTTTCAACTACAATAAATTTTAACAAGATTCATATTTCTTTTACAATGAACATAGCACATGTTGAGAGTAATGAAACAACATAAATTTCTTGAGAGGGATGCATCTCTAATGAAGATTATTTCAAACTTTCTATTTTACCAAAATAAAGCAATGATTTGGTAGTTCTCTTTCACATACTAACACATTTGCAAATATAATTTTCTCAAGCAACACTCTTAGAAGAGTTTACAATTTTTAGAGATTTCCAAATGAATAAAATAACTTTCTTTCAAGCCTACAATATTACAATCTTCCACTCAAAGTGGGAATAAATATAAGAACAAATTACAACATGAAGGTTTCAATAAGGCCAAAATAGAAGTCTCCAATTTGAATGTATTCTTCCCTAAATGTAGCTCCAATTTATCACTCTCCAAACAGGCACAAAAAGGATCACAATACAAAGGATGGGGAGTATGCAACACTCTCCTCCCAATCTTTAATCCATTAAGAGGAGAATACATACCCTGAATGGCCGCCGAGCCCCAACCAAGGAATCATGAGGGATCGAACAACATTTGACAACCTTTCAACACACATGGCTTCCACAATAACATACATTTCAAAACATGCAACATAACTAATATACACACTTTACAATTTTTCTACAACTTTTCAAATAATTCAAAGGTTTTAAATAAAACTAAATGGAGCAAGGACTATGGGAAACCACCTTCTTATGCCTCCCAAGTGAAATGTGAGTTCACCCTAAGCCTCAAGTGCACAAACAATCAACACAAAACCCTTATTTTCCCCTTGATTATGTAAAAAAATGACCATGATTTCCTTTTCACTCCCCATAAGTGAAACCATCAATTACACTCCCACCAAATAAATGCCTCACAAACTCCATTTCCCTCCACAATGGGTCCATAAGTCCATTTCTCACACCCAAACTAAAGCATACTACCCAACCACATGACAAACAAAAATCACAACACTCATACAATAGTCATTAAGAACCATTTTCACATTTACAATAGAAATAAAAAAATACAAGGATGGAGATCCTACCTTTCCATCAAGATCCAAGAAAACTTCACTTCACAAGTATTTCACACCTCCAAGCCAAGAAAATTCCCAAAAGCACTCCAACAAGCTCCCAATTTCTAAAAATGCAAAGGAAGAAAATGAAAAAGTAACCCCCATTCCATCAAAATCCAACAATAAATAGAAATGGAATGTGAGGATGATGAGGTGGCTCCATGTATTCACACTCTCAAGTCAAAACACCAAGCCCAAGACAATCAATGAACTTGTAAGAACTATGACAAACCCACATGGCACACAAACTTGCACACCATGCTTTCTAAGGACAAAATTTATTGTGACAAGAAGAAGGTGCAATTATTTTCACCCTTTTACACTCCAAAAAGGATAAAAAGGTCAAAAATCAACTCCCCATACCATAGGTAGGGTTGTTGGGTAACTTTAAGAGGCATGGGACAAGCTTAGCTTGTCCCAAAAGCCTCTAAAAAGGTCTCCCAAGTCAAAATCCGAATTTTGAAGTTGTGGTGGAGTAAAATACACAAAAAATCACATAAATCTCACTTACACCAAGGACCACATAACCTCATAATTAATTTTTTGTCCCATCCCAATTTTAGTTAACCAAATAAGAAGGATTAGCTTAATTAAGACACATTATTACATGCTAATAAAGTGACAACAATTTCAAAAATTTAAATACATATAACACAAATAAAACACACACAAAATTAAAAGAGGAAAATATATCACCCCATGGCCACACATGTGAGGTCACCCCCATGGGAAACCTCCTAACTAGGCATGCAAAACACCACAATATAACATTACACAAGTTGTCAAATTTTTGCACATTGCTCAACTCGACATCCTTCCATGGTTGGTCCCCTATCCCCTTTCGATGTATGTGATAAAATGTCCTACAATGCAACTAGACTACCTCTCTATCCTTTCGGCCATATTAACAACATCGAGACAATATACATATAAAATCAATAATCATCATTTGAAACTAAGTAATTCTATCATCTATCAACATATCAAAAATCTAATCCAAACATCCATGAGATTATAATTCTACTCAAAAATTCAGAGCATACATTTGAGTATAAAATACAAATAATGAAATCAATATATATTGAATTATCTACTATCGTAAATCAGTGTATCACAATAACAATGCAATCACATAATGTCAATAGTCCAATATCCGCATGTAGGCCATCATCTATTGATCAAAATATAATACTCAAATGTCTGAGTATCAAATCATTAAAGAATAACATAAAAATGAAATAATGTCGAAGAGGAGTGGGCAATACAAATACTCACTCATTCACATACATGATGTTCTAATTCTTCCCATTTCTTTTGTAAAATATTCTATACATTTTCTAGAGCATTACTAAAGTCTCTCTTTGAGGATTTTTTTATAACTATTTTAGGATGTGAATAAAGATATGATGAAGGTCAAAAATCTCAATCCCTAACTTCCTATAATCCCTAACTACCAAAAGCTCTCATCCAGAGGTCAAGAGGAAACCAAACACATAATCACAATTGATAGATAAAATGGTCCATCTTATTATATAATTTTATGCGAATGATAAAATATGAAGGATATATCAAAGTTTATTATTTAAAGGGAAACATTAGAGAAGAAACAACGAAGTTAATTATATATGTAATCACAAATTTATATTACACATAATTTTGTACAAGATATCTAAGAGGTCAAATGTATGATTCTCTCATACTCCATTAATTACTTCTCTCTAACACAAACTAAAAGAATATAATTATCATAGATTAATATACAAGAGAGGAAGATGAATCATTGGTTTAGACATTTGATGATTGGTACAATCACTTCATAACTAATAATTATTTTGACATCTTATGTTGGTATTATTAAAAGATGCAAATTTTAATACTAATAATGTAGGCCCATCATGGAGGGATGTTTAGAGTTATATTTATTTTCAAACTAGAGAAGCCATGAACATGACATGTAGTGTTAGAAAACAAAACAATTCCATTACATGCTTGGCACATATGCTTCTACAATACACATAAAATATCACACACATTAATGGCTAGTTAGAATTAAGAAATAAAAAAATTATACTTAATTTTTATTGATAGTTATTAAAAATATTTGTGAATATGTGGAGGTGAGCGTTGAACATATTTAGCCAATATGTTCTTAATTTACAATTTTCCCTTCCTTTTATGGTGTGGAACTTGTGTAGGACAACCGTGGGTTGATTTATATTTCGAGATATAATCCAAATAACATTACTCCTTTTCAAAATTGTATAATGTATTATTATTATTTTCAATTCATATTATGAATAAATTAATGATTATATAGCTTTAAGGTTACATCATTAAAACATCATTATTTAACATATAATCCAAAGTAAACGAACCATGTCTTTCAAGTCACATAAAAACATCATTATTTAATGTATAATATTAGTAAACAAAACTATAAGTTTCAAGTCGCATAAGAATAGGATTATTTAATGTATAATCAAGATAGAATGATGTTAGTATAAATTGACTTCGATTAAAATAGATAACATAATTTTAATCTTACACGTATATAATTTTAATATTGAACAACAATTATGGATATATCGCGATGACAAGTGTTAAGGCCTTTTACAAGGGAATTAGCTAGCTCATTGATCTCAATCATGATTAGGTTTCAATCCCTACCCTTGATCATTGACTCTCACTGCTATATAACGGCAATGTCTCGACGTTCAAAATCAAGTAATAATTATATTTCTTCTTCTAGTTCATGTGTTTGCAGTCATGGAATCATCTTTGTCTTCGCCTGCAGAGTGGTGCCATAGAAGTCTCCCTTCACCGCTCCTGCTCTTCCTGCTACTTTGCCCTTAGAGGACCTAATGGGAAGTACGTAGGCTATAGCGAGACCATCAATGTCTTGGGTTTCTAAGCTTCTCTTAAGATGATTTGGTGAGTCCCTATGTAAATCTCCCTTGACATTGAATGCATCCATTTCCAGGCATTAGCAAGACGTGAAAACTTGACAAGTATATCATCAATGTCAAAATATTTAAGAAAAAGTGGATTAGACACCACGTTCCCAAATCTAGATGTTGCAATACGAATGTTTCTTTGCATTCCTGTTGGAAATTGCAGTTCTGAGAGAGCATTTTCCACTCTAACGAGAGTAAAAAACAATTTAAGGTCAACAATGGGTGAAACTAGATTGAATAGCCTTTCTATTTTGACAATTGAACGCGACATTGCTACAACAATAAATTATGATGATGTCATTGATAGTTTTGCTATGGCAAAGGCAAGAAAAAAACCTTTATAGCTTTAATAAAATGTGTCAAGAGTTATACTAAGTCTATAATTGTTTAAAAAACATTCAAATATAGGTGGGTCGTTGGTCCTAGGGTGGGGGCGCATGCTCAAGTACTTCCTAGGGGCTTCAAACCTTAATTCGGCCACGATGTAAAGCATGAGGTGGTGGAGGCCTGATTAACGATGAAGCCCACATCAAATGTTGTTACAATGACAAGTTTTGGAGGAGAAACATGCTCAAGAATTGTGGTTACCTTTAACCCTCATCTTTCTCGAAAGGAGTAATTGAACATAATGTAATCATGAAATATGCATATAGTAATGATTAAAAATAATTTCGGTTCCTCTCCTCCTAATTCGGATATAGCCTTCACTTAGGCTCAACTAGGTGTATAATTCATAGTGTATAAGCGGAAACATTGTTCAATCAAATGAAGTTATGTGCATATGGGAATACGTGAACATTGTTTTCCTTGTATGCCATTAGATGGTTTAGAGTCATGCATGAAAGATATTTTGAGCCAAGCCTAACCTCTATCGTAGAAGGAAATTTCTTAGGAATCTAAGAGGTTCGATAAGTGATCATTTTAATAACCCCAGATCTTGGGTTATTCTTGTATGAGAACCCCATACCTTGGGTAGTATTGGTCCTTGGTGTGAGATGTCAAATTTTACCATGGTTAGCTAATCTCTCCTCCCTATGTTTAGTTGGACTACGTTTGAGCTTGATTCCGTAGAAGAATGGTGGTTGGTAAAAATACTATGGGTTAAGTAGCTTAGTCATGCACGCATCATGTCTCGGGACGATGACTAATGTTTGTTGATGGTCTTCGAACTTGGGAATAAAATAGACGAAGATATAATTAAAATATTAATTGGAAACAAATATATTATGAATAGATTAGCTTTGAAGTTATATTAAAACACCATTATTTAACATAACCATGTCTTCAAGTCACATAAAAACATCATTATTTAATGTATAATATTAGTACACCAAAACTATATCTTTCAAGTCACATAAGAATACCATTATTTAACGCATAATATTAGTACGCCGTGAAGATAAAAATATGTTGAGTATAAATTGACCTAGATTAAAACATGTGAACAACTAACATACTTTTAATCTTACACGGATATAATTTCAAACTTTTAACCGCAATTATGGACATATTGTAAGCAAGTGTTAAGGCCTTTTACTGGGAGTTACCTCGCTCGCTCATGCTCAATCATCAAAGAATACTCCATTAATTACTTCTCTCTAACACAAACTACAAAGAATATAATTATCATAGATTAATATACAAGAGAGGAAGATGAATCATTTGTTTAGACATTTCAACGATTGGTACAATCACTTCATAACTAATAATTATTGTGACATCTTATGTTGGTATTATTACAAAGATGCAAATTTAATACTAATAATGTAGGCCCATCATGGAGGGAGGTTTAGAGTTATATTTATTTTCAAACTAGAGAAGCTATGAACATGACATGTAGTGTTAGAAAACAAAACAATTCCATGACATGTTTGGTGCATATGCTTCTACAATACACATAAAATATCACACACATTAATGGCTAGTTAGAATTAAGAAATAAAAAAAATTATACTTAATTTTTATTGATAATTATTAATAATATTGTTGAATATGTGGAGGTGAGTGTTGAACATATTTAGCCAATATGTTCTTAATTTACAATTTTTCCTTCCTTTTATGGTTGGCACTTGTTAGTAGAGAATTTTAAAATCTTGAAGCTAAGAGAAGCTTTCATTATTTGAAAAAAAGTTGTAAATTTTGAAAAAGTTGTAAATTTTGACAAAGTTGTAAATTTTGAAAAAGTTGTAAATTTTGAAAATGACTCCTCCCCAAGTGTTTACAAGACCATACCTACGCATGTGCACCGATTTGAAAAATAAAAATATGAGAGAGGATATTATAGAGGGTCCCTATGCCCGGGTGTCGGATAAGACAAGACGTCTCTAGGTGCCACGGAGTCCTGAGTAGTCACTGTCGAAGTTGAATGATATTTTGGTCTCAGGGCTCTTAAGGGATTACACCCAAACGAAGTAGCCGGAAGAAACGACCTTGTCACGCACTAAAAAACCACCTCCTGTAGCATTCACCTAGCCACCCAGACATGTCAACGCAGTCAGTTTGGTGCCACGACCCACCGTTTACAAAATATAGCGTTGTGACAATATTACACGGCTCAAGCTGTTGCACTATTTCGCGTGTTTGCAAACAATAGGGCAGCAAGAGCACCGAAATGAGAAGGAAAAAACTTAGAGAGACTATTGTAAAGGGTCACTATGGCAAGGTGTTGGATTAGATGAGGCAACTCTATGTGCCACGGAGTCAGTAGTCACCTGTCGAAGTTGAACAATATTTTGGTCTCAGGGCTCTTAAGGGACTACGCCCGAATGAAGTAGCCCGGAAGCAACAACCTTGTCATGCATCGAAACACCACCTCCTCTAGCATTCACCTGGCCTCCCAGACGTGCTTTGGAATAGTCGGTTCTGGTGCCACGACCCACCATTTACAAAATATAGTGTTTGACAATGTTAAAGCGCTCAAACCGCACTATTTTGTGCGTTTACAAACAATAGGGCAGCGAGAGGACCGAAATGAAAAGGAAAAAACTGATAGAGGATATTGTAGAGGGTCCCTACGTTAAGGTTTCAGATCAGATGAGGCATCTCTAGGTGCACTTGAGTCCGAGTAGTCACTCGTCAAAGTTGAATGATATTTTGGTCTCAGGGCTCTTAAGGGACTACACCCGAGCGAAGTAGCCGAAGCAATGTCCTTGTCACGCACCAAAACACCTCCTCCTCTAGCATTCACCTAGCTACCCAGATGTGTCGGCGCTGTCGGTTCGGTGCCACGACCCACCGTTTGCAAAATATAGCATCGCTTGACAACCTTACACTGCTTGGCTCAAACTTGCACTATTTCACGCGTTTGCAAACAATACGGCAAATGAGAACCTTTGAAATGAGAAGGAAAAAATGATAAAGGCTATTTTATAGGATCTTTACACTGAGGTGTCGAGATAAGACGAGGCATCTCTAGGTGCCACGGAGTCCGAGTAGTCACCCGTCGAAGTTGAACGATATTTTGGTCTCATGGCTCTTAAGGGACTACGCCGACGAAGTAGCCTGTAGGCAACGACCATGTCATGCACCAAAACACCACCTCCTCTAGTGTTTAACTAGCCACTGGACATTACGGCGTAGTCGGTTTAGTGCCACGACCCACCGTTTACAAAATATAGCATTTGACAACCTTACACTGGCTCCAACTGCACTATTTTACGCGTTTGCAAACAATAGGGCAGCGAGAGCACCAAAATGAGAAGGTAAAAACTAAGAGAGGCTTTTGTAGAGGGTCCCTATGCTAAGGTGTTGGATCGGACGAGGTGTCTCTAGGTCTTGTGGAGTCTGAGTAGTCACTCGTCGAAGTTGAATGATATTTTGGTCTCAGGGCTCTTAAGGGACTACGCCGAATGAAGTATCCCGAAGCAACGACCTTGTCACACTGCTGAAATACCACCTCCTCTAGCTTTCACCTTGCCACCCAAATGTACCGAAGTAGTTGGTTTGTGGCCACGACCCACCATTTATAAAATATAGCATTTGACAACCATACATTTAGCTCCATTTTGCACTATTTCGCGTGTTTGCAAAACAATAGGGCAGCGAGAGCACCGAAATGAGAAGGAAAAATCTAAGAGAGGATTTTGTAGAGGGTCCCTACATCAAGGTGTCTCTACGTGCCATGGAGTCTCGAGTAGTCACCCATCGAAGTTGAAGCGATATTTTGGTCTCGGGGTTGTTAAGGGACTACACCTGAATGAAGTAGCCTGAAAGCAATGACCTGTCGCGCACCGAAACACCACCTTCTCTAGTGTTCACTGGTAGCTCGGACATGCGTGCGCGATCGGTTTGGTGCCACAACCCACCATTTGTAAAATATAATGTTTGACAACCTTACACCTTTGTCTCTAAGCTGCACTATTTCACGCGTTTACAAACAATAGGGCAGCGAGAGCACTTTGAAATGAGAAGGAAAAATATGAGAGAGACTTTTGTAGAGGGTCCCTGGCTGAGATGTTGGATCGAGACAAGCATCTTTAGGTGCCATGGAGTCTGAGTAGTCACCCATCAAAGTTGAACGATATTTTGGTCTCAGGGCTCTTAAGGGACTACACCCGAACGAAGTACCCAGAAGCAACGACCTTGTCGCACACCGAAACACCACCTCCTCTAGTGTTCACTGGCCACTTGGACATGTCACAGCAGTGATCGGTTCAAAGTGCCACAATCCACCGTTTGTAAAATATAGCATTTGTGACCTTACACTCGGCTCTAACTACACTATTTCACGCGTTTGCAAACAATAGGGCAGCGAGAGCACCGAAATGAGAAGAAAAAAATTGAGAGAAGCTATTGTAGAGGGTCACTACACCTGAGGTGTTGGATTAGATGAGGAATCTCTAGGTGCCATGAGTCCGAGTAGTCACCGTCAAAGTTGAACAATATTTTGGTCTCAGGGCTCTTAAGGGACTACACACAGGCGAAGTAGCCCTTGCAAACAACGACCTTGTCATGCATTGAAAAACCACCTCCTCTAGCATTCACTGGCCACTCGAGACATGCTAGCATAGTTGATTCGGTGCCATGACCCACCATTTGCAAAATATAGCATTTGGACAACCTTACATTGGCTCCATTGCACTATTTCACGCGTTTGCAAACAATAGGGCAACGAGAGCATCGAAATGAGAAGGAAAAAACTGAAAGAGGATTTTGTAGAGGGTCCCTATGCCGAGGTGTCAGATCAGATGAGGCATCTCTAGGTGCCACAGGAGTCTGAGTAGTCACCTGTCGAAGTTGAAAAATATTTTGGTCTCGGGGCTCTTAAGGGACTACGGCCTAGAACAAAGTATCCGGAGGCAATGACCTTGTCGTACACCAAAACACCACCTCCTCTAGCATTCACCTAGCCACCCAGGCATATTGGTATAGTTGGTTTGGTGCCACGACCCACCGTTTGCAAAATATAGTGTTTGAAAATCTTACACTGGCTCAAATTGCACTATTTTACGCATTTGCAAACAATAGGGTAGCGAGAACACCGATATGAGAAGGAAAATACCGAGAGATGCTATTTTATATGGTCCCTACACCGAGGTGTCGAATCGAGACGAGGCATCTCTAGGTGCCATGGAGTCCGAGTAGTCACTCGTTGAAGTTGAATGATATTTTGGTCTCAGGGATCTTAAGGGACTACGCCCGAATGAAGTAGCCGGAAGCAACGACCTTGTCGCACACCAAAACACCACCTCTTTTAGCATTCACCGACCACTGGATGTGCCAGCGTAGTTGGTTCGGTGCCATGACCCACTGTTTACAAAATATAGCATTTGACAACCTTACACTGGCTCCAACTGCACTATTTCGCGCGTTTACAAATAATAGGGCAGCGAGAGCACCGAAATGAGAAGGAAAAAACTAAGAGAGGCTATTGTAGAGGGTCCCTACATTGAGGTGTTAGATTAGACAAGGCATATCTAGGTGCCATGGAGTCTGAGTAGTCACCTATCGAAGTTAAACGATATTTTGGTCTCAGGGCTCTTAAGGGACTACGCCGAATGAAGTAGCCGGAAGCAACGACCTTATCGTGCACAAAAACACCACCTCCTCTAGCATTCACCTGGCCATCCAGATGTTTCGACATAGTTGGTTCGATTCCATGACGTCCTAAGGCATGACTTCTCACTCCTTGCCTCCGTTCATTTCCTAGGACTCAAAACATTCAATGTCACTTGTTTACCTTCCATCTCTCTTGTTCTCTTTGGACTTGCCTCTGTCCTCTTAGGTGCTTCATCACTATCCTTTCTTTTCTCTCTTGAGCTATATTGTTGTGGTGATCTCTCTCCATCCTCTGCTGCCCCAGCTATGTGCTTACATGCTCATTATGTTTGCATTGTAATAGGATTCTTCATCACAGAGATCACTACATAGAATTAAGAGTATAAGTAAATCATTAAACAATTAAGGGAACACGTGTGAGGAACTTTTATTCATAAGTTCCATCATTGATTGCACAAGATTAATCATCTCTACCTCAAATTGAAGCAATGTAGATTTGAAACTTCAACCCCAGTCCATCAAGCAAGATCAAGCATTCATACTACAAAGAAGGACATGTGACCATTGGGTGAGCATGATCCTTGAAAAAGGGAACATGATCTATTTCCGAGATTATCTCTTTGTTTAGATTGTTCTTGGTCATATTTTGAAAATCAATAGGAATAGAGTTGAGATCAAGAAAGAGAAATTCCATTGGGAAAATAATCTCCCATTTGCGAGTGAGATGAATAATTTTGATTCTCATTCCTTGGCGAGCTCGGGTGTGTTTTCATCGACTCGAGAGAAATTGTATGACATTTTTTCCCATACCATCACCTAGAGGTTTGATGCTCTAAAAGAAGTCATATCGATTTTGAATCCCATGAGGAGAATGTACCAATTTTTTGGAAGATCTTGGCACAAGAATGCATGAGCTTGGTACTCCTCTCGGGGAGAATAATTCCACACGAAGAATCTTTAGGATTCAAATTTTATGAATTGGTCGGGGAAAATATTTGTGACCCTTTCCTTGATAGTCAATACTTTAGAAGCCCTTGTAGAGATCATAGGTTATATCTCTAGAATCCTATGAAGAATTAAATGAAAATATTTTAGTCAATGTGGAAATATCAATGCCATTCTGAGAATTGACTCAACACATTGGAGCATGTGAACATCTTGAAAGATGAGAAAGTTTCATTTGTAGTTTCCAGATTCAACAAGATGGTCTATGGAAAAGCCTCATCATTCAAGATCTTCTGCTATGGAAGACATGATTTGATTCTTCATTAGAGGAGGATTATTTATGTGATGGGTGGAACCTAAGAATACTAATAAGGGCTTACTGTCAAATTTTTACCCTTTTCAACTTGGGACATCAGAATGCACCACCACTTGAAATCTCTCCCTTTCATCACTTAAGGCTTGTAACATTCTCACTAGGTATTCAATTCCTCAACAACCCAACTTGATTATGCTGCCCCCTCTCATGAATAATTAACCCCTTCACACATTATCACCCCTTTAAGTCCCTTTGTCATTTAAGGCTTGTAACCCTACCCTGTCATGCCATGTAACCCGAGTTAATCTAGAATGGTCAAGGATGAGTTAGAAGGTGAGTTAGCTAGGTTAATGTTAAGAGGTGAGTATAAACATACACTTAGCCATTTTTAATCCCTTTTTAATATTTCCTTTTCCTTCGTTGCTGCTAGTATTTAGTTATGCTACTAAATTTTCAAGAAACCCTATTGCAAAAATCACATTTTTGCTCATATCTCCTTCATTTTTACTCCATTTCCCCTGTAATTTTGCTCGTAACTTCTACTCATGAACTCCTTGAAGATGATATAAAAATATTTTCCATTGGTACCCTAATTTTTTTATAGCATCCCATTTAAAATTTTAGAGAAAAAACTTGCCTTTTTAGATCCTTGCAAATCACGGAGATCAAAAACACTTGAAATTTGGAGCAGGAAACCATATGAAATTACCTAATCTAATGAAAAATTTCATCTCAATACAAATAAAAGAAGACATGATTAAATATTTATTATTAAATTGGCATATGAGCCTTACTAAAAATAATAAGTTTTGATAACAAAGAAAAAATTTGAAACTCTCGTATGTAATCTTCAATTCTAGAAATATGAAAATTGTAAAACTTGAAAATCGGGAAAATTGTAAAATCTTCAATGTGCACCATAAGTAACATTAAATATGAACATATATAGTTCAAGATGAACTCTAGAACTCACTTATTTCTATCAATATCCGCATTAGTTGATATGCAAAAATTGAGTGTTAGCTTTAAAAAAATTGTGCGTAAATTTTTCCCTTTTGTAGTTCACCTAGCATGGTTTTTCTTAATGGAATAGATTTTCTTAACAATTGTACCATGTAGTGCTCGGGACATGGTTTTTAATTTTAAATCAAACATACATATCTAGAACTAATTTATATGAAAACATACATAGAAGGATATCATACATGCAATTTGAAATCAAATCAAACATATAGTTCAGATTTATCGTTATGAAAACCAACACACATGGATATATAAGAATCAAACAAAGTGTGCTCTAGATGTATGTCTCTGAAAATATATGTAAGTTCATAATGTATGTGTACATCTCGAACTAAGTGTTTCATAATGTATATAGGACCACATGCGGTCCCAAAAGGCTATATATATACAATGGACTATATGAAGAAACATGTTCACTAGGACTAGATGGCCCATATATATATATATATATATATATATATATCTATGTACATCCAGGTGGACTATGAATCTACTCATGAAACATATTCCCTCTCTTCGCCCTGCTAGAAGTAGCACGTCCACGACTTGGGGATGTAGTGGAGGGAGATGCCACTATGGATTTCATCCATGTGGTCTTAGGTGTCTCTAAGCATGCCTACAACCTAACCTGCACATTCATAAACAACAAGTTTTTAACACCCAAAATTTTAAAATACATTCAAAATTTAGAAACTTGTACAATTTAGTTAAAATGCATGTGAAATCTTACCGCAATGTCATGATCCCTATCAATTTGTTGTTGATGCATTATAGGGACAACAATAGACTCATGAGGGGTAAGCTACATACAAATAATTAATTTTCAAATTAAATATTTCACATACATACAAAATTTGATATTGTAGATTTAAGTAATAAGAAATAATGAACCTCTAAAATTTAACAAATTTGAAAAATTGTACCTCAGTTAGTGGATCTGCAGATGCTATGGCAGTATCTACAAGGCCTCCACAATCTGCATATATGGAGGAGTCTCTCTGAGTCATAAGCTATACAAAAAACATGTACAAATCAATATTAAAATTACATGGTGTGCACCACATAACGAGAGGTCCAAAGCATGTACAATCCACGTGAACTTCGGTAATTAGAAACAAAGTGTAAAGAGATTTACTAACTGTGTAAAACTCATGTGAGGCATGCCAGTAGCCTCAGTTCCCAGAGCAGATGATGACCCGCCGTATCACGTGTATAAAAGACAAACATATTAATATGTGCAACATACACGTGAAACATTATAATAATAATCTAGTTGAATCAAATGAAATTAAAAATGTAAGTTTGTCTGACAACTTGAAACGTATGTTTGAAACATGTCCATTTCTGATGTTAATTTAGCATGTCGATGCGGATGTTTCCTTCACCGACTCTTGCTATATAAAATAAAATAAAAAATTAGTTTTTTACATGTATGTACATGACGTAGAATCAAATACATATATATTAAAATCTCAAACATGTGAATTAAACTATTGTATATATATATATATATATATATTTATATTTATTTGAAATTTACTTGTGAAAGACCAATATCAGTAGCACCTGGTTCAAAAACATTCCCAACATCTCATCTATAGAAAATAAATCCTATGAACCGAGAAAATGATGTCTCACCATGAGGTGCATACGGCACCGAGATGATCCATAGTGGTGTAGTGCGCTAGAACCGGCACCTCCACCAACATCACACCGGATGCAATCTGGTCACTATCTTGGGTAGAGTGTCGGTGAGCTCCCTCAATGCATGTAGTGTATCAATCGCCAAAACCTCCTTCACTTTGTAGGAGGGACAAATGAAGGTAGTAGGGGTTTTGGGGCATGGGGATCCTAGGTAGACCTATGCATGCACCGGAGTCTACTTTGTGCGAAGAGCCACCTCCTTGACCAAAAAAATTTAGAAAAGTCAAAATAATTGGGGACCTCATTGAGCATGAACTCACAATATAATTTCTTTAAAAAATAAAGAGGAACCTCATTGTTGTTGCATGGTGGATAATCAAAACCATCCACCCTCGGTCCCAAAAATTGTTTTTGATTCGGTCATCCTGGAACCAATGGATTGGGAACCGTTTATAAGTAACTGTGGGGGCATTGGTTCTAGGGTCGGTAAATAATGCACAAATAAGGTATTTTACAATTTTTTTTTCTTTTACGGTTGCATGTGATAGTTTATCTGCATACCACCGTCTACAATCACCTCTAAAGGTATTCCATCTATGTATTTAGTTGGTTTTGGACACGACTTCGCCGATAAATGTTTGCGAATGTATTGCCTAAAGTCACGCGAGATGGATTTGTGGCATGATTTTGTCTTATAGTCTGAATTAGGTTCTCAATGACAATTTTATTTTCTTAGATTCTTCCAATGATATTATCTTGTGTTCCTGCTGGCTCAGTGGGGACAGAAGGAGCCACAGGAGGCAGATCTATGTTTGGAGAAGGGTTTTGAGGAATGTTCGGAGGGTTTTGAGGAATGTTCGGTGGGTTTTGAGGAATGTTTTGACGGTTTGCATGATTTTGAGCTTGTCGACCAACTGATAAAACAAGAAAATTGTATACATAAACAAACATTTCAAAAATCGTAGGAAAATGCAAAAAAAAACCTAAAATGCAAAAAAAATGATTAAAATCGGGGGCTTACCTCCTCGTCTTGGCGGCATGGTTAAATCTATCACAATATAGAAGTCCGATGAGCAATTTTGAGGTGGTATTCAAAGCTCGAGTGAAAAATGTCTAGGAGAAATCGCGGTTTGAAATGAAAAATGGGGAAAATAAGGAGTCGCGGGACTGCTAATTTTTGTCTTAGAGTTCCACGATTGCGGTTTATAACCATGCTCGCGGTTCTAAACCACGATCGCGGTTCCTGAATTTCGGGTTTTTATGTCCACGGAATTGTCCACCAACTTCGTGCACTTACCCGGGACTATTTTTCATCGATGACAAACAAAGAACCCAAGAGCATGTGGGACATAGCATAATATTGTAACCTTTATATGTAATAAATGCAAATAACAATTGGGAATAACTAAATCTATACAGGTTTTGTAATCTTAGGATACATATTAGGATGTAGTTAATGTTGTTAGTATAAATTGACTTGCATTAAAACAACTAACATAATTTATATGTAGTTCCTAGAAGAATTTTTATAAATTCTTAATGTAATATTGACATCATAAAGTAATTTCATTGTTCTTAAGTCTATATATTTCATTATAATCAATAAAAGATGATTTATTGTTTCACATTAAGAGTTCTAATGTGATCTTGTTTCAAGGTGAGATCTAATTCTAATAAAATGTTGTGTGGTGTAAGGCATCCCTTCATTGGGAACCCTAACCAAACAACATTATTCCTTTTAAAAATTGTATAATGTAGTATTATTATTTTCAATTCATATTACGAATAAAGCAATAATTATATAGCTTTGAAGTTACATCATTAAAACACCATTATTTAACATATAATCTAATAAACCGAACTATGTCTTTCAAGTCACATAAAAATATAATTATTTAATGTATAATATTAATACACAAAACTATAAGTTTCAAGTCACATAAGAATAGGATTATTTAACGTATAATCAAGATAAAATGATGTTAGCATAAATTGACTTGGATTAAAACAACTAACATAATTTTAATCTTACACGTATATAATTTAGATCTCGAATGATAATTAGGGATATATCGTAGACAAGTGTTAAGGTCTTTTACAAGGGAATTAGCTAGCTCACCGATCTCAATCATGATTCAATTTCAATCCTCACTCTTGATCATTGACTCTCGTTGTTATATAACGGAAACATCCTGACGTTCAAAATCAAGTAATAATTATATTTCTTCTTCTAGTTCGTGTGTTTGCAGTCATGGATTCATCTTCGTCTTCATTTAAGAGAGTTGCCATAGAAGTCTCCCTTCTTGCTTTTGCTCTTCCCTGCTACTTTTCCCTTAGAGGACCTAATGGGAAACGCAGCTATGAATGCTAGCAGAGACCATCAATGTCCCGGGTTTCTAAGCTTCTCTAACGATGATTTGGTCAATCCCTATGTAAAGCATGAGGTGGTGGAGGCACATATAACACGGCAAGCCCACATCAAATGTTGTTACAACGACAAGTTTTGGAGGAGAAACATGCTCAAGAAGCGTGGTTACCTCGACCCTCGTCTTTCTCGAAAGGAGTAATTGAATATAATGTAATCATGAAATATGCATATAGTAATGATTAAAAATAATTTCTTTCCTCTCCTTGTAATTATGGATATAGCCTTCACTTAGGCTCAACTAGGTGTATAATGCATAGTGTATAGCGGAAACATTGTTCAATCAAATGAAGTTATGTGCATATGGGAATACGTGAACATTATTTTTCCTAGTGTGCCATTAGGGTTTAGAGTCATGCATGAAAGATATTTTGAGCCAAGCTTAACCTTTATCGTAGAAGGAAATTCCTTAGGAATCTAAGTGGTTCAGTAAGTGATCCTCTTAATAACCCCTGATCTTGGGTTAGTCTTGTATGAGAACCTCATACCTTGGGTAGTATTGGTCCTTGGTGTGAGATGTCAAATTTTACCGTGGTTAGCTAATCTCTCTTCCCTATGTTTAGTTGGACTGCGTGTGAGCTTGATTCTGTAGAAGAATGGTGGTTGGTAAAAAATACTATGGGTTAAGTAGATTAGTCATGCACACATCACGTCCCAGAGACGATGACTAATGTTTATTGATGGTCTTCCGAACTTGGGAATAAAATAGACGAAGATATAATTAAAAAATTAATGGGAAACAAATATATTATGAATAGATTAACTTTGAAGTTATATTAAAACACCATTATTTAACATACCCATGTCTTTCAAGTTACATAAAAACATCATTATTTAATGTATAATATTAGTACACCAAAACTATATCTTTCAAGTCACATAAGAATACCATTATTTAACGCATAATCTTAGTACGCCGTGAAGATAAAAATATGTTTGAGTATAAATTGACCTGGATTAAAACATGTGAACAGCTAACATACTTTTAATCTTACACGGATATAATTTCAATCTTGAACAGCAATTATGGACGTATCGTAAGCAAGTGTTAAGGCCTTTTACAAGGGAATTAGCTCGCTCGCTCGCGCCCAATCATCATCCAAATTGATCAGTTTCAATCGTCACTGACTCTCTCTCGCCGCTGCTATATAACGGCAGCATCCATACGTTCAAAATCAAGTAATAATAATATCTGTGCTTGTAGTAGTTGGTGTAGTGTTTGCAGTTGACATGGATTCGTCTTCTAAGAGTGGTGATCATGATGCCATACAAGCTGTCTCTAGTCGTGCAGCTCTTCCCCGCTACTTTGCCCTGAGAGGACCCAATGGAAAGTACCTGGGCTATGTGAGAGACCATCCATGCCGTGGGTTTCTAAGCTTCTGCTACGATGATCTGGCGAGTCCCTGTGTAAAGCACGAGGTGGTGGAGGCGCAGAACGGCGAAGCCCATGTGAAATGTTGTTACAACGATAAGTTCTGGAGGAAAAACAAGCCCCAAGAGGAGTGGATCGTTGCTGCCGCGGACTCGCCCAACGCTGATCGCTCCACCTGGTCCTCCACTCTCTTCCGTGCTGCGCCGCATCACTCCTACGCCGGCAAAATCTCTCTCTTCTCAGTACTGCAAGCTGGATATGGAAACAACCTCGGGGGGGTGTGGGAAGCCAAAGCTTACAACAATGATCTGGAAGTGCACGGGCCTCGCCTGTTTGCCAATGGCGGAGGTGGACTAGAGGCGGTGTCGCTGGTTAAGTTTCCGCCATACGTAGCCTTTAAAGGAGACAACGAAAAGTACTTGGCCTCTTTTTTGGACCATGGATTCAATTCTCTCATTTTCAATTCCAGCGATATCGGTGACAACCTGATTAGGCACCAGGTGGAGGCGGTGGGCGACTCAGAAGGACACATTTGGATTAAAAATTTATACTGGAACCAATACTGGGAGGTGAGCCCAGAGTCTCGCTGGGTTTTGGCGGACATGTCCAATATTTCGCCTCAAGACATGTCTATGCAATTCCTACCCATACAAGTGGACGAAGCAACGGTGGCGCTGCGATGCAGCCAGGGCGCCCAAGAGTTTTGTAATAGATACAATGATCCGAACAACATGCCCTGTTTAAGGGCGTATGCCCGGTCACTGGAAAGATCCGCTCTTTTTACAGTGGTAGAATGCGTGAAGAGACGGCGCGTGACGTCCATAGTGTACGACATGTCCACTGCTCATATCTACGAGTTGCAAGCGATGGTTCTGGCCAGCAGCACCGCTGCCAACACCACCACCAAGCCCACCACGCTGGCGATGGACTTCTCCTACACTGACAAGAAGAGCCAGTCGTGGAGTAACTCGGTGTCTTTCACCACAGGGATCGGCTTCGAATTCACGGGAGGAGTACCCTTGGTGGAGAGCGCCACTGTAAAGTTGTCCACCGAAATCAGCGCCAGCACCGAGTGGGGTAATACATTGGAAACGGAGACACGTGTAGGGTCTACTTACAATGTGTTGGTCGACCCTGGCGAGCAGGTTAGTATTGATCTCATGGCCACCCGGGGTAAATGCACCGTCCAATTCTCCTACACTCAAGAAGACCTGCTTACTTCTGGACAAACAGTGTCTTACTCCCGAAAAGATGGTGTGTTTAAAGGGGTCAATTACACCGACATTAAGTATGTTGCAAAACCTGTTAAACCTGCAATAACGACGACGTCACCATAGTCACCTCGAGCTCGACCAGTAACACCTACTATATTCCACATGTATATCTTATGCATTAAATAAACATTAATAACCGCCTCATGCTTTAAATAAAGAAGAATAGGAATGATCCTATTACTCATTGTCATTCTACTAAACTAATGTGCACTTTTAATAAGTTTAAATATTAAACATATGGATCAATGACTTTGTAAAACATAGTTTTAAAAATCACTTGTGACATCAATAATTAACGACCAAATGTCATGTCATACTCACTTTTAGTTTTCTAATATCTTAACCTATTATATGCTCTATAATTTTATTAGATAAATATTTACCGCACCAGTGGAAGTAAAGTAACATTGTGCTAAATTATTTAAAACGAATGAATATATGACTAAAATCTAAAAGTAATGTCAACCAGTGAAAACTTAAATAAGGCAATTTGCTGGAAAATTATATGTAATTTCTTATGTACACTTGACAATTTTCCAGTAATTATATTTGATGCTTCTATTTTCTTACATTTACTTGACACTTTTTTGTGGTCTTCACATGCTCCTCTTTATGGTACAACTAGAACTTAGAAAGAGCATCTTTGGAAGTATTAAAAACTATATCCTTAGTTTTACTATTTTTAACGAAAAGCTAACCACAAGATAATGAAGATTGTAGAAATGAACAAGGGCATCTATCTATCTCTACAAGTCATTAGGGGAATGAGAAAGGACAACATTATCAACAAAAGGAGAATAGCTATAAAACATGATGCAATATCAAACCATCATTAACATGAGTGCTACCGATGAAGTTTCTCAAGCTCATTATTGTAAATCCTAAAAAGAGTTGAGAAGGGATGAAACTTCTGCTTGACTTCAACAATACTATTGAAAATGTAAGAGCTTTTGGTGAGCCCCAAATTGACCAACTAATCAAATAGATATTTAATATGGGGGTAATTAACATTCAATGAGACATTAGTAGCACAACCTTTGGAAAAAAATGTCTCATAACATTGTATAAGGTTTTACACGAGAATTTAGAATATTTTAACAAGCCTTACCTAAATTATATAGACCAAAGAGTGAAAATATAATCAATAGTCTAGAATCTTGAAGCTTCCATGTTCCATTGGTCTAAAGATTCCATGATTCAAGTACTCGAGAAGCATTATGTCAACCATCATAGCATCAAATATGGCATATGTATGCTTACGCATAACAATCCTATACTTGCTTGGTTAAGAACTATCCCCTTACTTTTATGAATCATGTGTTGAGTCGAAGAAGGTTGTAGCCCTAAGCAAACAATCTCACTAAAATAAAATAAGTAGGTATCCTTGGGTCGTCTACTTATTTTCTAGTAAGTTCTAGATATGTTTGTGAGGAAACTTAAATACAAAAACCAACATTGCGAAATGTTAGGGTGATCTAGAATATCATACATAGAGTTGACATAAGCTACACAAACCTAAAGTTTGATTTGGGGCAATAGTTTCCAATAGTAGGTCTAAAGTCTAAAGAGAGTTTTGGGAGGCATCAAAAGTGAAAGTACCTATGGATGGATGCATGTATATTCTCTCTTCATTATACTAACTATTCATGGGGCAAGAACCATAAGGACATGATAGTTTATACTTGAGATTTTTATGGGGAAATGAGTCAAGGTATCTCTCTCGGTAGACAAGGGAAAGATATTAATTTCTAGCTATTCCATTCAAAGGGTGAAATTCCAACCAACATGAAATGAAAGGGGGTATGCATGAGAGATTGAAAATATTGAGTGTTAATCCACCCCAATTAGGCCCCAATTATGAGGGAAGCAAGTTAATCTCTTGGAATCAAGAAAGCATGATAGATAGTGAGTATATGACGTCTATGAGAATCAACATACTAAATAATATGCCTCTTTTATGTCGTGTTAGGTTACCGATTCATGTCCTGGTCCGGGATTGGGTTAGAAGAACCAAAGTTGTTAAGAGAACCAATAACTACACAAGTATCAAGATTAAACAAAGTTCCCTTCCTCACACCTCTTAACAATACTATGACATCGTGCAGCATATTTCTCTCATCTTTGTTGAATAAAACCTGTACACTAGCATCATTCATTTTCCCATACGAATTCATTATCTTATATTTGCATGATCGTGATCATGACTTATGTTGGACATGTAACGATATAGGATTTCTTAGCACTTGATTAGTAGGTGCTTGAATAGATGGGTAAAATATAGGTTGTTTAACTATTTCTATGCAAGGGTCGAATCAGGAGTATTATCTAGTAGAATAAAGAGACTCACAAAGTGTTCCTAATTATATATAAATGAGTTAGAATGATAATTGACGTAAGATCAACCGAAGCCATAAGATTTCCTTATAATTATTTGATATTATTTTATTGGATAGTAGATTTCTCTTACATTATTTTGTTACATAGTAGATTTATCTAATAAACAAAATCACCTTTTAACGCCTATCTAAAACTCCCACTCGATACCCAAGAACAACCTAGGTTAGTTAGAAAAATTATGGAATAATTTTTTTTTTGTTCAAGGTGAGACTACAAACAAGCCTCGAAGCAACAGTTGACACAAGGAAGTACATCAAGGTCAATCATGTTAAGAAGATAAGGTTTTCCATTGGAACAACATATAAAAGACCACATTACAATTAGTGAGTATAATTAACCAAGTATATTAGAAATTTCCTTTAGGTGATAATTTAATAATCAGATTAAATTAACACTAGGGTTAAATATTTCTTAATTACACTTAGAGGGCTACAAGGGCCAAAACAATAAAACAAGGCTCTCATTACAAGGGGTTAGGAAAAATAAACCCTTACCCCATAAGGTGGCCCTAGAATGGTCAACTCATGCTTTTAGAAATACACATTGAAAATAAGGAAGGTAATTTTCCTCTTACCCACTCACATACTGACCTAAAAGATTCAAACTGATTTTTCTCATATTTTCCACACTCAAAAACTCTTAAACACCATTCCATTAGATAGGAAATTTCTTCCCCTTTCTAGAGATATAAGGAAGTCTTTCTAAATCCCTATAAAACTCAAGTTATGGGCAGCAGGCCTTGGGAGGAAATTTTTCTCCAAAGTCGGGCCCATGGGCCTCGGGGAGAAAATTTCCCCAAGGGCATTCAGGTCGGTGGAGTTGGGGAGGAAATTTGAATTCTTGGCACTTGGGGGAAAAAGTGAACTTTACCCCCGTGCGCTCACGAGTCCGCGGTGGCACTTTGCGCCCGAAAATGAAATTATACCCCATGTCGCAAGGGACACGTGACATGTTCTAAGCCAATGCAAGGAAGTAGGTTAGCGAGGGACAAAAAGGAATTTTTACCTTAAGGATTAAGAAGGCACAAGGGGTTAAAACCCACCCACGCCTCCGCCGGTGCCTCACGACGCCACATGTCAGATGTTCATTGGATGCAGATCGACTGGGTCGATGGGGAGAATTGGGAAAAGTTTACTTTTGAAGTGTAAAGCTTCGAACACTCCGCACCTCCGCCGACACGTCATTTGAGACACGTGTCACCCACCATTGGTCACGGGTGCGGGCCTACGGGGAAAATTTGGGAATTTTTCCAAATTTTCTTTTGAAGCGCTAAGGCAAAAAAGGATCGTGCCTCCGCCAACACCTCTGTAAGCCACGTGTCAGTCAATGATTGGCTGCGGGGATGCGGGGCCGTGGAGAAAATTTTTCCAAAAGAAATTTTTGGTCTTAGAAAAATTTTGTCAAGGAAAGAAGGTTCGGGCCGGCGGGGAGGCGGGGAATTTCATGATTTTTGCGCCCTTTGGGCAAAAAGCAAAAAAACAAGTTTTAACCCACGGGTCCGCTAGCGAATATTTTAATAATTTAAATTTGATAATTAGATTATTTTTTAGCCCGAAATGAAGTAAAAACTTCAGAAGGCCATAACTTTGGATTGGGAACTTGGTTTTTGGAAAATGAGGACTTTTCAAAAGCTCTCAAAGTCCTCTTTGCATAGGAACCTTAAAATTTTAATTTTGAGGAACTTTGAAGGGTCATTTTAAAGAAAACGTTCTACAGGATTTTAAAAGATGAACTGAACTTTTTTAACTTACAAAATTTTCTCAAATCCGCCATTCTCTCTCCTTCAACATGTCAAAAAGACATGGAGGTCTATGCTTGGGAGAATTTAGGATGACTTACATGGGTTAAATGATTGATTGATTGTTAATTTAAAATTTCCAAATCTGACAGCAAAACAACTGTAAATTTGACCATGCCCGATTTTGAAGGATTTTTTTATAAAATTTTCTTAAGTGCTTCGGTTTGTTTGGGACCATTTTGATCTTCCTTAGATTGTATTAGTGTTTCAAATGTTTTTCATAGTTTTACAGGGTTGTTTTGCATCTTTTAATAAAAATTTGCAAAGTTTACCGTGAAATAAAAATGAAGTTTATACATTTAAAAAAATCAGAGATTAATCTATTTCTTTTGCCATACTATAAAAACATTGAGCTCATTCCATGCTAGTCTTAGATAGTTATCTTTCCTTCAATCAAAATGTAGAAACAAGAATACAACTTCTATTTTTCAAATCATGCATTTCAACAAACAGAGTAATGTATTTTCTTCATATGTATTTCTTTCTTCCAAACAGAAATTCCTCAACATATTTCAACATAGATTTTAAACAATAGTAACTCCATTTGTGGAAAATAATACAACTTCTATTTATATTGATCAAATACAACTTTACAAATTACAGCTCTTTCTCTTTTCCTTTCATTCAAATGCACTTTCACATTTCTGTACACAATACAGATTTCAGTGCATATCTCTTTCTCATTTAAACATAAGATTCAATTTCCAAAACAAAATAACTATCCAATACAAATAATATTACAATTCATCCACTTCAAAGTGGGAAAAGATTACAATAAGAAATAATCTCAACAAGGACTATCAAACTTGTCTTTTTCCTTTGCTCCAGTACAACAACATGAAGATCCTCCATTTTCCAGTTTGATCACAACAAAGGTAGGGGAAAGGCAATGCTCTCCACCCAACCAAGACATCCAATGAAAAGGAGAATCCATCCTTCTTCATTGGCCCCAAGCCCCAACCACAATGCAATAAGAAATGTGTTTCAACTCATGGAAACAATAGGCTTCCACAACACACATACAATTTCACATTTAAAACAAAGTAAAAAAAAACTGCAATTTACAACCATAGATAAAAGACAACAAACAACACTCAGGCTTCCTCATGCAAGCCAAAGGAGAAATAAACTATGGGGGATGTTTCTTATGCCTCCCAAAGGGGGAAATGGGTATCACCACCTGATTACAAACTACCAAAAATATAGTATATCAAAACCCTGACATGCCCTTATGCCTCCCCCAAGTACCCCTTATTCCTCACATTTCCTTATGCCTCCCCAACCTCTTATGGCACCCCATAACGAGTAAAGAAATGAAAGCTATTTATTTGTAAGGTGGAACCCAAATCGCAACTCCCTCCACACTTATACCTCCCCAAAACACTTATGCCTCCCACAAAATGCCCCATAGTCTTCTCCTACACCTTCCTGGCAGTCTACCCAACTAGCCATCAAGCAAAACAAACAACCAACCATTCACACATTCATAAAAAGGAAGAAAGAGCATTTCCAAGAGCTAAGCTCTTACCTCTCCATGATGGTGTTGTTCCAAGTTCGCAAACAACAAGCTATTCCAATGCAAGCAGCCCAAAATATCAATAAAGCACAAGCATTCAACAACCTTTAACTTCTCCAAAACAAGAGCTCCAACAGAAAAATAATTCCCCCCCCTAAAAATGAAGTATGCAAAAGTGAAGCAACCCAAAACAAGGTAAGGAATTTAAATTTTATAGAAGAGGGAAGAGAAGAGGATGAGGTGGATCCATGTAGGATGCCACTTCACACATCCTCAACTCTAACACCCAAGTCAACTTCATTCTCCAATGCATAGTAAATAGGTGGGTGAATAATATGACAGTTTACTTACACACTCCAAAACAAGCCCACACTCCATAAGGACTGAAATTAAAAATATGTAAGAAAGTGCAATTACAACTTACAACTTGACTTACAAAAATGCATAATGAAGGCTAGATTTTAACTCTCCAACCATAGGTAAGGTTGGTATGAAAATTTAAGAGGTATGGGACAAGTTTAACTTGTCCCATAAGCCCCCAAAATCAGCCTCCAAGGAAAAATTCGAATTTCAAAAGAAGGTGGAGTGTTTCATACTCCAAAATTTACTTACATATCTCTTACACATTACTTACACATATCTTACAACATTTAATACAAGAGTCAACAACTCCAATAATTACTTTCTTATGACCCAATTTGATTAATTTATTTTAACAATATGATTACTCACATTATATACCACAATTTAATTAAATAATGAAAAGGGAAAACACATCACTTATAAAACACATACAACATTAACAAAGGACCAAATAAAAGAAAAACATAAAGTCCCTTGGTCACATTCAAAGGTGATCCCCCCCATGGGAATCCCTACAAAAATCAAACACACACAAATAAATACAAGTTTCCATGGTGACCTTGTTGAATTCATCTAGAATTCTAATGTGGTTGGTCTCCGATCCCCTGATATTTTTGTGATATTTTTAGCCTGCAAAATACAAATACCCCTTCGGCCTCGTGGCCACATCAGACACCCAAAATGAATATAAATATAATCCCAAAATCATCTATATATATGAATCACAACAACATCAAGGAAACTAACAATATCATTTGCAATTTTATCAACAACTATATCATCATCAATTTTAATTTAATTTTCTCGATCTATTCAATATATTTAAATATCACATGTCCTGACCACATCCATAAATATATATAGCCATGTCCAACAACATGTTAACATCTATATAAAATGTCTCTAACAATCATCATGCATCATATGTGAATCGAGTTGGTAATAGTCCATGCTCTAACATCTAATGATCGTACTAAATCAAAATTAGAATAATGTCCATAATATAGTCAATAGTGTCATAATCAATATCAAAATGCGTCGAAGGGAAGTGATCACTACACCTTGCCCTATGAGTTAAAACATAAAACTTCACCACTTGAAGAAACCCTTAATGGGTGTTCGTAAAGTATAAGCTTGCATTTTTAACCCATCTATATGAGAATTTTTGAGGGTTTCAGACTGTCCTAAGATAGTTAGGCCTTTTAGAGCAAAAAGTGAAAAAGTGAGATAAGAGGAATAATCCAAGGAGTTGGGTCTTGAGACTTTGCATACACCATAGATATGGTGGAAGATAACTAATGGAATTTATAATAATTATTGGTTATCCGAGAAGTCTTTGGGAATGAACATTGTAAGTTGCTTGGTCTTAAGGGTGACTTAAGGACTCTTTTAAGTAACTAGCACAAGATTTGTTCTTTTGAAGTTTTTATATCATCTCCGTGATTGGACTAAAATTAAATTGAATTTACTGTAGTGTGTGTGTGATTGGAAGAGTTCCTTAAATGATGCAAGGTTAAAAATCACTCGAAATTGAATAGTTAGCAAGAAGGAGAGCAAGGCAATCTCAAGCTAGGAAAAGTAAGTGTCTAACATTTGGGTTATGAATTATTGAGGAAAGTGATATTGGAATTGTTGGAAGTATGAAGAGTATAGTATTATGAAGATTTATACATTCTAGGTTCAATATTGTTAGAATTTACAAATTAATCCATTTTGGGGTAGAGTATGATCCTCTAATGAAGAGGTAAGGTGAAGTATTTGTTTTGAGCCTTATTAGTTGAGTGAATATATGGTTGTTACTAAATGATTTGTATCAGTTTGGTATTAGAGCATGGAAAATGGAATAAATAGAGAAATTTATGAAGAAGATAAGAGGGGGAAAATAAAGAAATAGAAAATAGGAAAAGAAGAGAGAGATGGAAAGAAAACAAGAGTTGTGGTTTGAACAACTTAAGGAGGATGTGAAGAGGTTAGGAGAAATGATAAAAGCTACAAGCATGGATAAAGGAGGCAATAAAGGTTTGTTTGAGATGAAGAGGGGTTTTAAGTGGCCTATAAAGCTACTTATAGAGAAGATACAAAAGGAGAAGTTGAGAAAGATCATAAGAAGGGAAGAAAGAGATTTGAATAAGATGGAGAAGATGATGAAAAAAGAGAAAGAAGTGGTCAAGAAAGTTACACATGATGAAAATCATAATTTGGATGAAGAAGGGGTTATTTCAAGCTTCTTATCTTGTCTTGAAGAAGAACAAGGAAGTGGAAAAGGGGAGCAACAGAGTGGTGAAGGAAAGGAGCTCATTGATGGAGCTTCTACAGAGGATCAAGGGCCTCAAAGTTTTAAAACTTATAGTGTCTTTAAATGGGTGAATATAGGTACACAAATATAAGAATAAGAAGATGCAATAAATTATGCCTTGAATGAAGAGATAGAAAATAAGAGTGAAGGAAAGCTAAAATAGGAAGTTTGTGAGAAAGTGCAATCTCACTATGGATCATTCAAGAGTGAAAATGCAATAGTTAGTATGATGATAAGATCATGGAGATCTCTCACAACCATGTGGATTTGGATAAGTGGAGAAGATGAATTGAAGAACAAGGAAAATGTTAGATAAGCTAGGATAAGTTAAGTAGACAATGAAGATGAATGTGTGATGAAGACTCAAGGTGAAGAAAAAAAGAAAGAATGTGATGCTTTGTAGCAAGATACAATGCTCTTAGTAGAGAAAGAGAAACAAGGAATGAAGATAGCAAGTTGACAAGAAGAGAAGACAAGGAAGGGACTAGTAGTCCTCTATTTTTACAAACTAAGGTGGCTTTTAGATTTGTTTGTGCAGGTGAAAAACATGACATGGATGAGAAAAGGTAGGGGAACCATGAGGAACAAGTTGAACCAGATTTGAGAAAGATATGGAATGAAGAAGATAAAGAAGAACCTGATTTCTTGAGGCATCTGAAAGTGAAAGAGATAAACAAGAAGAAATGTGAAGAAAAATATGAAGTTAAATAAAACAAAGGAGTGAAGAAGAAAAATATAAGAGAGAGAATACTGAGAACTTAGAAAATAATGAAGAAGATAAAGTTAGGAAATAGAAGAAATTGGAAGAAGAAAAAGAAGATAGATCTCAAATTTCTCCCCTTGGGAGCTTGATGCAAGGGCATCTTCAAGAACCTCAAAAACTGGCATATCAACATTATAGTTATGAATGTGAAATAAAAAAAAGTACAAGAAAGTGTGAGGAAATCATGGGAAAGGAAGAACTAGGTGGTCAATTAGTTCAAATTTGAATCTTGATAGTTCCCTCCAAAATGTATTCAAAATTTACAAAAAGGATGTAAAATGACTTGTCATGAATGTGAGGGGGATTAAATTTTCTAACTTTTGTTTTAGAGGGAAAGAATATTATTTCAATCTGATGTAGGGTCTTAGGTGGCATGAGAAGAGTTACAAAGGTATTGGGGAAGTTGAGGAGTCATAAAATGTCAATTATGAGTGATTGTGAGACTTGTAGGTTAGGTAAGGAATGTAAGGAGTTATACTTCAAATGGAGTCACATACAATGATGAAGATAGAATATAGGAGAGATGATAGGTAGGAAGAAGATCATTCCTCTTGTAGGAGGATGAGATGAAGGTGAGAATGTAGGAAAACTAAGATATTTGAAGAAATACGGTGAAATAATCATACAAGCTCAATTTTAGTGTGTTTTTATCTTGCCTCCTTAAGGATGTTGTTATGTTTTGCATTTAGAAATGATATTTCTTTTCCATATGCTTAGATGGATCTATTACTCGGTTTTTAAATAAATTCTTGCATGTAGTGCTTTGAGGTTGATGGACAAGTTAATACTTTGTTTTGGTGATACATAATTGTTATAGTTCAAGGTAAGATTGTGTTGGCTTTGAAACTTGTTATGTGAGACTAAGTATTACATCTTGTTTGAAGTGAATGGATGATATAATGTTGATGACCATACCTTCAGAGAGTAAGATGGAGTGTCCTTACTTTAAGGTGAATTTATTGCATGTCCCAGGATTGAGTTGTTATTTTATTTGAAAATGGACTGAGTATGAGTGTTGATTCTTTTCCTTAAAAATTGAAGTATGCTCTAAATGATTGGAATTCTAATGTTGGAAAGTTCAAAAGTGTGGGTGCTATGTTAGGAAAGGTTGAAAATGGACTTAGTATGAGTGTTGATTCTTTTCCTTAAAAAATTGAAGTATGCTCTAAATTATTAGAATTCTAATGTTGGAAAATTCAAAAGTGTGTGTGCTATGTTAGAAATGAAAAAAAAACCCAAACATGTAGGCTATAACAATTTAGGTGAAAAGGCTTCTTGGTGTGACTATAACTATGTATGATGGTATTTTAAATAGTACATATGTAGTGCATTTATCTGAAAACACAACTTTGGAGGGGGGTGTCTTGTATAGCATGTTAATTGGGAATGGAGTAGCGTATGGTCACCCATAAAATAGAACATGGAGAATTACACATCCTAAACGGTGTTTTAGACTTGTAATTTTCCTTGCATAATAAGAAAAGCACTTTATTTGAGATCCGAGAGGCGTACCCATGTTGAAGCCCAATGTAACATTGTAAATTTGGGAGTAATGGGATAGTCATAGCGAGTGTAGAAGTCAGAGCTCTACTTTACTAACAATGGTAAAGTAAGGTTATGTACTCTAATAATTAAATAAACAAAACATGATGTGGAATTGTGATAAATGGATCTCTAACTAATAGTCGACTAAAAATCAATACCATAATCGGATAAACAAGCCATCCACATGAAGATAAATCTATAACTATAATATATCCTCATTTTACTATATAAAAATTGATTGATTTGGATTTGTATATGTATCTAAAAGCGAGTTCAATTGTCCTTTGTGAGGAAAGGAAACTCGCATGTCATTGTTTTTATTGTATTTAGAAGAAGAAGATTGAGGATTAGGAGGCGCTTCATTTGGGTGTAATGTCTAGCTCTATTTATTTTGCTTCTATGCACTTGTGCTACATGCATTATAACCTTTGAAGCACCATTCTCGGGGTAGACTATAACTACCACTTCATTTTTCCTACTCTTTATCTTTTATTTGAATAAGTTGTTGTATGGGTTAAGACGTTGAAAGTTCCCTTTCCTGCTATCCCACTTATGTCTCTGCAAGATTTGTCTCTTTCACTCTTCCTCTATGTGAAAAATATGTTTTTCCTTTCTCTGTTAATGCATGAAAAGGGAGTTTTAGAGTAGGGTAGGGACATTATTTTATGTAAATAGGGGCTCATAAATTTTGTTTTGGGAACAAAAATATTTGTATGGCATTTTAGACCACAAGAGGGCATGAAAGGAGAAGAGACCACATACACAACATTTTCCAACATCCCACCTTCCTGCATCTCCATGGAGGGTTGTTTGGGAAAGTCTAAGGACCATGCACAATTCTTTTTGTGTACGCTTCTCACTTCAACAATTGGCGCTTAGTGACTTTAAAAGCTATGTGGGGAATTAGTAGTTGGAAAAAAAATACGTAGTCATCCTAATGGATCTCTTTCCACTGTTTCACCAAATGGAACTAGCAGGTGTCCACATGGTGGGTTTCACCTTCACTAACATACCCTCAACCTTGTTAAAATGGGAGCGTTGAAACAAGGCAAGGAAAACACTAGAGCAAGAGATTGGATGAGTCTTCTTGTGAGATGTTTTATTTGTAGATGTTGGGAAGATATGTATGAAAAATGTGGAAACATGAACTTGGTACATGAACTTTTTGACAAAATTTTAGAAAGAAATTTTAGTAGTTGGGTCAGCAATGCTTGCTTTGGAGAAGCACAATTTGGGTTTGTTGAAAATACGTTGGAAAATTGCAAGAAAATTCATCTTTTATATTCATGTAAAACGTGGATGCACAGATAGGACAAGTGATCCGTTAAAAAAATTATATGTATATATTGTTTGAGGCAAACGTGGTTGTATGGTATCTGATGATTCCAGATAACATACAAAATGGAAGCATTCTAATGCACGTGATCACGGTTAGTGAATGGTTTCGTGGTGATGGACGTGTAGCTTGCGCATGTTAAAACTATATTGGAGCACCTCCCTTATCACCTCACTATGAACATGCATGGTTTTCTCCCTATTTCCAACATGCTTTCATATTTATGGTTTTCCTTCATAGTTCTAGTGAAATTCTTAATTAAATGAAGAGTATGGTTATGTTTATTAAAATGACTTGTTGCACATAATGGATATATTTACCTTACATCATGTAGAATTGATATGACCCTTTTAGTGTAAGCTACACTCTCCAACCATGTCATGTGACAACTAGAACTTTTGGATGATATAACTAGATAACCATATCCACCTAATTAGAGAATTAAACTTGACTTCCATGTAATCCTGTCATTTGTTCACCTTGTTAAAATTTAATAAAACATGAATTTTCAATGACGCACAAACCACTACTCCAAACCTTGTAGTGGGTAAGTTATGGAATGATCATGTTCACTAGTTACATGAGATATCATGTCAATCTCTATAATGACCTTAGGTGATCGTTTGACCTTTTACGGTGCACGTATGGGGTCTAAATCAACTATTTTACAAATTTGGCTAGTTGTTAAAAATTTAAAAGTTAGTTTGGTTTTGGCCTCGTGATTTAGACCCCTATACCGAGAAAATAAATCTGGCCACCGCGTACCTCTAACATCTCTTTAGGACTATCATAATAAATCAATAGCTTCAAGAAATTAACCTTATAAGATTGTTTTGTAACAGGGTTTTTAGGCCTCAGAATGTTCGACAGATAAGTCCAACTAGCATAATTATGACAAGTAGCTTTAGAAATGTAGTGGCCATTTTAATCCTGATCACAAAATTTGTGTTCTGTAAACTCCAAAGAGTTCCCTATAGATAGGGGAATTGATGAAAACTTATATGTGGTGTGTTTGAGTTTTGAAAAATGATTCTCAAACTTGAAATCTTTGAGTCGTGGAGCTCAATTACTTTAGTTTAGCATGCTATAGTAAACTTGCTTTAGAAAACACGATGGCGACATCGTTATGAAAGGACCAACATCGGTCACTATGAACGACAATAGTCAAAAAGGAGGAATCAACATCGGTTAGGGTTAACTTGATGTTGGTTATGTGTATGTGGGTGTTTTATTTAACTCACGGGAATTAGATTTAATTTTAGCATTAAAGAAGATCTATTGATTGTAATTGCATGGCTAAGTTTCCTAAGTTTGTATATGCCTATATAATCATGAAATCTAGGGTTTAGAAGTAAGGATTGTGAAAGTTAATGATTATTGTGAAAATAATTGTGAGAGAAAGAACTATTGGAGAAGAAGGAGAAGATTGAGAGAAATAAATTACTGTACATCGTGAGAGGTGTGGAAGATTGTAAATCTTCATTGTATATCTTCTAAAAGCTTTGGATAATAGATTGGCTTGTTTCTTACTCTTGGATGTAGTCCACACTAGGTGAACCACATTATATCCGTGTTGATTTATATCTCTTGTTTTGTATATTTATTTTGGAAGAATATCCAATTTTATTGCATGTATGGTTAGATCTGATATATAATTTGTACAACCTTGTGCTAACCCCAACGCTTTGGCCAAATTGTTTATTTTTATAATCCTGCAATACTAGTGAGAAAATTTCTATGGAACTTTCTCCTAGCCGAAAATATATTACAAAACCTATAAAATCTATTACACGACTCTATAGATCTCCTTGATGACACTTGGTTGTAATTTTTTTCTTATGGAAATTTGGTGTGCTTTTCTCTCTCTCCTCTCTCTATCACGCTCCATCTTGAAAACAAAATGAAACTGCACTTGTGTTCTTACCTCTATTGTATTGTAAACATTTTTAATTTATTGTAAGTGGAAAATAATATATATGTGAAAATGTTAGTCATAGGGGGAATTTCATGCCAACTTTTATTTTCTCGCTGACCATATTTATACTAAATTTTTAGTTTCATAGGTGGCATAACGAGATTTGAAATAATGACGGAAAACAAAGTTTAAAGTTGTTAATTGTGAAAAGCATAATTTAAATGGAGTTAGAACTATAATTTTATGTATTGATTGTACTTTTATTAATGCAAGAATAAAAGTCTTTATCTTCTTGTATTGTGCACAAATTTAATGAGGTGATATGATGCATTTGGCTTAAATTTCATTAGAAGTTGTGCTTATGGTTATTAAGGTAAAATCTCAAAATTTTGTGTGATTTTTGAATAGAGAACTTAAACTTGGCCCCTTTAGAGTCGTAAGCTTGGAAAATAATATAGTTGTCATGTATATACAACATGTGCCAACCCTTGAACCCTTTTACCTTTAGTTGTTATGTTATTTGAATCATATGTTCCCTACCAAAATGCATCCAGTTGTTTAGTGTTTTATCTAGCACTTGTAAACATGGGAAATGGTTAATTAAAATGGTAGAGTTACAACACTAGTGGAAATGAGTTTTAAATTTGGTTATCTCAAATTTAACTTAAATTGTATTGCTATGGTGCTTTGAATTTGGTCACAACCCTTTTCTTCAAGTGTTAAATTGCTTAACTCATGTTCAAATTAGTGGTGGGTGTACATTCCACTTATAGGTGATCCTTTGTGGCCACATCTTTTCGTGAATCTTTTGGGTTATTGAATCTTTAGAAAAATATTGAGCGAGATACTTGAAACCAACATAAATGCCCAACTTGAAATACTTGGTAGCTAGTACTTGACATCTGCAAAAGGGGGTAATAGTAGGATTGTAAGGGCATGTCTTTAGTTTTGAATAATGGAAAGAAATATAATGTTTAAATGTTGTGAAAGTTTAATTTTACTTGATTTAATATTATTCGTAAAAAGATACTTCATCATAGAAGGAGGAAATATAAGTGTGAAAATAAGCTTTGCTTTATCCTTTCGCTAATGTGTGTGTCGATGGGGCATATGGAAATTGTTTTAAATGTATAGTTTGGAACCCCACCTTCAATATAGAGTTATTTTGGATGATTATGTATTTAAACATAGATATGACTCATGGTGGGATGTGGGTCTCATAAAATTATAGGGGTTGGTTTCTATAAATTGACAAGTGGAGACTTAACTTCACAATGTAACGTAATAAAAAAATTTAAATGAGTAAATATCAGATACTTTCATAACGTAAATTGTACACACTTCTAGTGATGTCAAGTGGAAAAATTATCTAAAAAATAAAGTAAAATAGATTTACTCGATGTATTAATGCAAGCGAAAAGAGAAAACTCATAACTTGTAGGGATAAAATATGGTTTTCGGTGAATGTTATATGTGGGAAGCTTCAATGTTAAGCAAAAGGAAATTTGGTAAGGTTGAAAAGGCAAATCCAAGAACCTATATTAATGGTTATAAGAAATTAATCCTTCATTTCATTGAGTCCTCTTAATTGTATCGTGTTATGCTCGTTTGAAGCAGATGTGGATCGACACTTTATCGCCTCTTTTGTGGGGGACGTAAAATCTCAAGAATTGTTGTTACCTTTGACCCTCATCTTTATTGAAAGGAGTAATTGAATATAATGTAATCATGAAATATTCATATAGTAATGATTAAAAATAATTTCCATTCCTCTCCCTTAAAATTTCGGATATAGCCTTCACTTAGGCTCAACTAGGTATATAATGCATAGTGTATAGTGGAAACATTGTTCAATCAAATTAAGTTATTTACATATGGGAATATGTGAACATTTTTTTCCTTTCTGTTCCATTAGATGGTTCAGATTCATGCATGAAAGATATTTTGAGCAAGCCTATTCTTTTTGTAGAAGGAAATTCCTTAGAAATCTAAGAGGTTCAATAAGTGATCATTATAATAACCCCCAATCTTGGGTTAGTCTTGTATGAGAACCTCATGCATTGGGTAGTATTGGTCCTTGGTTGTAAGGTTAGTTGACATGTCATATTTTACCACGGATGGGATTTTGGTCGAAGTGTTTTGATAAACTTTGAGTTGTGTTGTATCTATTTAACGTACCTATAAAACATTGTGGTGATAGGCATATGGACCTTGTGAAAGGTATTCGAGCTATACTCTTATCCCCGTGTTGAGTTGGAATGTGTACGATCTTGATTCCATAGAATAATGGTGGATGGGAAAAAGTACTATGGGTTAAGTAGCTTAGTCATGCACACATCACATCTTGAGCAAAGGCTAACATTTGTTGAGGGTCTTATAAACTTGTATTCTATTGTTTCTAACCTATTTAGGTTATGAACTAAAGTTTAGATGTATGTTCAAATGTGTAGTGAGATAAAAATATGATGGAATGGATTTCAAAATGAAATGAACCTTTCCTACTATGTGAGATGGTTTCCATTAGGTCATTCGTTTTCCTTTCGCATGTATAATACTTTTGAGTAAAAAAATGCAATACATAAATAAGTATATTGTAAACCATATCTGCAATGGATTCATGCAAATATAAGCATTAGTACATAGTTTCTTAAGTGATGTGTCTTTTAATGACAAAAAAATCGCCATATGGGTGGAAAAACTTGTGCAGGACATTCGGGCCCAAAAATTTTGAAGTAGGCAATTGAAGCGTGGTTCAAGAAAAAAATTTAGTAAAGAGGATAAAAATTTCCCCACGGTCCACGGGACAATTTTTACTAAAGTACACATGGGCCCCTTAAAAAGCCAAAATAGTTGTAACCATTGAAGTTCGGAGATAGCAGAGAAAAATGTCTCAAATACGGTTGGGACACGTGGACTGTAATATCCCAAATACCTATAAGTGAGTGGTGCGAGAGAATTTGGTGGTAAACAGCCCTCATGACATGGTCAATGGTGGACATGCAAGGATAGAAAAGATTGAGTCGGGAAATGCAAAGAAAATCAGCCCAAGTCACACTTGAACACTCAGAATGCCATATCTTTTGCATTTCTTAACGAAATCGCGAAAAATTGGTACCATTAGAATCATGGCTCCAATCCCAATGTAAAAATATCAAGAAATATGGAATTTTATGAATACTTGATGATTTTTTTCTAAAAACATGTCCAAGTTCAGAATAGTGATTTTATTAGTGGTTGGGAGTGCAATTAATGAGCATGGGAAATCATTCTTTCACTGTTGCAAGTTAAGGGACAACATGGGAGCCTTTTGCAAGAAACATACCATCATTCCATGTCATTTATTACATCTTGCAAGTGGTGGGAAGGTATATTTTGGGATTTCAATCCTCTCTCTTCCAAACTCTATAAATTGAAGTGTGGGCTCATTGTAAAAGGATAGTTTTGAGTAACAAAATCTATCATTTTGATTTTTGAAGACAACGTGTTACGGGACTTTTTAGTGGACTTATTGCATGTTGATCTAGGCCTTTCTCTTGCTTTGTAAATGAACTGTGCATGTCAATGAAGTAGTAGATGTAAATTTATGGATATTCTCTTCCCTTGTCTATGTTTATTGCATTCTTCTTGCCTCTTTATTTCACTTGCAGGTGTATTGTGCCTACTTTATGCTCTTGCAGGGATTCATTACTATTGTGCACGCATGGAAATGTCATTGTGAATGTTGTCATTAGACTATGGAGAACTGTCATCACCCTCTCTAATTTGCATCTTGCTTCCATTTCCACACATTGGAAACTATTCTCATACCCTCCTTTTCTAGTGTATCACCACTTTAGTGTAGGATTTATTTTCATGCAATCTCTCTCCTGGTCCCTTGGAAATTTAGATTAGGATAAGATAATTTTTCCTACATTAGAGTAGATTATGGTAGATAATTTAGGAGAAAGAACCAACTTTCTCTGGATCTCTATCTCAAGTACCAAGTCCCACAACTTAGAGATAACACCCATGTTACCCAGTCTGCTTTGTGAGCTCAAGCACACATACTTGTGCAAATTAGAGGGTGATGTGATTCAGTGATAACATGTATAAATACATAGAGGGAACCAGTAGTGGTTGAGTAACCACATAGGTCCATATAACCACCTAGAAAGGTTTGCATAACTAGCTACAATGTAATATGTATTAGTTAATGCTAACATTCACCCCTTATGGCATTGTTTTTACAAATTTTGAATGATATATTACAATTTAAAGAGTATATAAATATAGATAGGGAGGTAATAGTGGTTGAGTAACTACACAAGTCTGTATAACACCTATAATGTAATATGTATTAGTTAATGCTAAAATTCCCCCTTTATTACATTACTTTTACAAATGTACCCCGAATCGTCATCATATTCAAATTCAACATCTTATTGAGTCATGATGTTTCCTTCATCTCCATGTGGTGAGGACGTCATCTAGATTTATTTGAACCTCTACGATAGATATGATCTTATTTGTAAAAAAAACATGAATGAAGAGGTGATCTTAGAATGCTTGTGTAGTGTGACACATATGCTCTTGTGGGATTTTGATCTCGCATTCATCATCCGCATCGTATCCTTATACAATCTTGTAAAAATCTTCTCCATCTAGGCGTCAAACAAGACTCATTAACTAAGTCATCAAATTGTATGTTTTGAAGAGTTTTAAGCAACACCGAGTAGATATCGATGATCATGTGGGCTTGACTTCAGTTCTCTCGGATGTTATGCGCGTCGTTATGGTTGGTTGAAATGTTTCTAACATCTCTGGGCACAATTTTCATGCTCTCGACTATTACTTGGGATAATAGGATGGTTGTTCGCATTATTCTTTTATAGATTTGTAACATATTTGAATATTTTTTTGTGTTTTGAACTTGTGTTGTTCCAATTTGATTAAAATAATTTTGACTCATCTCTTGTGTTTTTATACGGCATACATAGGTCAACTTTTCTGTCGATGGTTACCTTGTCTTGATGCTAGTTTCTTAGAGGAAAAATATCCAATCATTAGGTTGTTTTTAAGGTTGTTCTCGCTTTAGTGTTTGGCCATTTTTATTTAAACACAGTGCTTGGCATTACATGCTCATCTAGATAACCGTGGCTACTCTTGGGGACAGTCGTTACCTACTACCTTAGCCAAGAGATGGGAATATGCATCTTTAGGGTTTTCATGTGTACGAGGGGAGTGTCCATAACATTATAGGCTTCTCCAATTGGTTCCACACTCAATGCATAGAAAATCAAATGTTTGTTAAACTTTGCATTATAATGCAACCTCCTCCCACATGTATTTTTGGTCTTATCTCACCAAATAGATATCACCCCAAAGATATATCCTAAAAGAGATCAATTACACTTGGATTGCAGCCTCCTCCCACTTGAGTGGATCAGATAACAATGAGATATCACCAGGAAGAAATATCATAAGAGTGGGGGTAATAGGATCATGAGATATCACCCCAAAGATATCTCGAGATGAGTTGGGAGTAGTAAGGACATGAGACATCGCCCAAAATATATCTCAAAGAAGATGGGGGTAGAATGGTCTTGAGATATCACCCGAGAGATATATTTGAGGATATGGGGGATGAGATTCATAAGATATCAACCTAGATATCTTTGAGAAACTAGGTCACATGTAGTCAAGGAGATGTTTCTTAGGAGATATATTCGATCACTAGATGGGGAAGAGGTCTTGTCACAATGAGATATTGATGTCAAACAACTTGAGATATCACCTTTGACCCCGTATTTCTCCAAAGGAGTAATTGAATATAATGTAATAATGAAATATTCATATAGTAATGATTAAAAATAATTTCCATTTCTCTCCTTGTAATTCCAAATATAGCCTTCACTTAAGCTCAACAAGGTGTATAATGCACAATGTATAATGGAAAAATTATTCAATCAAATGAAGTTATAGGCATATGGTAATAAGTGAAAATTGTTTTGCATTGTTGTTCCATGAAATGGTTCAAAGTGATGCATGAAAGATATTTTGAGGCAAGCCTAACCTTTTTCGTAGAAGGAAATTCATAAGTATTAATATATGTAAGCATTAGTACATAGTTTCTTAAGTGATGCATCTTTTTATAAGAATTTGTTTTCCAGGTATTCAATACTTTTTGAGTGGTAAAAATATGGGGCATCACAACCTCTTATTTTAAGGATTTTTAAAGTTAACTACTCTCATTATTTGGGATCCCTTTTACACTAATATCACTTATTATTTTGATATAATGGTACAAAAATGTAAATAAAAATTAGGTACTACATGTATGATCACGCATATTATATATAACCTTAACAAGGCGATACCCATATGTTTGATAGAAATTTTTTTATGGAAATAAGGATACTACCTAGAGAGTGCTAAAGTCAAACATCATTGTTGGAGAAATAAGAATGGAAATTATTGAATGATATATTACAATGTAAAGAGTGTATAAATACCGAGAGGGAAACAATAGTGGTTGAATAATCACACAGTCCATATAACCACATAGAAAGGTCTGCATAACTAGCTACAATGTAATATGTATTAGTTAATGCTGACATTCACCCCTTATTACATAGTTTTTACAAATGTTGAATGATATATTACAATGTAAAGAGTTTATAAATACATAGAGGGAAACAATAGTGGGTGAGCAATCATACGACAGTCCAGTATAACCACCTGACAGTCCACATAACCACCTATAATGTAATATTTATTAGTTAATGCTAACATTCCCCCCTTATTACATTGTTTTTATAAATGTACCCCCAAATAATCATCATCTTTAGATTCATCGTCTTATTGATTCGCGATGTGCCCTTTCATCTCCATGTGGTTAGGATGTCATCTAGATTTATTTGAACCTCTATGATAGATATGCTCTTGTTTTAAATAATGAATGAAGAATCAAGCTTAGAATGCTCATGTAGTGTGATATGATGCCCTGTGGGCATTTGATCTCGCATTCATCGTATACATCGTATCCTTCTACAATATGGGCATGACTCTTCTTCATATAGATGTCGAACAAGAATCATTTAATATGTCCTCAAATCGTAAGTTTTGGAGACTTTTAAGCAACACATAAGAGTAGATATTGATGATCATGTGGGATTGACTTTAGTTATCTCGGATGTTATGCACATATTTATGGTTTCTTATAATGTTTCTAACATATCGAAAATTATTATCATGCTCTTAGACTATTACACGAGATGGTAGGATGGTTGCTCGCGTTATTATTTTATATATTTATAGCATATTTGATGAAAATGTTGGGGTTTGAACTTGTTTTGTTCAAATTTGATTAAAATAATTTCCACATGTCGCCTTAGTTTTTGTACGCTGCACATAGCTTCATTTTTTTGTCGATGTTTTCTTTGTCTTGATGCTAGTTTCTTAGAGGGAAAAGATCTAATCCTTAGGTCATTTCCGAAGGTTGTTTTACAAGTGTTTGGGTATTGATCTTTACATACATTTCTTGGCCTTACATGTTCCTCCATATCATTGTGGCTACCTTGGGATAGGTTATACGCTTCCTTAGCCAAGAGACGAGGAATATGCATATTGAGCTTTTAAGTGCAACATCTAGCCTCATGGGGAGTTTCCACAACATTATAGGCTCCACCAATTGGTTCCATGTTCACCTTTGCATAGAAAACCAAATGTTTGTTGAACTTTGCGTTAGAATGCAACCTCCTCCAACATGCGTTTGTTGGTCTTATCGTGCCAAAACATATCACCCCAAAGATATCTCCCTGAAAGACATCAATTACACCTATATTACAGCCTTCTCACACTTGAGTGGCTTAATAGATCAATGAGATATCACATGGAAGATATCTTATAAGAGTTGGGGGTAATAGGGTCACCGGATATCACCCAAAAGGCATCTCATAGTCTATTCAAGAGTAGTAAGGTCATGATACATCACCCAAAAGATATTGTTATCCAATTTTGCACACATGTCAAAATTGGACAATGGTCCTATTTCGATCAAATCACGACATTGGTCCCAGGGACCCATTTCTGGTCATCACAGGATAACATGATTAAAATAATTAATAATTTGCATAATTGAGCTCACCTAGCATTAAATGGGGACAAATTGAGAATAACTCAGTAACAACTCGTGTTCGCTCGATTGATAACTCAGTCATTTATATTGGATCTCAACTCGCTGGTCGGCCGAGCCCAACGTTGAAAAGAGTCGACTCGAGTCAAGAAAATATGGGAAAGTTTCCAAAAATAGGAGGATTTTATAAAATAGGCCAAGGGCCATCGAGAAAAAACTTAGCTCGCCGAGTAGCTCGGTGAGCTACTCGGTGAGCTGGCCAGGTCGGGAAGGCACTAAGTTAAAATAGAGCTTGGTTCAAGGAATCAAGCTCAATATCGACCCATAATAGTTAAAACATCGGTGGCACATGGGCAAGCTCGAAGGGAGTTTCCTAGTCGATTAGCTTGGCGTGAGTTTTTAGAGCTTGTAGGAATGAAAACGAGGTGTGGTTCAGGTGAGTGAGCTACCTGGGGTTGATGTGGAGTTGTGAACTCGGCTCGTCATGGAGATATCACCGGATGAAAATTCGGTGGTGAGTGGTTTAGGCCGAGTCACTCGGTGATAGTGGGTTCATCGTCCAAATGTAAAATGGGAAAATGACATCGGATTGGCCGTGGGCTCGCCGGAGAAAAGAAAGTAACGACTCAGAAAATCATAGGCACAGAGTCATGAAGGCGAGTCATTGAGTCAGAAACAAGGGTGATGGAGTTTCTCAGATGAATCGGGTGAGTTCCTGTAAGAGATAGAAAATAACTCGGTTCGGGGAGTTTTATACCTTTACAGCCAGGTTGAAACAATGCCATGGAAAACCAATACAAGATCTTCACTACGCGGGGATTAAGAGCTAGCTTGCTGAGTTTGAGACATTGGAGATGGTAAGTCGACATAGGAGTTCTGCACATGGGAGATTCAGGTGAGTGTGGTCAAGTGGAAATATTGGGTTGGAAAACCATCGTGATACTTCTAAGTATGGGAGAAATAAGATCAAATAGCCAAGTGGAGAGCATACGATGGCAATCCATCATGAGAATTCTGCGTAACTTGGAGTGGTCCGAGTCATTGTGCGACTCACCAAGAGAATTAAAGTGGCGGTGAATTGGGTGGTGAGTCATCCTCCAAGCGATGAGGGAGGATGGTGGTGAGATGGTTGAAGATGGGTCGACGTTGGAAAAAGTATCAAGTTGTAGGCTCACCAGATCGAGCAATGCATGGGAATCAGAGAAGGAGCTTTCCGATGTTGATGCACAAGGTAGAGCTTGGCAACCTGCAGTCATAACAACATGTCGAGTAACTCGGCTTGATGCCAAACTCTGTCGAAATGAAGATGAAGAGAGCTTGATTGATGAGCTTGGTTGGTTTTGAACGAGAGACTCAAGCTTGGAGCTCGTGGTTGAAGGTATCGAAGTCGACAAGATCACGGTTGTAGAGGCACTCAAATAGGTGGTGAACTTATGAAGATTGCATGGTTGGGAATGGCTTGTGTTTACTGATGCCATGGCTATTGGATGGTCAACTCAGAGGAGGAATAATGACAAGTTAAGCTCAATATCATTACAAGTGCATCTGAGTTACTATCAATAGCTCGGAACAGATGTTGACGTAGTTCATTCGAAGTGTTCTAGCTTTCCATTGCAAAGAGTTTGGGGTTGGTTTAACGGTCAAGACATCAAACCAGATAAAAAAGACTGAGCTCATGGTTGATGTAAAGCATCTAATGAGAAAGATCTAGCTCGAGCACATAATAGTTCAGTAATTCTCCTAACGAGTTGAGGAACATTGAAGGATGAGCCGAGTTGAGGCCAAGTCACTCAGTGGTGAGATCGCAATCAGAGCTCGTAGAAGGATGTTGAGTTCCATCATTTGCGTGTGGAGCTTGGTAGATATGGCTTGAGCTCACAGGCGAGCTTAGCGGATGACATAAAGATTTTTTTCCAAGTTCAGTGTTGGGAGCCCATCAATGAGAAACCTGAGAGCCATGTCAGGCATCACATCACCACAGAAGATCATACTCACTTAGCTTGTGAGAATGAATGGCCCGAGCTAGGTTTGATAATAAGGAACTCACCGTGAAGAGCTTGGTATCTGGTAGTATAGATGTAGGTGTTGATTCGTGACAAGGTGATGAACTCAGCGTGTGAAATGCACAAGAATTCTAGCTTGATGCGCAAAGGTAGAAGAAAAATGATCGTGAGAAGGTGAGCTTGAGACAATTCGGTGACCGAGTTGAAACCATAAAACCATTCGATGCAGGAGGTTTGAGCTCATGTGAATGCTCGTGTTGGGCTCGTGACTAAGGTGGGTGCTCAGATTCAGAATTCAAACTGGGTCAATGCCATGGAAATCACTCGACGTGTCAGCAGAGAGGTTGGTCACCAAGGGAGGTGGCTCATTTCAGTGAGCTTGATTCATGGCTCGACTGTTGCAGAGATGTTTGAGTACAAGGTAAGCATGTGAGAATGATTTCACGTTATGAGTGAGTTAGTGTGGAGCTCAACAGATGGTTCGATGGGTATCAGTCATGACGAGCTCGAAGGAATTTACGCGGTAAGCTCGTGAAAAGTTGTAGGAGCTAACACATTGGACGAAATGATTCAGCATTCGAAGAGAGATTGTGTTTAACTCGAAGGGCACCAAGTGAGTCGTTCGGGGAGAGCTTGCACGGAGATAATTCGGCCAAATGAAGGTTGAAGCTGAGTCAATGCAAGGTAATCGAACAATAAAGTGACTTAGCGGTGAGTTGCACAATCAAGCTCCGTGGTGTAAATACTACAGTGAATTAGTCGCTCGGTGGTCACGGTCTGAATTTGAATTAATAATTCGTCGTGAAGGGCTCAATTTCGAGCTCGATGTAAAATGGGAGCTCGGTCGCGACGGTTGGAAGCTCAGCAGTCAGGTGATGTCGAGTAGCTCGGCTTGATGCAAGGTGATACGACAAAAGGTGGCTCTGCGGTGAGTCTGTGCATTAAAAATGAAGTCTGGCTTTCAATACAAGTGAAGAGCACTCAATAAAAATGAGCTCAACTCGGTGTTGGAATATGGATCAAAGTTCAAGCCTAAGAATAGCTCATAGGCCGAGCTATAAGATGACAAGGGTGATTCCTTCCACGAGTTGAAATCACGTTTTCAAGAGGGAGTTCATTCGAGCTCGGTAATGGGATGTTGGTGATGACAAGCTGATGGCGAGGAGCTCTTGGCAAACATGAGACGAATCGTGTGAGCTATGCATAAACCCGAGATACGGTCCATAACAAGAAATGAGTTCACGGGTGTAAGCTCGTGAAGCTCGACGATCAAATCATTTCGGTCTCATAAAACCAAGTCGCGAGTTGGCCACAATGACATAGAAGCTGAGGTAATTCACGATAAGAGTTGGGTTTGATAGCTTGCCATTCGGAGGATTCAATGCAAAAGAGCTCGATTGACAAGATGTGGAGCTCGGTTGTCACTGCAACATGTTTGACAACCGCCAATGCATAAGGAGTAACTCGGCTTGAAGGGTGAGTCAAGACAGAGCTCGTGAAGAATAGTTCGATGCAAAATGGGAGCTCATTTGTGGTGAGGAACAATGGAGCTCGTGACCAACTCGGGGAGTTGGCTTGGCAAGCCAACCACCGAGTTGGGCTATTTTTTTGGCCTTTTTCCATAATTTCCCCTCCACTGCAATCCGGTCAACAAGGGGCCCACCATATTTTTAAATTAAATTAATATTTTTATTTAAATATTTTAATAATAATATTTATTATTATTATTTAAATATTATTTTAATTAATTAAGGAGACTAGGTCAACTGGATATTAATGACACATGATGGAACCTTCTAAAGTGGTTCAACCAACTGTAATAAATGCATCATGTACCTTCAATTTAGGAATGTAATTATGACCTTTCCTCTTCTCTCTCACATATTCTTCTATAAATGTAAGTTGGAGGCTCATTCCAAGGGGTTCCAATAGGTCAGATAGGTTAGAAAGTTAGACATCTTAGGAAAGTGCAATTTTCAAGAGTCCTCTCTCTTCTGTAAGTTGTCCTTGTGTGTTGAGAGAACTTTCAAGCCTCCTCTTCAAGACTGTAATGGAAACTATTGCCTCTTCTGAATGTATGATGCATTGTGCATGTTATTGAAGCAATAAAAGTGTGTTTTGTGACTAATCTCGGTCCTTTCATCCTTCTATACTTCTTTGTGCCTTTTCTCATGCTTGCAGGTACACTGTGCAAGTTCACGTTTCTATTGTAGGTTCTTGGAGTTATGTGCTTATCGAGTGGTGGAGTATTGCATGTAGTTGAGTTGTGGTGTCCGTTCACCCTTCTTGAGTTCATCCTTCTTCACTAGGAAACTGATATATTGCTCTATCTGATCAAGTTTAACAAAGGGAACGCATGTCTCTTAGTCTATGGTATCATGTACCCTCTCTAAGTTGCAGTAGGTGAAGTTGACCTGTGGTGCACACACCCTCTTCAAATTAACCCTTCCTGAGTCTGGAAAAACCCTTTATTTGGTGCATCACCATCCCTAGTATAGTTTCATTTCTATAAATCTCTTTCCCTAAAACCCCATGAAGATGTTAGCATAGGACTAGATAGCCTTTTTATCACACTAGGAATAGTACAACACTTAGTTTAGGAAGAGGAAGCTGGCCTTCTTCGGAGGTTCACCTCGAGCCCAAGTCCCACAGCTTGAGAGGTGATCCCATGTGTCCCAATCACACCAAACATCCTATTCACATTCGGCCATTTGGAGGGTGTTGTGAATTGGCGACAACATATATATCATAGAAGATGGGGGTAGAAGGGTCATGAGATATCATCCTAGAGATATCTTTGAGGAGATGGGGATGAGAGTTATAAGATATCAACCTAGATATATCTTGGAGAAACTAGATCACATCTAGTCGAGAGATGTTGTTTAGGAGATATATTGGATCACCGAGGAAGGGGAGGAGGTATTGTCATAATGAGTTATTAATGTAGAACAACTTCGAGATATCACCTAGGATACATTTAGAGGATTGTGTCACTTTAAGGTTGTAGGGTTGATTTATTTGTCTTGAATGGTTTGGAAGAATCCATTGACTTAGATTTGCATGATCGTGATCATAAATTATGTTGGACATGTAATAATATAGGATCTCTCACCGTGATTATTATGTGGTTGAATAGATGGGGAAAATATAGTTAACTTGACTATTTCTATACAAGGGGTAGAATGAAGAGTATTATCTAGGAACAAAAATTGAGACTCGCATGATGGGTGCCTAATTATACATAGATGAGCTAGCATGATAACTTATGTACGATTAACCAAATCCATAAAAATGCCTTATAATTATTTGATTATTATTTTGTTGCATAGTATGTAGTTGTATTATTTATTATTGTATTATGATCTTCTAGTATATATGTGTTCGCTTTAGGTACCCATATAAACTTAGGAGATCAAGACACATGTATACGACAAAATTCTTTTGAGAAACATCACTTGTAGGAGGAAGAGGGACTAGTAGCTCCCATAAAGGGTATTTTCCAAGGATATGTTCAATGGGTGCTCAAAAAAATATGACAAGTTCAAAGAAACCCTTAGGAAGATGATGCTCATTGGTGGGACCCAAAAGTTGGTGAACTTTTTCCCATTTTTGCATTTTTAGACCCTCGGGGAATGAGGAGGGAGTCCCAAAATATTTTAGGGTTATGTTTGGGATTTTGACGAGTTTATAGAAGAGATGATTCAAGTGTGAGAGAAAGGGGGTGGAGGTGGAGATCACAAGGATTTTATGTACATTTTTTGGAGAGTAGAATAGAGACCAGGAGAAAATCGACAAAATTTAGATAATATGCTTCTTTTATGTAAGTAATTTCTTTTTCAAGTTTTATCAAATTTTTAATTTGAATAATCAAAATTTCAATTTGGGTGCATGAATTGTTTCTAAATGTATGATTTATTATTTTTAATGGGATATATTTCTTTAATCAATTTTGAATTTTTTTTTACTCGAAGTTGTTTACATAGGTGGAAACCAGAGAACATCCGACATTTGTATCAACGTGGGGTGATTAAATATTTTTAATATGAGTTGGCATCAAATATATAATTTTTAATATCTACGCTTTATAATATTTATATATAGTTTATAAATATATAGTACATAATCTGGTTTATAATATTTTTTTAATATATATTGTGAATGAGATTAAAATTATAAAGTGGAGTGTATATAATAGACGTTATTCGAGAAGGAAAAATTTGATATTTGCAATATGTGCGGGGCATAAAGGTATTTAATTTCCATCACGTTATTTCCAACTATCCTTTCATGTCTTCATCTTCGTGCCAAATTGATTGTCATCCAACAGATGACCTTGAATCCGTAAAAAAGGTAAAATTCAATGGAAATATAATGTCGCTCATATGATCAACCATTGAATGGGCTTAATTATCAATGATTGTTCATTTATTTCCCATGTCCGTAATGTGAACAAGATCGAAATTATAAAGTGAAGCATAGATAGAAGAATTTATTTGAGATAGATAATAGATATTTTTTGGGAAATAATAATGTGAGTTGTAGAATATGTAAAGGGCCTATAGCTATTTGGTTTTGTCATGTTAATTCCAACTCTCCTTTTGTGTCTTCGTCTTACTTTCCAAATTAAATTTCATCGAATATGTGGTCTTCAAGCAATAAAATAAATAAATTCAATCGATAAATAATTACATTCATGTGATCGATCATTGGACAAGCTTACTCAAAAATGATTGTTCATTTGTCACCCACAGATTATTTGGCCTCTTCTAGCATTTTTGAGATGTACTTGAAATATGTTAACTCTCTAACTTGCACATCAAGGCCTTCCTCCATCTGTTGATTGAAAAAAACATCATGTCCACAATTTTAGGAGAGTATGGTTTTGCATTTCTTTCTCACTCTTGTTTTTGCAACCCTATATCTTCTCCTCCCTCAACCGCCTCTTCTCCACCCTTTTTCTCTCCCACAATTTTTCTATCTCATGCTCAACCTCTTTGATGCATCCCCTTCGTATTTTTATCGTACATTTCATAGGCCATTTGTGTTGGTGTAAACACGTTCACACTTGTCTTTGTGAACTATATATTTTGCACCTTAAATAAGCTCATTTGAGAGCATAGGATATAATTACTTTTTAGTTAGTTTATGGTATATTGTTGCTTCTCGTAACTTATTGGAGTTGATTGATTTGTTGTCTCCACTCCTTGATTTATGGAGATGTGATTATCTACTTGTTTTAGTGTTTTCTCCATATTTTTTGTTGAGGATTAGCTTTGTAAACACTCTATAATTGTGTGTTCATGGAGGTGAAATACACAAGCTTGAATAATATTTCTTTTGGCTTTTCTTCCAGTAACTTGCATTCATTTTTAAGTTGTGTGCTTGGATTTCTTTTAAATATATAGTGTTGCTCCCTTCATGGTACCTTAACTATGAGGTTGTTGCATATTTCCTTGTCTAGTTCTTTATGTGCAATTGTGTTGCTGGAATATTTAAACAATGTTTGTCTTGCATTAGCTTAGTCATTTGTATTGGCTTGACTCATGCTTTAATTTCATTACATGGCCCTTGTATTGGCTTTGTCCTATCATTGTCTCTCAGATTGCCTTGTCATTTAGACGTTTTGGAGCAAATATTCGCTCATCTCCGTGTCAACCTCAATCACTTTGTTGGTGTGAGCTTGGTCGTAGTGGTGTGGCTACTTTGGGAGAACCCCCATTTTGAGGCTGTTGGATGTGGATTTTTATGCTTGGTGGATGTTTTTTGCTCCTGCGTATTGTATGCACGTTTAAATAACAATGATTGGTCCTGTGCTTAGTGGTGTTGTTAGTTGTGTGTGACTTATTCTGGGGTTCAATACCTCACGACCTTCTATTTATTTTATTGTTTCCAACTCTAATGGAAACTATAAATATAATATTTTCCACTCTACTCTTAAAGTATTGGTGGTGGTCATTTTTTGGCTTAGAGTGGCTCGAATCTCAATTGCTGCCATAGAACTTTGTCTTCCGTAAACAACATCAAATCTCCATTGCGTGAGTTTATTTCATTCAATAATTTTTCGTATTGAATGACTCTATGTTGATTGGCCAATTAAATTATTCTTTACAAAACTATAGTTTTTGAAAAAAAAATCGATAGTTTTGTTAAAATAAATTATTTTTGGGGCTAATAATCATGTTTTGGGTTAAATTAATATTTTTTGAGGGCTGTTTAAAAACGGAAATCATACTATGAATCTACATTTCTCCGATTCCAACGAATGGTCACACAAACACCGTTTCCTCCGATTGGTCCGATTTTTTAATCAGTGGATCCTTTTAAATTAAAATTGGCCTATTTTATGGGAATTTGAAAGCTTAATAAATTTTTCCCGTAACTCAAAATTGAGTGCCATTTTTACAAAAGTGCATGTTTTTTTACCCCATTATATTAAATCCAATTTTATTATCATCTCGAGTAAGTACTATTTTCGGGGGAGAATTGGTCATTTTCCGCCATGTCAAGAAGTTTGCCTTCTTCATCTATGCCCGCAAACATCATGGATCTACGCCTATTTGAACCATTAAATTCATCCAACTATCATGTTTGGAAGCTAAAAATGGAACAATTTCTCAAATCTTGTGGTCTATGGCATGTTTTTCAAGATTCAGTGTTTTCCTTTACTAGTGAGAAGGACAAGTACAATTACACATGCAAGAAAGATGAGGCCTATGACTTATTTTTCTCAATGTTGTGGACAACATTTAGTTTCATATTTTGGGTGCCAAATCTCCTAAAGAGGTATCGAGATTTTTGAAAAAGTTTTGGTAAAATTAATGAGTTCAAGTTACTACAATTGGAAATGTTACAACTTTGTCACCTTCGATCTTCCTCGCATAGAATATTTCTTGACTAAATTCAAAGAAATCGAAGTAAATTAAATGATGGTTATAAATAAAAAAATGATCTGAATGCGTTTTGTTGATTCTATCAAAATTTAAAGGTCCATTTTCTATGTTCACTTCTACTTTCTTTTCAACTATGGATGCTCTAGGGAATGAGTTTAAAATACCAAAATTTGAGTTGTTTTGTGAGAGGTTATGTCATGAACAAACTAAGTTAATGGCACTTGATGCCTTGCCAACCTCAAACCATGGAATTTTGGAAAATTCTTCTAAGGATAAAGGGAAACCTAAGTTGAAACCAAGACCTAAGATTTCAAAATCTCCTAAACCCTCTTCTACTTCCATTGATAAAAGTTCTGAAGTCCCTAAACCTTATAGTCCTAGGAAAGGGAAAAATAATTTCAAAAGAAATGTGTATGATCATTTTCTTGTTTATAGCAAAACAAACCATCCGAGAACCACGGTGTTTTGTGAGAATAGAATCACTTGAGAAGATGTTGAAACAACATAAGATTTTGTTCCTCCACCTTCAACCTCTTCCAATTCTAGTAAATGGAAATCCCTTTCAGCTCGAGCCTTCTCCTTGAAACGTTTCTTAGATTGTGGTCATAAATTATACTTCATTAAAATTCATGGGTGCAGGGGTTGTTATCATGCCAAATGGTTCAATGCATTAATTTTTTTATTTGTTTAAAAAAAAAAAACTACCACTCTTTGATGATAAAGTTGTAAAAAATAATACATGGGAATCAGTTCCTCTTCCTAAGGGAAGGAAAGTGGTAAAATGTAAATGGGTCTTTAATACTAAGTATGTGGCTAATGGATGCAGTAGAAAAGTAGAAGGATATTCTTATTGCTAAGGTATTTTCTCAAGTCTAAGGGGTGGATTACTCTCGAGACTTTTCTCCGTAGTAAAAATGGATTATGTTCGCCTTGTTCTTTCCCTTGTTGCTTCTCAAAGGTGGTCAATTTTAGTGTATCAGATGGACATGAAGATTTCCTTTCTTCTTGGTGATCTCCACGAAGAAATTTATATGGAGAAACCCCGTGGTTTTTTGCAGGATTCTTCACTATTTTTTAGACTTCCTCGTTCTCTGTATGGTCTCAAACAAGCTCCTCAAGCTTGGTATGAGAAAATAAATGAGTTTTTGTTGTCTACTAGTTTTCATCGATGAGAAATTGATCATACTGTATATGTTCTTAAACATGATGATGAATTGTTGATATTGGTTTTGTATGTTTACGATCCCATTCTCATTAGTAGCTCAGGCTTCTATGATTCAAGACATTCGATGAAAAAAATTGAGTGCAAAATTTGACATGACAAATTTGGGATTGATTCTCACGGAAAGATTTCCTTGGTCTTCGGTGTTTCTCATTCTTCTGAAGGCATCTCTATTGGACAGAGGAAGTATGCTTCCAATTTGTTGCAAAATTTCCACATGGCTGATTGTAAACCATCTCCCACTCCATTTTAGTCAGGTATTGAATTGATTGTTAAGTGCAAGTCTAACCTTGTTGATGCTTCTTTGATAGACAATTAATTAGGAGCCTTTTAAGTATCGACACAAACCCATCCTGGATATCACCTTTTCGTTAACCTTGTGTCTCATTTTTCACATGAGCCTCATGAGAGTCACTAGAAAGCCACAAAGAGAATTTTGAGATATATAAAAGGGACATTGAATTTTGGCATACATTATTCACCACTTGTATCTTGTGAAATTGAAGACTATACTGAGACTCAGTTGGGGAGGTTTTGAAGACATGCAATAGTCTACTTCTGGTTTATTTTTTCACCTTGGCTCCGGTCCAGAAAGCATGGGCATGTAAAAACAAAATGCGCTTTGTCATCCACCTAAACCGACTACTGAGGTGCAAGTAAAAGTAGGCTAGGAAATTCTTTGGATTTTCCAAATACTTGATGAGTTTGTATTTCCACAAGAATTTCCTTCTATCATATGGTTTGATAATCATAGTGTTATTCAAATTGCATGTAATCCTATTGAACATCAGTGTATAAAAACATTGAAATTCATATGCACTTCATCAGGAAATTGATTCAGGATGATGTCATTGACTTGAAGTTTGTATCTACAACTGATCAAATAGTGGATATCTTCACTAAACCACTTACTTCTCCTCAATATCTTCTTCTATGAGAAAATATTGGAGTCAAGGAAGTTATACTCAGGGGGAATTCAACATGAAGTCCCTTATTTCCTTCTTCTTTTCTCTTGTTTGTAGTGGGTACCTTATTTGGCATAGTAGCCAAGACCCTTTCTTATTTTCTCGCTCCTTGCATTCGCTTATGGGATGGTGTTGGTGTAAACACGTTCACACTTTTCTTTGTGAACTAGATATTTTGGACCTTGAATAAGCTCATTTGAGAGCACAAGTTATAATTATTTTTAAATTAGTTTATGGGATATTATTACTTCCCATTTAACTTATTGGATTTGTTTGATTTGTTGCCTCCACTCCTTGATTGATGGATATTTGATTATCTCCTTGCTTTAACACTTCCTCCCTATTTTTGGGTGAGGATTATCTTTGTAAATGTATATACTTGTGTGTTCATAGACGTGAAATACACAAGCTTAAATAGTATTTCTTTTAGCTTTTCTTTTGCAAACTCACATTCATTTTGAAGATGTGTGCTGGATTTCTTGCAAATATCTACTATTTCTCCTTCAACTGGTTTCCCCATTTATGGGATAAACAACGTCCTCGGCTGCAACCCAAACCTTCAATTACAAACCTCCATGCATATCCTCTCTATCAAATTTGCATGTTTTGTAGAAAAAAATAGTTGTAATTACAACCACAATTGTAATATTATTATATGGAAGCACATTTTAACTATGCGAAAGGCATTTTCATAGTTACATAAAACATAATGTATCTGACACAAACAATGAAAATCGATGGTTGTGGTTTCAATCAGTACATGGTCATCTATCAAATACATTTTCACCATCCTCATGAGGATTCAAACATGAGACACAACATACATCATCGTAGACCAAGAGGTGGTTACTAACCCTATTTTCTCGACAATATTCACCAGTGATAAATCTCTGCATCAATTACCATAGTGTGTACATAGAAAATAACATATATTATTTTATAAATAACAATATGAGATGTAGAATATGTGCAAGACGTATAGGTATTTAGTTTTCATCATGTTATTTCAAAATCTCCATTTTTTTCTTCATCTTACCTTCAAAATTAAACGTCATCCATTATGTGGCCTTCAAGCCATAAAAAAGAAAATTTCAATCGACAAATAATTTTATTCACATGATAAACCATTGGATGAGCTTAGTCAATAATGATTGTTGATTCATAAACCATGAAATATTATTCAACCTATCATATCTTTTCTGATATGTACTTGAAATATGTTGTCTCGCCCGACTTGCACATCAAGCCCTTCCTCCATCCGCTAACTTATAAAAAAATATTATGTCCACATTTATAAGAGAGTATGGTTTCACATTTCTTTCGTCTTCTTTCCCTACCCTAGCTCTTCTTGTCCCTCATCCCCCTCTTCTCCACCCATTTTCTCTATCACATTATCTCTCTCATGCTCGACCTCTTTAATGCATCCCCTTACATGTTTCCATCATTAATTTTACAAGCCGTTGGTTTCCCGTTTCTCTCAAAAATGGTCCGGGATGCAACTTAAACCTTCAATTACAAACCTCCACATATATGCTCTCTATCAACTTTACATGGTTTTTATTAAAAACTATTTGTAATTACAACAATCATAGTTGTAATGTTACTATCTCGATACACATTTTAACTATGTCAAAGGCATTTGTATAGTTACATAAACCATCTTGTATCGAAAAAATTGTGAAAATCAAAGTGATTGTGGTTTCAATCATTGTATGGTCATCTATTAAATACATTTTCATAGTTTTCATGAGGATTCAAACATAAGACACAACATATAACATGGAAGACCAAGAGGTGGTTAGGAACCCTATTACCTCGACAACATTTGACAAGTTCAATTATTTATGCTTATTTGTGCATAACCTATTATCCCTTATGTTCCAACATATGAAACCTTTATTAATAATACTTAAATTTATTGAATTTGTGTTGAAATTCATTCTTAATATAACATTTTTTTGTTTAGAGGTATTTTCTATGATCTTTATACTTTTTTGTTTCGGTTCTATGCTTATTTTATTCAAATAAATCTTAATATAGTCACAATACCCCCAATAGGTTACATTGCAATTACTCAAGGTTTAAATTGAAAAGGAATCCAAAACAATTGCTATAAGAAGCAAATGATGTTCATATTTCCATTAAGTTCTTCTCCTTGTCTAATAAAGTTAGCGTTATCACATTGAAATCATTTATCTATATTTCATTCATAAGAATAGTGTGGAAGCGTTGAATTATCGATTATTACTCTCACATCAAATATTTCTGTAATTTTTTACTTGTTGCTTCTAGGTTGATTCCTTGCTAACTTTTTGATCATTTTGTGCTGATTTATAGCTGAATTTGGGATGTTTTTGTTCTTCTATATTTATTTTGGTATCCAGTGTAGGTTGTTGCTATTTTTAGACTATCTTTTGGGTTGACAACCTCTTGTTTTTTTATGTTGGGGTCATGTTTATTTTTCCAAAATTGCTCTTATTCTGAGCTATCATTATATACCTTGGTTGGCCACTTTTGTTCCCGGGTAGGATCATAGTCAAAAACCATTTACCCTTAATAAAAAAATATTTCCTTATAATTACTCGAACTTTCAACTTAAAATTGGGCTGGAAAAGTTATATAAGAATTAGGCATTACAGGGTTGTCCCAAACATGGAACCATGTTGATTTCACCCTTTTTATTTTGACATCTTAAAGTACAAATTAAACTCTCATGAATAGTGAGAATCGGACCAACAATCCAAATTGCACTCAGAATAACACCCACAAATATAATAGTAAAAATAACAAAATATATAAAAAATTTACTTACGTTGCTCACTACACAACACCACAAGGTCTCAAAGAAGAGAAAATCAACAACGCATAAGACACTTACATAAGTCATCGACTCACATAAACACATGACAACACCATATACATGTCGATGCCACACTTTCCCCAATGAATAAATACTAGTAATGACCCAACCACAAGAAAGGGACCCAAGGATTGGCAAACCCACAACACATCATTACCATGATTACATCTTAGTTACGATTAACATTCCAAGAACATTATTGTGCAAGGATAATTTTATTCTTTTTCCACCTACAAATTCTTAAATTCATTTCACATTCAACTTACAGTTCAACCATTTAAGTTGGATCTTTATCTCTTATGACAATCTCCATAACTTACATAATTATTTGGCATATTTCAAATTGCATACAAATTTCTTAATTCACTCATTCTTATGTTAAGCTTATGTTTCTCAAATGTTTATTCAATGTTTAAATTTTACCCTTACTACAATAGTGAATCGAAGTGATGTCAAGACAAAAATATTAGGATTTGAGGCAGATTTAGATTCAAGATACCTTTTCCCAAAACATTTTTTGATCATGGTATCCTTATTTCCCATCATAGTTAAAATAGTTCAAAAACTTGTTGAATCCATTCAAAATTTCCACATCAAGAAATTTTATTTAGATTTATATATATATTGTTTTCTCGAAGTTTGATCACACCAAGGAAATTCATATTATTTTTAACACAAGTAAATGTCTACTTGAGTTACAAGGACTCCAAGAGTGACATTATTCCTAACCTCAAATCTCGTTTTACTCTTAAATGCTTTACTCTAACATTGCACTATGGTCTCATTATTGGCATCAATTTATAACAAAAGAGTTATGAAAGTACTTGTCTAATATCTTAAAGAAGTACATGATTGGAAGCATTAGAACCATACACGAACCACAAGTGATTTGTTTTCAAAGTGAGATCCCATGTTTCTACATTTCGCGATTCCGCATGAGAAATTTATTTTATTCTTAATGTCATAAGCGACATAACAAGGAATTACGGAACCAAGTTTTCAGTTTCTTGGTTTCTCTTAAGTCAACATCTTTCAAATCAATTTCATTTGCAAAGAGTTACAATTTTCTACCCACCAGTTAACCTCCAAATCAACTATGGTTTAGTTTAATTCTGATTTACATTCAGGATCTATGCCCTATAAAATATTAGATTAAGGTGTAAAAACATATTTTCCCAAAAATGCCTTTACAAAGGACCCTAGGCACTATACTTTCACTAGCCAAGGTAACACATTTAATGAGAGGATCTAAAGAGATCATTAACAAGAGTTTAAGTAATAGTACAACTATTTCACTAGCTCCATTATGTCATCTAGATCCCACAAGAAATTCATTCGATGAAGAAATTTAATTCTAAATATAACTTCGTAAGACAAGGTAGTCCACTAGGATACTAAGGAAGTGTTAGTTCTACTTACTCTAGATAAAGTTTGACCATGTCGTTCCTAACCATTAGGTTTATGATGATGTCGCTAAACATACAGGCTATGATGACAACTCAAAAATTTGGTCTCTTATTTACTTAAACTAGAAGGTGTCATAGAGTGCAAAGTTTTAGTTCATTATATGGTTTCAATTTCTTTTGAGCTAAGAAATATCATGTGAGAAGGTTAGATATGCACTAGTTTTAAAATAATGTTGTCTGTTGTGATTAGATTTGTGTATTACATTTTTAAGGTAAATCATACAACACACCAATTATTTATTACACACTCAAAAAGCACTACAAGATATTAAATTCAAATTCATTTAACATATATATATATATATATATATATATATATATATATATATATAACCTTTTACCATACGTAAATCTAAATTAAAATGCACATTTCCCAAGGTATCCCTAACACTAACATCTCATACATATCACCAAATTTCAAATATAAACTTTTATGTAACATGGCAATACATTATGCATATATACATTCTACAATGACCTATATAAATTATGATAATAAACAATGAATTACACCACACCCTTTCGCCATCTTTCTTGCATCCTACAAAACCAAGTGAGCATGAAATTAGTGATAAATCGTTGGCATGACATCCACCTAGATCTAGCATAATTAATGTTTTCAGTTTTCCATTTACATAATATTAATAATTTGCATTCGAAAAGGGGGTTAGAGACACATATTTATTTCATTTCATTTCACCTTATTTCGTAACCAAGGAGAGAAAGAGATAGGGAAGAGAGAGAAACACTATTTTTCCAAAAGTTCAATTTCACACAATAAGTCACATGATAGATTTTCAAACAATTATTTACAAGTTTCCACGATGGTTTGGTTACCCGTTAGATGTCCTACAAATTTTTTTAATGTTTTTCTATTAGTTGTAAAAACATTCAATTAAACTCAGGCTAAGAAACCACTTTAAAATTTTGTCATCGGATGAGCAAGCACACCATGGGTAAATTTATATGTATCCTCCTATACACCAATAATTCATAGGAACTAACAGAATTGGAAGTAATCCGAATAGTTTACGATTGGTGCCAAGTTTTCGAGTCCATCGGTTGTAGTGGCCTAGTTGCAAATGATCAAAAGTTAGCTCGAGGGCTAAGAATACCATGTCCAAAGTTAACATTCGATGGACAAACATGTAATGATAAATTTCCTACAAGTTTCCCTATATATGGAGAATTCAAAAGAGTCAACGCAGGACCGAGAACTCATAACTAGATTGTAAATGATGACAATTTTTCTAGAGCCACAGTCGTAGTTGAGAGGCAGTGATCGACCTAGTCAAACAATGACCCGAGGCCTACAAAATTCCCTTTCCAAACTATCTAGAAGAGTGTTTTTTCCCAAACTGGAGGTTGTAAGAAATTGTCTAGTAAATATACTATAGGTTTGTGAAGGCGAAATACATTTCGTTGTTTAGGGTTCAAACGGTGGTTTAAAATGAAAGCCAACTTTTGGTTTTGGTAGCTTCCTAAAAGTGCAAAAACAGAGCACCAAGGCTCTTAGAGGAGCTGCGAAGAGAGCACAAACATCAAATGAGGTTGAGCTATGTCTTAACGCAACTCTCTACATAACAAAGAACACATATGATGCTTGAAAAATCTTTTACGGGGCTCGGAGTGTTGTTTTGCAAGTCTCTCAAAATTGCATTTTCTAACTTTGCAAGGTAGACGGAAAGGGTTGTTTTAGTTGGTGACTCTTCTAGTTCTCACCAATACCAATGGACACGAACACCTAAGTTTGACACCAGGGTCTAACAGCGTAGAAGGTTGTGGTTGTAGCCATGGATGACGATCAAACTACAAGGTCGAGTAAAGTAAAACATAAGGAGGAGTTTTGTTGTTTTGTGCTAATAGTTTGGTTGCAAAGTTTTCCAAATTGTGTCTAAAGGAGGGGTTTAAGTTATGCTCAGCTACCAAGAGTTATTTGGGTTACCTAAGTGCCATATTTCATTTTATTTTTTTGTAAAACATTTTTATAAAAAAATAATCGAATGTGAGATATTCCAAAGTTTTAGATTTATTTCGTTGCAAATGAAAACTAAAGAACAAGAATTATGAAAGATATGGAGAGATGAACCATGCTTGGAAAAATATTAGCGTTCACCACCACAGAGTTTGGTGGAACACTTGCTAGATGTACTTTGACTCATTCCTGTTTCTTTTCAAAACTCCACTTTGGGCGCGTCTTGTCACCAACACAAACCATGAGATCACGTCTCTTTGAGGCATCTAGTCGAATGGTAGTGAAGTGCCTTACCAAACACCCTTTTGTTGAATCTCTCATTTTCACACAATAAGAGAGTTTTATGGCTAAGGATTTTGAGTCTCGCTTTACACCTTCTAATGACATTTGATTCAAAGTTTTGAAGACCTTTTGAATAGACCCATCTTGCACACCACAACCCACATTAAGATATCTTAATAAGATGGGACTGAAAAGAGTGGGAAGAGTTAATTTATAGTCTTAAAGGTGATCTTGGAGATAAATTTGGTTGAAGTATGGCAGTCAACACATACACGGAGGTTCTTGAAAACTCCATTGGTTGTCCCAGGGCATGACTTAACAATCCAAATGCAATTTCCAACTTCTCACTATGGTGGCAGAGGAATAATTCCTTTATCCCTCATACCCAACCTTCATCAACCACATCCTCTCCTACACTCCAAACACAGATATCCATAATTTCCTTTATGAGTGTAAATTGTTAGAGTAGGTATTTACCTTAACTCATGTTCACCTAGGTACATTATTTACCTTTATTGTATTTATCCTCACCCACTTATGTGTGTGGATATTTCTTTTATTTATTTAGATATTAGGAGATATTATCTTGTTGTTAGGTATAGTATTGACTAGATCCTTGATGTCTAGTTCTCTCATAAATCTATGGACTTGACTAGTTCTTTGATGACTAGTTCTTTCCATGATTTATGGCTTGATCTACGACCTTGACTGGTTCTTAGATTGTTATTCCTTTCCTATATAAGCAAGGTACATTCTCATTGTATTTAATTGAGTTCCATAATAATATATGATATTGTTGTTCATTTGTTTACAAAGGTTTATGTAAAGTTATTCTGGTGAATTACTTTCATCTTATTGATCGTGATGTTTGATTAGCATCTGTGTTCTTGGCTTGGTACGATCTGGTTATCATTCCTTTTATGGTATCAGAGCAGGAGATTGCTATTGACATCCATCTGTAAGTTTCATTTTGCAAGCATTTTTTAAAATATTCATATATTCAGATTTATCTGTATTTTTTTGTTGCATGTAGTTTTATGCAAAACAGAGGTGACCATTGGATCTAAAAGGTGGGAAAACCCTAAGATTGACTGTAAACTCGGCCATTTTTGGCGTGAGTCCATTTTAGGTTTTTTTGCTACTTAAAAAGCGTCATGATTTGCCTCGGGATTCGTGTTGTACATAAAATAAATCTAGAACACACCCATTGAAATTATTAGCCTCTGGTCATATGATGGATTAAAGCTTGTGATTCCTACTAGTAGATGCTTATCTCAACCCCTTTCAATTTGTTTGTGTGGTGAAGACAAGAGTATTTTATTCTATTTTAGTGGTAACTAAAATAAATAAGAGAGCATAATATTGAAAAGCTTGTAACTTTGATCGGTAACTTAGTTTTGAGTGTCATTTTTTACAAAAGTGCTTGTTTTTACGTGCTCTTTCCATTGGAAATATTTATTTTGAAAATTTCACTATAATTATAAAGTGCCATATAAAGTGCCAAAATTTGGGGGCTCTTGTTGCATTGCTTGGGTGTCTTGTTGCATTGCTTGGTTCTTCCATTTCTTTTAGTAATTTTTTTTTTTTTTTTTAAGGATGGCATCTACTTCTACATTAGATCATGTTGAGCATTAACAACACATAATTACACACATGGAAACCAAGAATGGAAACAATAATTAAGTGGAAAGGATTATGGGCTTTAACTTCTAAAGAACAACCGGTGTTCACTAGAGAATATGAGAAATTTCAAGTACCGAGTGCAAATTTGATGAGTGTATGGGTTTTATAGGAACTTATGTAAGTGATAGTCTTTTATTTCATTTGAAAAAGTGTGACTCTCCTTTCAAAATATGGGAGAAATTGGAGGATTTAGTTGGTAAGGTGGATCATATGAGAGCCATGTAATTTGAAATTGAGATCACCTCTCTTAATCTGAAGATTTTCTAACAATTATAGACTATCTTACCAATTTCAAGCATTTGTTGACTCAGTTGAAGGGGAGTGGAAGAGATAAGAAAGATGAAGAGTGTGTTTACTTGATTCTATTTGAGTTGTGAGGACCATTCCAAATATTTGCTTCTACCTTTTTCTCTAGCATGGATGCCTTAGGTGACACCTTCAAAATTCCTAACTTAGAAACATTTTGTGAAATAATTACTAGGGAAGAATCTAAATTTTCTAACCTTGAGTCTTCCACCTCTCAAAAGGAATTAGTTGCATCTAATCCTAAGGGCAAGGAAAACCAAAAAAGTAAAACCAAATCCACCCCTTCTCCATCTCAAAGTGCTCTTAAACCCAAAGAAAACAACTCTAAACCCAAGGAGTCTTCTAAATCCAAGAATAATTCTAGCCTTTCATGCTCTTTTTATGGGGGTAGTAATCATGAAGAAAATAGGTGTTATAAGAAAATGTAAGCCTTAGAGGATGCAATCAAGAAACAAAAAATTTCTATCTCCACTCCACCTCCTTCTAATCATCATGGAAAAGCACTTAATGTTGTTGGAAGATCTCATTCACCACTTGCAGAAAATTTGGTTATAGATTCTGGTGCTTCTCATCACATGACTTCTTCCAAGGAGTCTTTTGTTTCTCTAGGTTTGAGTTCTACTTCCAAAATTGAGGTTAGAGATTCTTCCTTTCTTTCTATTGAGGGAAAAGGTGATATACAACTTGATGGTGGCAATATCCAAGATGCACTATATGTTCCTAACATCACTACAAATTTTCTTTCTGTATATCAAATTTTTCATTTTGGTCAAGGGAAAACAGTGACTTTTACACCACATGGGGCAGAAATAAGAACCTTGTTGGAGCCTTATTCACTTTTTGCTTAGGGTAATGTTGATCATAGTTCAAGACTATATCACTTTGAGGTTATTGTGAGGACATGAGAGCTTATCATCTTTTAGATCTTGCTACACATGATGTTCTTTTTCAAACACATGTTCGGTTTGATGAGCGCTTCACTCCTCATGAATCTTCTTCTTCTCTATCTCATCTTGAGGATTCTTTCTTTGAGGAGATTGATGAGGAGGATATAGATGTCATTGAGGATCCTATTCCCACTGATGTAGTCATTATGCCTAAGTGGGCTTGTACTACAATTTTGAGGCATCACCTTTCGTAGAGGATCTTCCACCCACTAGGCACCATCATGCACATTCTTTGGTTCGGACTTTTGTGTCAAGTAATTTACGAGGATCCACAATCCTTTTCAAATGTTCATGGGATATAGGAGTGGGATGATGCAATGGCAGTTGAGTATTCTTCTTTGATGAAGAATCATACTTGGGATTTGGTATCTCTTCCTAAAGGAAGAAATATGGTTAGGTGTAAGTAGGTATACCGAACCAAATAAACAATATATGGGTCCATTGACAAGTATAAGGCTTGTCTTGTTGTAAAAGGTTTTTCACAAGTTGAAGGTATTGATTACTCTAAGAATTTTGCACCCATTGCGAAGATGGATTTTGTATGCCTTGTACTTACTCTTTGCTTGCATCACGGGGTGGTCCATATACCGGATGGACGTAAAGAGTGCCTTCTTACATGGAGATCTACAAGAGGAAATATACATGGAGCAAGCCGGCTATATTTGTTCAGGATTCTTCTCTTATTTGTAGGCTCTGAAGGTATCTCTATGGTCTCAAACAAGCCCCTCGGGCTTGGTATGAGAAGATGGATTCTTTTCTTCTATCTACTGGTTTTTTTCATTGCCACTCCAATCATATAGTGTATCTCCAGCATGTTGGTGAGGATATTGTGATACTTGTCTTGTATGTTGATGATCACATTTACTTGGCAACTCTTCTTCCCACATTCGAGTATTCAGCAGGGCTCTTTCTACATAGTTTGACATGATAGATCTTGGGTTGTGCATTATTTCCTTGGTTTGAAGATTTCTCGAGACATATTCGGAGGATTCATTTGAGTCAGCAAAAATACACCCATGATCTTCTTCGGCACTTTGATATGGCTAATTGTAAGCCAAGTCCATCTCCTTTTCAGTCTAGGGTTACTCTTACATCCACATGTACCACACCACTTTGTGATCCTACGTTGTATAGGCAGTTGGTTAGGAGTCTCATGTACTTGACCCATACTCACCTTGATATTTCATTTGTAGTAGGGCTTGTATCTTGGTTTGCACATTCTCCTCATAGTAGTCATTGGCAGGCTGCTAAAAGGATTTTGCGCTATTTACATGACACTTCCCACTTTGGCCTACACTACACTAGGGGTTATACTCAATTGGTTGGGTATACAGATTCAGATTGGGTAGGTTCTATTGATGACAGGAATTCTACTTCTGGCTATCTTTTATGTCTTGGTTCTTCTCCAGTTTCTTGGCGTAAAAAGTAACAGGCTATTGCACTTTCATCTTCAGAGGCAGAGTATAGGGCAGCAGTTACAACAAGTCAGCAGATTCTTTGGCTTTGCTAGTTATTGACAGAGTTTGGATTCCCACAGGATTCATCGATTGTACTTTGGTGTGACAACCAAAGTGTAATTCACATTTCTTGCAACCCAGTTGAGCACTGTGGACCAAGCATATCGAGATACACATCCACTTCATTCGGCAGCACATTCAGGATGGAGTTCTTTGCTTGGAGTACCTTTCGACTTAGTAGCAGGTTGCAGACATCTTTACGAAGCCTTTTGCATCACCTCGCTACCTTGAGTTGCGTGGAATGCTTAGGGTTTTGGAAGTTGTTCTTGGGGGTGTTTGTGAGAACATCTTCCTTCTTCTTCTTCTTTCTCTTTCCTTATAGCAGGATTATTTTCTTCTTTTGGTTCGAGATTTCTTCATGGATATATTGTACATGAGTACCTCATCAAGCCTAGTTTCGAGACTCATATTGTGGACATGCCACTTCTATTTTGGCCCCTAGCTTCACTTGAGGGGGGTGTTAGAGTAGGTATTTACCTTAGCTCATGTTCACCTAGGTACATTATTTACCTTTATTGTATTTATCCTCACCCACTTATGTGTGTGGATATTTCTTTTTATTTATTTAGATATTAGGAGATATTATATAGTTGTTAGGTATAGTTATTTCCTTGATCTATGGTATTGACTAGTTCTTTCCTAGATCTATGATATTGACTAGATCCTTAATGTCTATTTCTCTTATAAATCTATGGACTTGACTAGTTCTTTGATGACTAGTTCTTTCCATGATTTATGGCTTGATCTACGACCTTGATTGGTTCTTAGATTGTTATTCCTTGCATATATAAGCAAGGTCCATTCTCATTGTATTTCATTGAGTTCCATAATAATATATGATATTGTTGTTCATTTGTTTGTAAAGGTTTATGTAAAGTTATTTTGGTGAATTACTTTCATCTTATTTATCATGATGTTTGATTACCATCTGTGTTCTTGGCAGTACAATCGGTTATCGTTCCTTTTATAAATTCTAATGCTAAACATTGCTTTAGAACCTAAACCATGAACCGAGAATTTGTTGGCCCTTATCTCTACATTTAAACTTTGAAATTTTTAATTTTTTTAATAAACATTTCTTGAGAACCTAAACCATGAACCAATATCCTAAGAAGAGTCATGTTGTTTAAGATACATCGGAAGATTGAGAGTGACGGTATAAGGAACGGTATAAGGAACATGAAGTAAAGGACTTACAAGGAAAAAATGAAAAATAAATTATCGGATAATGACAGGAAATAATTAATTATAATAATATTGTGTTTTAATTAGAACTAAAAGCCTCATAGTTGACTAAGGTATACCATACTTGTTTAATTTCACAAAAGATATGAGCATTGTCGTTTGTTGGAATTATAAAACCACCCACATTTACAATTCTAGTGCACTTGACTTTATTCGCTAGCAATGATTTCTGATTTTGTCTCTAAACAATTCCTTATTAAAATCTAAGTGCTTTGTTCTCCATATTTTTGATAAATGTGGTAGCTGAAAATTTAATGAGGTTTGGTGAATGGAAACTAGCCTCACCCTTATAAGTTATTTATATAAAGTAGCTCTTTTTAGTAATTTTGTAATGAAGTTTTTAACATCCAAGCTCTACTACATTTTTATGTAATTGAGCTCAAGATTTGTTTATGCAGATAATAAAAATCTAGTTCATTTTTAAAGGTTAATTGTTGTTTTATCCTCTACCTTTTCTTTACTTATGGTATCAATGCTTTACAATTTAAGTCCATTCCTTATGTTCACCTATTTATAATGAACCCAAGCATGGTGTGCGTTTTAGTTATAGTCTCATAAAATGCTAAGCATAAGTAGTCGTGACGTTCTCGGTCATGATTGACTCAACTATTTGAAATTACATTAAACTATCCAATGGAATTTATGGTGAAAAATTATTTCCTATCCATTGTTCCAACATTATAATTTTAAGACTTCACACCCAACATTTTCATCAATTCCTATCGGTGAAACAAAATTCCCTCCACGTGTCATATGGTAAGATTTAAAATTCAATATTCCTGCCTCTCTTGTATCTTCAAAATTCTTCCAACTTACTTATGTTTTGTTTCTATCTCCCAATTTTATTTTTATCGTTTCAAGATTTCAAGGAATTGTTTTAGTGAAAGCGATGAAATTCTTCAAAATTATTCAATCTTGGTCTTACTGGACAATACATAAAATACTATCCCAATGGAATTGACCCGTTATTTTATTTTGTTGCATTGAAGGAATTCATATATATATATATATATATATATATATATATATATATATATATATATATATATAGAACACAATGCATAGAGGAAAATTGTTTTCTATAACATAAATTTGTTCCCATCAATATTTATTCCAACACCTACAATGATTTTGGTCAATCATGTTTTAGACCTCTTGATAACATGTTATGTCAAGATAATTGGTACAACTACAAGACTCTAGGTTAATCATAAAGAAGAGGAAGTCATAATATATCCAAAAACACACTCGTGGCTCACTATCAATTTTATTTCTCATATTATTACATGAGAATGCACACTAGTGCTACTTTATGTCATTTGACTATAATGGGATGCGGGGTAATAAGGGTGTTAAGTATTAAGCGTGTGTTGTGATCTTCATATGTTTTTTTTTCTACTTTTCTTGTGATACTCTAATTGAAAGTGCATTCTTGTATAATCTAATACTCTAATTGAGAGTGTATTCTTGTATAATATAAGCACATGTCCATTCTATTTTTATTATTGTTCATTATTTTGTTAGGACTAGCTAGCAAGTTAACATAAATTAAATTTATGACCTCCTTATATACTCTTTATTTATTTAATTTTTATTTTGTCAAGTGATAGCCCCTCTATTTATCTTTGAATTGTAGGCCATTCATATCAAGTGGCCATTCAGCAATTTCAAAATTATTATTTTGAAGTTAAAAAAGTTACTCTCATTTAAATAATATGTTCGATAGTTCAATAATCCCTACTTAAATAAATACGCAAAATTATGTTCAACTTGTCAAGACTCCTAGTACTAGATATTTGTAAAAAAATGTCCATAAATATTTCAGCAAAATGTGAATATCATGTGAGGGCTTCTTTGGTTAAATCAAGAAGTTGAATTCTTAATTATATCTAATTTTGTGCCATATTATACTATGGAACCATATTAAGGAAACAAAGGCTTTATGTCTCTCTCATGAAAGTCCACAAGTAATAAAATGTTGTAGAGTTTCAAATATGAGTATTTCCATCACTTCAAAGATTAAATTGGAAAGTTTCTAATTTAATAACATGGATGCTAAAATGAAATTATAAAAGAAGTGCAATTTATATTTAAAATATAAGCATAATAGTTAATAGTGCGAAAATATTGATAATCTTATTGAAGAATGGATATTGCAAAATGTTATAAGGCTATATTATCCAATGTGGGAGAAATTTTTACTACTTGACTATGTTTCAATAATGGTGTACTATATTCCAAAATATTATTAGTGTTTTCCATTCACCTTATTAACTAAGACCTGCAATGTTAAGCACCCTTTTATTTTGGTAGGAAAATATTTTACCATGTAAAAAAATAATGATATTGAAAAATGATTTACATCATAATAATGTTAAAGATAATGATTTAATTATGTGTCGAGGGTTATTTGTATGTTTCTTCATATGAGTTTCATCAATGAAACTTGTCTTATGTTAGAGTTTGTAATGCCTCGTTCTTTGTTGACTCTCATTCTTTCTTCTTTGACCCATGTTGTTGAACTTTTATTTTTCGTATGCGTACTTCCTTTGATTGTTAGGTGTTTACAATCTTGTTGTGAAGTTAATTTAGCATCTTTTCTTTCCTATCTTACCGTCTAGTGCCGTCATAAATTCTTGCTAGTTATTGAGGGTTCCTGTAGCATCTTTACGAGAATTCTCATTATAGGCTTATCGCATTCTCATTTAATTGGGTTACGTAGTGATGCTTTGGTTTAATATATCTTAAGGAACTTCAAAACCATTCCAAAAGTGTTTAAGGCGTGTTCTTTTTAAAGGTTCTATTGCTATTATTTTAAGCTAAGTTTAATTAAATTGTTGATTCCCCCATAGACCTAGCCTTGGCGTGCGTAGGAAGGAGTTTGTTTTGTTTGGGTGGTGCCAAGGCTTAGGAATGGATTGCTAGTTGTGGTGGGTTAAATTCTCCAACCACTTGACCTTGGGTGGTGGACCTCCACGTATGCCTCTTTTAAATAAGCAAAATTAATGGTGAGTTTAATAGATGCATCCACCGACCTTGTCATTTCTTTATTATCATTAATTGAAATGTGCTTGGCATATTTTTTTGGATAAAACACCAATTTGGATGTTAGCCACATACATTGTAGTTATTGTTTTATTAAGAATCTGTTATGGCTTTTGTTGGTAGCTGCGTATGCAAAATTGGTCCGGCCGCATGAAGTTTGGGGAAAATTTGTGATTTGGGGTTGTCAAAAATGGTGTTAAACTCTAAGAAAATATGTTTAGTAGGTGTAGAGCCATCCTACATGGTTTCTTCCACTTTCTCTCTGCATGTGCCTTCAATGGGGATCTTGGAGTGAAGTTTGGGGGCACAATAAACAAAGAGAAGAGGAAATTTTTCCATGTGTTCTTTGTTACATGAGCACAGTGGACATATTTTCAAGTTTGGAAGCATTTTTAGGCATGTTAAGCATTACCCGCTTTACATTTGTTAGATTCAACAATCTCCTGAAACAAAATGCTCTCATTTTTTGAAATGGTATTCTCATGAATCCCTTTCTCTCCCTCTTGATAGCTTATTAAATCGATATTTGCATAGATAATATTCTCAAACATTTCTTTGGATTGATCTATGTACTTGAGGAAGACTTTTACTAATTATTGTTTCATTCTTACGAAATTATAACTATGTTTGATTAAGTTTCATAAGATTTTTGGTTAATATTGAGGTATTTGGGAGTGGGTTGCATCTTGAGTGTGTATTAAAGGTTATAATAGTATTTGCATATATATAGCCATGCATTTTTCTGTGAAATCCACTAAGGATGCGATAGAAAAATGAAATCGGTGTTTAAATCCTTTGTGGTTGGTGTATGTATTGGATTGATAAGGCCATAACATATTATACACATGCCGAGTTCTTGGTTGACAGTTGAATGAAATGCTTCTATTTGGGTTAATGCCTTAGCATTGCAATAAATGTTAAATACTTATCTTAAATACTTTAATAGTTATAATGCGATCTTATTTCAAGGTGAGATATAAATCTAATAAAATGTTGTATGGTGTAAGGTGTCTCTTCGTTGCAACCCTAACCACAACTACTCCAAATTTTTAGACTAACATATATCTTTAATAGAGCATATTTTATTCTTAAAAGGTTATTGTGAATGAGATGTATTGGAAGGAGTATCGGTGAAAACTTGATAATTTGTAACAATGATCGAAAATATTATAACGCCCACAAATTTACTCTGCTGCATGAAACCGAAGACAAACCAACGATTGATTTAGAAAAAAATTACCGAATAATTTTTTTAAAGTAAAGTCGGTTACAACATTTAGCAAAGGTCTCACTTAATAAACGATCATTTCAAAAATAATTAAATAATAATATTTAATATTTAGTTAGGTTTAAAAATTTCATTCCTATAATCCTTAATTAATTTAATAATGTGGTTCCTAAATTCATTTAATAAATTTATTTTATTTTAGGGCTAAGTCTAATTTGCCCCTCTATTTGAACAATACTACTAAAATTTAATCCCTTAATTATAAAGGCTTTCTAAATACTAAGTGAAAAAAATTCTTTTAATTATCACTAGTTCATGGCCTTTTTAAATTTAAAAGTTACTAAAAATAAATCATCATGAAATACAAAATTAGAGTTAACTTCAACACCACTTAAGTGGCCCCATTCAAACTTGACCCATGTGTTCAAATGATGGTATCACCTAACCCTCACCTAACTTTTGTAGGGAACATTCCTAGCCATTGGATGGGATCAATCTAAGCCATTGAATCTATTGGATTTCAAACCAACCATAATCTTCTCTATGGAAAGTTTTTATTATTCTTTCATTGGCTTATCTTTTTCTCATTTTTGTTTTGCAGGTTTTAGGGAAGGAGGAAGAGAGGGAAGTCATGGATGAATAATGAAGCTGGATGGATGCTCCCATAATATATATATATATATTTGTTTGTTTGCTAAAAGAAGTTATAGAAGGATTGCCAACATTTTAGCTTGAAAACCTATTTTCCCCTCTCCTAGGATTTTGCTCAAATCTCATTATTTGTTGTTAAGCTATTTTATTATTTTTTTCCCTATTTATCAATTGGACATTTTACCTATTTTAGATCTAATTTAAATGAATATTTTAGCCAAACAATAAATGTATATAACACAAAATTTATAAGAGTGTATATAAAATATATTTATTTACTTTTACATTTAAAATACCCTGATTTTATCTAAATACAAAGATGTACAATAAATATATATATATATATATAAAATTAAAAATATTGTTATTAATATTAAAAACATTGTTAATGTTTATATTGTAAAACATTATAATAAACCAAGTTTATGAAAAAAATATACAAAAATGGTAATGTGTGGTAAGTGACCACACTTAAGTGGTTTGCTTTGAAAAAGGTTGGGGAGGGTCAATGAACCACCCCCACCCCATTAATATATGGGATAGGGGTGGGTACGGTGACCCTCCTCCCAATATTATAAAAAACTTAAACATTATAAAGTTTTGTCGTAAATTTTATAACAGTCAGCTTTAGCAAAAATAGAAAAATGTGGACTGTATAAATTTCTTTACCGCAACCCTATATATATATATACCTCATTTGGTCTTTTTTAGTTTTTAAGAAAAAAATTAATTAAACTCCTCTCTTTCCCATGTTAAAATGGAAATGAGTTTTAGTATTAAGGATATAAATTGTTTATGTAAGGATAAGTTTTAATATTTAAGTGATTAAATTAATTTAAACATAAGGTTTAATGTTAAAGGATATAAGTTGTGTTTTTGGGGAAAAGTTTAAAGCTTTGAATGGTTAAACTAATTTAAATAGGCTTGGTTTATATAGGTAAATATTGATTAAAAGTAAATTTAGATTACCTCTCAAGGATGGATTAGATGGCTTGGGCATGTTATCTAGTTAATACGAGTCATCACCCTAAAATCATGTATTTTGATAATTTTATTCCACAATTCTTTTCCCCTAACCTTGGTATCGAAATTTAATATAATTTTTTTATTAAATAAGACCATAAGTTAGGGATTGGTCATAGTCCCTAACTCGTTTGGCATCCCCAAATAATTTAAAATCCTCTATAAATAAATTAAGAGTATCAATGAAACATGGATAGTAAGTCGAATGCATATGTAATGTTAGCATAGTCTACATAGTATTTTATTATTAGGCTAGTTGTTATTATTTATTCCATTATTCGCTCTTATTATTAGTAACAACTCCATCCATTCGAGGAGTAACTCCATCCATTAGGGATTATTGTTTGTACACGTCCCTATAAATATTGTACGTGCTTGTGATTAAATAAGACTGAGTAAGAGATATTCTATCTCTATTTATTCTCCTCAATTTTCTCCTCACAATTTGGTATCAGAGCATTCATAATCTCTCGCCTATGCGTTTGATGTAGAGCATTTTTTTCCCTAATCCACAACATATAGATCTATGTGTATTTTTCATTCACACATGTTGCGTGGAAGAGAAAAAGCGTGGCGTGCATGGAAAGGACAGCATTGAAGATAATCCAAATGAGTTGCATTTATTTTGCAAAGCGACCTTTTTTAATTCTTTCTCAATGTGTGGAGGGTCTTTTGACATGCGCATTCCTTTTATAGCCAAAAAATCGTGGAGTGAATTTTTCGTAACAACCCTGCGCATGGAAAATCGAGAAGATTTTTTTCTTTTTTACCAAAGAAAAGACAAAAAAACTTCGGACTTTCCATGCAAAAGTGTGAAAAATTCACTCCCATTTTTGGCTATGAAAGGAATACGCATGTCAAAAAGACCCTCCACACATCAAGAAAGAATTAAAAAAGGTCACTTTGCAAAATAAATGCAGCTATTTGGATTATCTTCAATGCTTGGTCCTTTCCAAAACTTCTCTGCTACGTGCATGTTTTGATGACCTACATTTTTTCTTTGATGTGGATGCCTAGGGAAAATTCTAGATCTATAGAGACTTAGAGCATTGCATTAATCATGTCATGCAAATTTTAGACTTACCTACTACATGGAAGGTGTTGCTTCAAAATTGAGTTTGTTTTACTCTTGCTAAAAGAAGTTACCTCTATCGATAGCCTCGGTGACTGCATAGAGCACATGTGGAGGTGGATTTGCCATGATATTTGCAAACTACATACTTTTCTTCTTGAGGAAAAACACCCACATCTTGCGAGAGTGGTCATCCATAAATAGTTGGAAGTACTTGTATCCTAAAAATGAAGCAGGCAACGGGCCATTTAGATTGGTATGAACTACCTCCAAACTCTTCTTAGCATGGAAGGTGCTCACCTGAAATGGATCCTTGTGTTGTTTTCCTACAAGACAACTAGGGAAAATAGGCAAGGAACTAGACAATTTGGGTAGTCCATGAACCATTTCTTTTGAACTCATCTGATGTAATGAACTAGCTGACAAGTGTCCATATCTAAAAAGCCAAAGTGTAGTAGATTCTACATTGAGGCGAGATAAAGCTACTTGTAGAAGATGAAACAGTATCTAAAGCAAATAACTTATCTTTTAGAAAATCTCTAGCAATAATCTTACCTTTTCGTGAGATCAAGCATGATTTAATGCCATTTTGGACAAGAAATTCTACCTTTAGGTGATGATTCAAGAGTTGAGTCACTGACAAGAGGTTTCTAGTCAAGCCAGGAACATATAGTACCTTTGTAAGTGTACATTTTCATGGTCCCAGAGGAATGGTGACTTGGCCTATTCCTTCTACAACGTACTCTTTGTCATCAGCTATGTGAACTCAATCTCTAGTTGGTTGTTTGTTTAGTGAATCAAACAACTTCTTATCACCTGACATGTGCTTGGTGGCACCCGATTCTATCAACCAGACTCTCTTTGTCGGTTGCGAAGTCTTGGAGACTAGCACAAGGTTCTGTCCATAGTCTGCTCCTCCTGGTGACTCCTCAGCAGAGTCATCATCTTGTTGAGTGGTGAAGTGTCCCTTTGCTTTCTTCGATGGGCATGGCATTTGGATTTTGAAAATCATCACTCTTAGATGTGCTTGTTTGACTCGAAGACCCTTGTTTCAAACCATTATACCAGCAATTATCAGTTTTGTGAGTGTTGGTTCTACATATGTGACACCACCTCTTTGAAATTTGATGTTTCTACTATTGATTTGGTTGCACTTGAGTTAGTTTCTCTAGAAAACCCTTTTGATTCTTCTGGCCATGGTATGGCTTTGAGAACAAGGATTTATCCTGAGTCTCCTCTTGGGATGAATTGATGGCCTCTTCCTGCTGAGAAAGTTCACGAGTTCTTTGAATGCCACTGTTTGTTTAGATACATTCAGTGTCATAACGAACACTCGGAATTGAGAAGGGAGTGCTCTCAAGGTGATTGGCACAAGAATTTTTTCATCCACCATTTCACCGAGCACTAATAACTTTGATCACAGCTCATCCACACGACATAAGAACTCCTCAACTTTCTCATCTGACCCCATAGAGAGGGTGTGCAGCTTTGATTGAAGATGGAGGATCTTAGTCTAATTTTTGGCTTCATAAATGGTTGCCAACTTGTCCCATGCCTCCTTTGGTTTCTCTACATTCTGAACATGCGGTTGTTCATCATCACCGATCTTGAGCATTATTAGCATCAAGGATTTGGCACTAGTCATCTCATATTTCATTAATTCATTAGGAGTTGTGGCAATGGTCCTGAGACCGATGAAAATGCCTCATAATCCTTCAAACTAAAGGATTGTCCTCATTTTTGTTTTCCGGATAAAGTACACTAAGACACTCTGGAAAAGTAAAAAAAATGTTGAACTACAAACCTATATCCACTCCCATGGAAAAAGGTTTGAAATTTTCATGATTCCAGGATTCACCTCAAGTAGATGTTATTGTCTACAGGTAATTTGATGGAGGACTCATCTACTTGACATATACCGGACTAGACTTTATGCTATGATGTCCGAGGTTCATGCAGAGCCAAAGAAATGTCACTAGATAGCAACAAAGCATGTTTTGAGATATGTTTGAGGTAAAGTTGATTATGGTCTGGAAAATAAGAAGAATGATCAATTCTTCTTGTTGGGATATGTCAATCGGGACCACGTTGGATCTGTTGATGATAGGAAGTCAACCACATGATAGATATTTCATCTCGGATCTAGACCTATCTCACGAATAAGAAAGAATCATAATGTTCTCTCTACCTCATTCACAGAGGTAGAATATTGCACTATACAAGGAGTTGTGTGCGAAGTGATATGGTTACATCACATTTTGGATGACATGGGCATTCTTGAAAAATAATCACCTATTCTCTATTGCAAAAATCATAGTGTGTTGAAGTCAAATGCGAGAATCTAATTTTTCATGAACAAACAAAGAATATTGATATTGATTGTCATTTCATTTGAGAGCACATCTTGAACCATCACATTCAGCTCCGAGTATTGTCCTACAAAAGCACAATTTCTTTGATATTCTCACAAAATCTCTTAGAAAAATGAAATTTGAACTTTTCAGGGGTCACATTTGAAAGAATAATGTAATAAGGGGGGAATGTTAGCATAGTCTACCTAGTATTTTATTATTAGGCTAGTTGTTGTTGTTGTAACAACTCCATCCATCTGGGGAGTAACTCCATCCATTCAAGGAGTATTGTTTGTACACGTCCCTATAAATATTATACATGCTTCTGATTAAATAAGACTAAGTAAGAGATATTCTATCTCTATTTATTCTCCTCAATCATCTCCTCACACATAAAAAGGATTAAATTGTATTGGCTAAGTATCCCTCTGCCACGATTCCCTATAGTCATCACCGCTCTCCATCAAAAGGAAAAATTTTAAAATTTGAACCACCCAAAAATGTGAAAGTCATATTGAAGCAAGGTTCATTTTAAAAGACCTCCGGAAATCGGAGGTGGAGAATACAGTGAATATCCCCGAAACCGGTTTCACCGGGAAGGTGAATTTTTTGGGGGTTGTATGAAAAATTTCGCTTTGATTATCAAGCACTTTGCGCAGAAGGCTGCAGAGCGCAGCTACGGAAGATTTTTTGTCGCGTGTCAAAAAAAAAATGCAGTGACACGCGTCAATAGACCTTAGTGACGCGCGTCAATAGACTATTGACGTGCGCCGCGGGGATCTTGATCCTCGGACGACGTCAATAGGTCTATTGACGCAGCGCACTAAGGTCTCATTGTCGACGACAGCGCCCGCATTTTTTGATGCGCGATAAAGCAAATCTTCGCGCGCTCGCAGCGTCTCCGACCTCTGCTTTCTCATCAAAAAATCTCCGTGTCGCGCATCAACAAACTCTTTGTCATGCATCTGCTATGCGTCAATATCTGTTGTACCTCCTTGTCACGCGTCAAAAAATGCAGTGACGCGCGTCAACAGGCCTTAGTGACGCGCGTCAATAGGCCTTAGTGACGCGCGTCACTAAGGCCTATTGACGCGCGTCACTAAGGCCTATTGACGCGCGTCACTAAGGCCTGTGACGCGCGTCAATAGGCCTTAGTGATGCACGCGTCACTAAGGCCTGTTGACGCGCGCGTCACTAAGGCCTATTGACGCGTGACTGTGACAAATATCTGTCGTGCGTCTACAACCTCGCCCTCTTCTTGCTCATCAAAAAAACTCCATGTCGCTCGTCAACAAAATCTTTGTCATGCGTCAATATCTACAGTATCTCCTTGTCTGCAAACCCTCCTTGTCGCGCATCAATAACTTACCCCCTTGTCGCACGTCTATAATACGGGATATATCATATTGTTGAAAAATGTGAAGTAGAAGTGTTCTACCTGGCGAATAATCTAGGTTTATATAGGGGATATTTTTCAAGGGTAGGCCGTTTCACTTCCCTAAAAAAATTAAAGTGTAATTTTTAGGCGAACAGGTCACTGGCCCGTGCCAAAAAATTCGCCTTTTCAAAATTTTCAAAAATGGAATATTCGCCATATTACGAATATTCGCCACTAAAATTTTCCTTGTATTGAAGACTCCATGGGTTAGTGTCATCTATTTTTATTTAAGCTTTAGACGGTGATGACTTATCCGTTGGAATCATAGAGTAATAAGAATTATTAATAAATTTGATTTTAGGTTGCGCCACTTGAACTTTAAACTCTTGGACAAAAAATATACAATTTTTTTAATTTCCCATCGATTATTCTAGTTGTATTTTAATGGCGGTAAATATGGGGCATTACGGTTAGTATCAGGCTCGGGTTTCAACACCGGGTGTCTTTTGGGATTGGTTGAGTATTAAAAATTAAACTTGGTTTGTTGCCTATCTAGCAAAAATGTTTCCCTAAACCGTTTCACATGTCAACCATCAGAATAGGCTTAGATCACAACATCTCTGAGAACAACTGCGTAAGAAGAATGCTTTTCTTTGTCATGATGTGTGGTGAATGATTACAAGCTTATATGAGTAAATTAGAGAAATGAAACCAAGCTGTAGTGATTGGAATGCAAGTTTTGTTCAAAATTTCCTATTCTAAAACACTTTGTAAAAGTTAGAAAAAGTCGTTCAAAAATAGTGTGCAAAATGATTCCTAGATCCTATAACAAAGATCATTTAGGATGATCATGTTCTCTAGTGACATGGGATGTCACAAAAAAATTTAAACCCAATTTATAAGATCATTTGATCATTTAGTTAAATGCATTTCAATCTTAGTCGATAGCATTGTTGTATGGGACAACATCTCGAAATATAAGAATTTTTTTGATTTTGACTCGTGGTTTAGGGAGCTTTAGTAGAAAATCAAAATCTACAAATTCTAACTTTTAATATTTCTACATGTCAATTGGCTACAACAATTAGTTTTGAGAAACAGATTTGGGAAGGCGGTTTCCCAAGCATGTTTAGGAGGCCTCTAAGTCAACGGCACAAAAATAAGCTAGTCAATCACATAAATTAGCTCCGGAAACAAGGTCATGACTAGAGTTCTGGTTATCAAAATTATATTTTGTAAGTTGTAGTATATTATCTATATATATTTTAATATATGAGAATTGATAGAATTATTTTTCAAGTTATGATCAATTATTTTCAAGACCCATTTCCTAGCCAATTTCACTAAAGATCTGTTGAAATGCAATAGCAAAACTTTAATAATTATCTCGAAGGAGCTTCAAGTTCGAGATTCTTTCAATGATTTTGGATGTTGCATTTATTTTTAATTCCCTATATAATATGGAATTCGTTAGAATTGTTGTTTTACCATTTGGGTATTGATAGTTGTTTGGTAAGCCATTTATATAACTATTTTAGCTAGAGTGTAGAACAAGATAATTGGGTCTCAAATAAACCGTTTGACCTCTTATGACTCCCTTGGAGGGTGCAAGATTTTATATTATGATTATCATGATTTATTACGTGTTCTCTAGGTTTAATGTTATGAACCATACAAATTATATGGTATAAGGCATTTTTGGGTACTATCCGAGTTGGTATAGTTTGGTCCTTTTGGATATTGTAAAAATATAGTTCTTAAGTTTGGAAACATTTGTATTCAGATATAAGTTTTAAGAATTATTCCTTAGTCAAAGGAATATGTTTAAGGTGTTTTTTAGTTAGTTTCCTCTTTGAGTGATCCATTGTTTCTTGGGAAACTCAATTGACAAGTTAAGAACAACACATTTAAACCTAGAAACCCTCGTTAGTATGGGCGTAAAATAATTAATTGTACCTTGTCAAACACACAATAGATATTCAAGGAAAAATTTACCCAAAAGATATTTCTCGGAATGTAAGCATCCACAAAGAACCCATAAAACCAAAACTAGAGGAAAATAAAAGAACAATCAATAAGTAAACAATGACTTAACACAATCCCCAAAATCACATTCGAAAAACCAATTTTTGAAAGAGAAATGTTTCACTTTAGGAGATTTTTAACACTTAGAAATTATTGGGATGGGTATATTATTATGGCTAATTTAAACACTTCCAACCTACAACCACGTCAACTGACCCTTAAACAACAACATTTTGGCAACATTCCTTCTTTTTGGCTTGTTGTATGACCATTCTCTGCTAGCGGCCATGTTTTTGGCACGGGAAAAGGGTCTCATGCGGCAAGGCAGAGCTCTAAAACCTATGAACTATATTGGTTTGGAAGTTCAACACTTTTACCCACATAACCAAATTAATTTACTCCACAAAACTCACATAGCCATCCAAAATGGCCCACGTAGGCCATCAAAGAAAAACTAGAGCAAATATTTAATAAACAACAATTACAATGTCTGTCAGCCAACATCAAATTAGTGTTTAGTCCAACAACACAAGTGCAAGTGTTGGTACAAAAATTTGTTCTCCTTTTCAAACCAAGCAGAAACATAGATTCAACAGGGAGCTTAGAGGCAGATAGATCATAAATGTATGTCGTTTTGTAGATGGGGAGAAATCTAGTTGTCCCTTTATTACTTGGATTTGTGGAGAGATGGATAGAACCTCAAAAGGATATTATCTTATCCGAACTATTTTAGGTTGTGCCTTTCAACAAAGGTAAGAGAACCTATTGTGTAACCTCTGTTATTTGAAAGGAGATACATGTACCTTTATTTTGCATAAATTTTATAGAGAAGGCCTTGGGAAAATATGATCAACACACCAAATTTGAATCTCACGAGTTGTCACTTCTAGATTATGGAGATATTCTCACAACAAGGCAAAGGTTACTAAAGACATTTGGAAACCTGATCTGTTCTGCATACTTTAGTAAAAGGATTTTGGTCTAGTGTGGGTATATAGAGAAAAACAGGGGTAGTATGGGTAGGATTGGTTGTTTGTTAAATGAATTTTGGTGGGAGGGGAGACAGGATGGATTTGACTCACCAGATCCTTGAGAGCTTATGCAAAATGGAAAGATTCAATCAACAAAATGCTACAAAAATTTAAACTATTTCCTCAACTAGAATATGTGCTTCAATGGAGGCCCAGATTAGCACTCTTTCACACAACTTGTGGGATTTTGTCACGAAGGCTCAAGTCAGAGGACCCAATAAAGCACCAATATTTAAACCAAGTCACACTTGAGGTACACCCAAAGGCTTACAGAGAATATCTATCAACAAAATGAAAGAAAAGTGATTTTAAACCGTTTATCCCACTCCTAGATGAAGGCTCTTCTAAGAAATGAAATTGCAGATGCCACTAAACTATCACAAGGACTGAGACCTGTGTGATTGGACCCTATTTTGGTACAAGATTGCAATAGAAACAAGAAAAACTACTCGTATGCATTCAGAGATGAAATAAATACACTTTACTCAAGATTAACACAGAATAACTCAAAGTTTGATCAAATTTATCAACAAGGGAAAGTTTCTAGAACAATCTCAAAGCTTGTCAATGGCTATACACTTGTAACCACCTTGACACGATCAAATTTGACACAAAGAGAGATATACAAGCTTCTCTAGATGGCTTCTCAAAATGGATGGGCTCTGTCAAGATTTTTCTGCTGGAGAAAATCAGTCCTGATCTTTCCAAAAACTCCCCACTTCCCCAACCCTTTACACGATGAATTCATGCCCTTTATAGCATTTCCAACAAATCCCCCTCCTCCCAAAAAGACAAAAACTTTAAATGCACTAGTGCTCGCCATGATTCTTTCATGATTCGTAGAATCAGATCTGCAAGAAGTCTCCAGGTGCTCGAGGGAAAATCTCTTTGATTTCTTCCCGCATTCAACTCTTTTCTTGGGAAAAACATGCCTCCATCCATTCGCCAACCATCTTCTACCCCATATCAATCAAATCTAGTCCCTTGCATGCTCAAGAGAAGAAAAATAGAAAACCAGACTGGGCTTGAGAGTCGGGCCCCTTTAATGGCAATAGACGTCTCCAAATCTCTCCCACCAAACTCTAGATATCAAAATTAACTCGCTCCTCTGTTTGGCGTGTAGAAAATAATAAGAAATCATGAAGATTCACACATCTAGGAATTTTACAGAGAAAATGGGGGAAAATCATATTTAGGACGCTTAGCGGTTAGTTGATCTTTGATTTTGAATGTGGGTTCTCCATGTGTGGAAGATGTAAAAATAGGCTCGGGGGCTTCTTTGACCTTTTTGAAAAATGGAAAAATTTCCCATTTTTCTCCACACCTCCACTTCTGAAAATGGGCCCGACACATGTCCTGAGGTGGGTCCCAAAGGAAACACGGAGAAATTCTACCATTTGACTCTCTTTTGGAAAAAGAATTTTTTCCAAGTTTTCCCGTAACTCCACCCTTCCACCTCAAGTCCCTAATGTGGGTCCCAATAGAACCCCGGGTCCTTTTATGCTTTTAACTCCTTTTCCCTCAAAGGGAAAAATTTTCACTTTTCCTCCAAAATCCCGCACCTCCACCATTGACCGAGGCAAAACATTGACTATTTCCATCGGGCTCATGGGCCATTTTCACTATTTTAACCTTTATGAAGCAAAGAGGTGAAAAGTTTGAATTGCCTCCGATGGTCTCGCTTCCCCACCCCTTATGACTTTTCAAATTTCCATGTGTCACCATGGCACTCCTTGAGATGGTCCCAAAATTTTGATACTTTGAACAAGCATGGCCTCGCCACATGTCCTACTCGATGAGTCAATGCTCGAATGTTTGAAGCTCAGTGGAAGGCACCACATGTCATGCTCCGAGGAAGTCTCCTTTTTCCATTGAAAATTCTAAGTAAAATGCAAAGCAAGTGGAGGCCTCCATGTGTGTCAGCCTGGCGCTCCTTCAAATTGAAACTCAAGGGCCGACCCCCGAACATGCATGGTTCCTCCATGTGTTTCCATGGCGCAACTTTAAGATGGTGCCCAAAGCGGAGACCCTGAATGAGCACAAGCTCACCATGTGTCCCGTTCCACCAAACTACTCCAACTGCATAAAAATTGTCTAAGTCGGGCCAAGCAGCGGAAGCCTCCACATGTCCTCCCGACGCTACTCTAAGGCAAGGCCCAAAAGTAGATCTTCAAATGAGTGTCATTCCTCCACGTGTCTTGGACTTCTCGAAAACCTTTTGAAATTTTTCTAAGTATGGGAAACCTAGTGGTGTCTCTTTCTTGCCAACCCTCCACGTGTCCTCTCGACGCTACTTCAAAGCCAAACCAAAAATTTGATTCTCAAATGAGCGTCATTCCTCCACATGGACACATTTTTAAAATGAGGCTTTTCATGGAATTTACAAAGTATTAAGTTGATCCGCATCCAACCAAGAGGTTCCATGTTTCTCACAATTGAATGATGTAAATTTGACCAGGAGAAACACCCGTCAAACTGTAAAACACAGAGAAACGTCCATTTAAGCCAGAAAATGAGGTTTTCTTCAAGGATAGAGAATTTAGAAATCATTGCAAAGCTCAAACACAATCCTTAGGGACACATCAACTCATTTCTCTTTGAGTATTTAAGGAAAAAATGACAGGGATAGCAGATCTTGACTATGGAAAATGGAGGAAATGGGAAAATGTGAGTTTTGAAGGAACAGAGCACGAGAGACTCAAAATACAGAGATTTTCTAGAGGAACAAAGGAACCATGAGACAAATACGACCCACACATGATCTTTGACCCAGGAGTAGATTAAAATGGCAACAAAGACTGGCCAAACACAATACGGGGAAGGATAAAATGACAGAGGTTGTGAATCAATAAATCTTCAAGGGCACAAATGGGGCGAGACAATTTTGAGCACCAACATTGGCTCGACTGGGGATGGGCACTCCCTGTGAGTGCCACAAGAAAAATAGTAGACCAAGTGCCAAAATATCCATTGGGTGACAAAGTCAGCTCGTAGAGTAGAGAAACAAATCCATCTCCAAAAACAAACAAAGAAGCCAGCAAAAATAGGTCGAGACAGGACGAGAAAAAACACAAAATATAGGATGCAAACAACAAACTATACATACAAGAGGTGTTTACCTTGATTCAAAGGAATTAATCCAAGAAATGCTTCAGATGCCTGTTATTAATTAGCAAGTTCAAGCAATTGACCATCTAGATCCTTCAAGAAGAAGGCGTGTTCACCAATTTTGATGTCAATGGAGTAAGGGCCCATCCACAATGAGTCAAACTTGCCATGCTTGCCCTTATCCTCATGTATGCTATCCCATAATAGCACAAGATCTCTAATATTGAAGGCTCTAGGAGTGACCTTCTTGTCAAACAGTTTCTTTAGCTTTTCTCTGAACCTTATATGCCTCTGGTGAGATGCCCTCCTCTCTTCATCAAGCTCAACAATCTAGTTGATGCGGGCATCATGAGGACTCACTTCTTGATCTTCCAGTTTTTGAATGAATTGATATGAAGATAATTGCATATGCAGGGGAAATAGGGCCTAAGTCCCATATACCAACTCAAATGGACTCTTTCCAGTGGCTCTTTTAATAGTGATCCTATCAGCCTAGACAACAAACTTCAGTTGTTCACCCCATTTTCTCTTGTTCAACTCCAAGGTTCTTCTGATAATCTTTAGCAAATTCTTATTGCTGGACTCAGCTTGTCCATTTCCTTGGGGATTATAATTAGAGGCATATGTCAAATTGATCCCATATCCTTTACACATTTCCACCAAAGGTCTAGCCCTAAAACTCATGGCATTATCAGCTATGATTTTGACTGGTACTCCAAACCTGCAAATAATATTGTTTAGCACAAAATCCATGACAACTTGGTGTGTAGCCTTCTTGGTGGGGATTTCTTCCACCCACTTGGTAAAGTAATCAGTGGCTACAAGAATCCACTTATGGCCAGCACTTGAAGGGTCTAAAATCTCACCAATGAAGTCCATTCCCCATTGCTTAAATGGGGCTTCAATTGATACAAACTGCAAAGGTAGGGATCCTGAAGCCTTCAGCCTTCTAGAGAAACATTGGCAACTCTCACATCTTCTGACCAACATGGTTGCATCCTTGAAAAGAGTTTGCCACCAATAACCATCCCTTAGGATCTTATGTGTTGTGACTCTTGCAGCAAAATTCCCCCCACAAACTCCTCCATGGAGATCAGCAATTATTTTGGGGTTTCATCTTTAGTGATGCATCTTAAGAGGACTCCCTCTGGGTTCTTCCATACCAATCCAAAATCAATAATGACATATTTTTGGGAAGCCAACTTAAGAGCTCTTTTCTGGTTCTTATTCAAATGCTTAGGGAAGTTTAAGTGTCTGAGATAGAACATCACATCCTTGTACCACTCAGAACTCATCAATCTTTCAAAAACAATTTTGCCCTTTCTTCCTCAATCTCATTTACCTCAATGGTCTGCAAGTTTCTCTCTAGCCATGAGCTTAGCTAACCCCAAACCTCTCACCAAATTCATGGTTTGGATGTCCATATCATACTCTTGCAATTTGTTCACCCATATACATCTTTTACTTGAGACTTCCATCTCTGATAGGATGTCTTTTACCATGGTATGGGGAACATAAGCAATAACTTTTGAACTTAAAATATAAGGCCTGAAAACCTTTGTTGCTTTGACCAAGGAAAATGCCTACTTTTCCATGATGGTGTATTTCAGTTCTACTCCTTGCAAAGCCTTACTGAAGAAGGCAATGGGCCTCTCATCCCTTCATCATCTTTTGTAGAAGAACGAAGCAATAGTTTTTTCAAGCGAAGAGAACAGCTCAAAAGGTTTCTTGTAATCTGGGGCTGTTAAAACATGGGCATGCTTCAATGCCTCTTTGATTCCATTGAAAGCTTGGATGGCAGCCTCTTCCCATTTGATGATCTGATCCTTCTTTAACATAGAAGTGATTGGAATAGTCAACTCAACAAAGTTTGATATAAACCTTCTAATGAAGTTTATCTACCCAAAGAAGGACTGAATTCCTTTTTTGGTTCTTGGAATTGGAACTTTGCTGATGGCCTCCACTCTTTCTGGATCAATCATCACTCCTTCCTGTGACACAATGTGACTGAGAAATTTTTCCTTCTACACTCCAAAATGGCATTTCTTTGGATTGAGTGAGATGCCATATTCCCTACATTTGATCAACATCTTCTCTAAGTGTAGAAAATGGTCACTTCTCCTTCTTGAAAACATTTTTACATCATATTGGTAAATAGCAATAAAGTCATTGATGTAACCAAAAAAATAAACATCTATTTCTCTCTGAAAAGTGGCTCCAGCATTCATCAAATCGAAGGGCATCCTAACATATACATACGTTCCCCATGGAGTAGTGAAGGTTGTCTTGATCCTTTCTGATTCTTTTACCATGACTTGGTTATAACCAGAGAAGCCATCTAAAGTAGAAAGCAACTCAGAACCAGTCACCAACTAAAGCATGTGCTCCATGTTAGGTAAAGGATAGTTTTCCTTCATTGAGGCCTTGTTTAGATTCCTGAAGTCCACACACAACCTGATGTCACCATTCTTCTTTCTTACTGGCACTAGGTTGGCAACCCAAGAAGAATACCTTATGGGTTGGATAATTCCTCCATCCCTTAGCTTCTTCAGCTCCTCTTGCATTTTGAGAGATAACAGAGGATTAATTGGCCTCTGCTTCTTCCCTGAAGGGTTTTGACTGGGCTCCAAGGTAATCTCATGTTGGAACAGTCTTCTCTGTATGCTTTGAGCTCAGAATAGGTCCAAGCCATGCAATCTTGGTATTTATTTAACAAATGGATGTATGACTACTACCCAACCAAATCTTCCTTGGTTTCTCCTTCGTGCCAAGGTCATGCTCCTCAACATCCCTCGAGGCTGCCATATGCCTATTAATAATGTAGTTAGCATTATCAAAATTTGATTCAAGAGCAACCAGCCCTCTAGGAATGGTGTTGGTCTTTAGCTGGATGATTCCTTTTCCAAATAAGGTTTCCTTCCCCTCTGTTGTACAAACCATTGGCTCCCAATCAATGTTTTGATCAGAAAACTCTCCATCATTTTGCAGGAACCTTCTGACCTGAGCCTCATCATCAAAAACCTACCAATGTTTTATATTGTCAGGGATAGAGGGTCTTGTCACTACCTCCACCTCATATTCACAATAAGGGGATGTTACAAAACTGTCAAACCAAGACCCCAACACTGCAATCTTGTCTACCAAGTCATTGAACCTCCTATCATGATGCACAATGTTGAAGGATTCAAACATCTCAATGAAGTCCCAAACTACATGCTTGTATTGTTTCAGTCATTGATTCTTTGTGGCATATAGTTTTCTGACTTGCTTGACAACTAACTCTGAGTCTCCTTTGACAATGATGTCCCTGATGCCATACTTCCAAGAAATTATTAAACCTAACAACAATGCCTCATACTCAACAATGTTGTTAGTACACTCAAAGTTAAGCTTAAAGGAAAAAACAAACCTTTCTGGCTTGGAGAAATTAGGACAACACGGCACCATTTCCAAATTTGGAGCAAGCTCCATCAAACAATAGAGTCCAAGGAGAGCCTACTTGCTCAAGACACTTACACTCCTCAATATTGTGCTCTTTTCCTCAAAGAAATCCCACAAAGTTGTCAACATCAACATTTGTATATAATACTTCATAGGATGCATTGTTGGGATCCTCAATAAGGTGCAACATTTTCTTCTCCCCATATAACCTGACAAGGCTTCCCTCAACTGGGATGGTGGCATAAGACATGTCCATTTGGACACTACCACCAACACTTGCAGCCCACTTTCTTGATAGCAACATACCCCACTTGGTTGGGCAATCAACTATGACAACATCAAGTTTTAAATTTTTACCTGGGTAGGCTGCAAGCTGCACCACCAAACCCTTCACACATCCCACTATTGGCACCTCTCTGGAGTCCATGGTAGTGCACTTCCCATATGTTGTTGTTACTTTAATATTCAGCTCATTCATGACCTCCAAAGGCATGACATTACATGATGCCCCTGAGTCAAACATACAGTTGTGGAGCAACCTATCCTTGATGATCAGAGTGGTGAAGAATGGATCCACATTCAACTGAGAGTCTACCAAATATGTCCCCAAATAAACCTTAGGTGGTTTAGCTAGCTCTTCTGATGTTGATGGTGTCTCAGACTCTTCAATGGCTAGAGGATTCTCCACAATGTTCACATTTCTCCCCAAGGCAAGCCTCTCTTCATTCAATCCCAAGTATTCAAATGCTCTCTTTTTGTGCTCAAGAATCCTAAGCAACTCAAAAATTGGGACAAAGACTTTGATTTGACTTAAAAATTGGGCAATGTCATATGGGACATTCTTGGGTAAGGCAGTATTGGAAGGAAAGTTGATACATTCATAGGGTGGCACAGGATTCTTGATAGCTTGAGCATAAGGAGGGGTATGATTTTTGTTTGGAACTGCAGGGCTTTTGGCAGATGGATCTTTCCTAGGAGCCTCCTTAGGAATGTTAGAAAGTAAGGGAGTTTTTGGCTTGGCCTGAGGCCCTACCCCTTTGATAGCCTTACTTCTTGTGTTATATTCCTTCTCTTGAGCCACAACAACATTCATTAATAATTGCTTGTCCTCCTTAGATGGGATTCCTCCATCATACTTTTTTATCATTAAAGCCCTTAAATATTCAAAGTCATTATTGGGCAATTCAAAATCTTGTACATTATCTACTTCTAAAGTATGAGAGGGAGGGAGAATATGTACTCTATGAATGCAGTCCCAAAAAGTGGCAGCAGTTTTAGCACTTATCACCTTAGTTGAGGTTTCCCTTTGTTGTGAGCTAGTGGAGCATCCCATCATGCAAACATCATCATCACTCTTATCATCATCAATCTGCTTCTTCTTGTTGATCTTCTTCATAAGGAGCATGGGGCATGAAACATCTGTCACACCAATCAATGACTGTCTCTTTCACCACAAAGCAACTTTGGTAGCCAAAGGATTAGGTACCATTCTACTTTCTCTGCCTTGAGGCTTCCTATTCCCAAATCCAACAGCTCCTTTGCCTCTATCATCAGTTCTTTGATGATTTGTAAATCTGTCTTGGCCTTGTTGCTTGTGTTGTCCTTGTGAACTCTACCCAACTCCTTTCTCAGCTCGGGATAATTTGTAGGAGATCTCCTTGACATCCCCTGCCAAATTTTTCACAACCTCTTCCAAATCAGCACCCTTCCTTGTCTGAGGATTTTCTGGGTTAACTGCTTCACACCATCCCTCTTTGGAGGTTTCCCAATTGCCTTGATATTATTCTCTATTTGTAGGGCCATGGTGAATGCTTGCCTTAAGTTGGTAGGGTTCTTGTCCCTCAAGTAGTAAGCAACCTTTTTATCAAATGCATCAATATATTTGATTAAGCATGACTCATCACATGGCCTTATCCTGATAGGAAATCTCCTCAAGGTCTTATTGAACCTTGTGTTGAAATCATGTACTAACTCATTGGGATTCTTCTTGATGTTTTCAAACTCTGATAGAAGAAACCTAGGGTCATTCCTATCACCATATTGCAATTTGAATGCATTGTTCATCTCAGCCCAAGAATCAATAGAATTATCTAGCAATGCTTTATACCAGTCCCTAGCATCCTCCTCTAGAGTGTGAACAAACAATTTGATGTACACATCTTCATGCTCAATCTCAAAATATTCCATCATATTGAGGAAGAGCTTTAGATGTTGGTCACCAGTAATAGCATTATTTCCTTGGAACTTTGGCATTATGTTCCTTACATCTTGAGGCACTGCATTTGGGTAACCAGCCATTCCCACAAAATTTATAGGTCCAAAGGTGTTTACAACAAATGGAGGTCTGGGTTGAGCCATATTGATTTGAGGAGGTGATCTTGGAGGGGTGAAAAATTGATGAGGGGCAGAGGGTCCTTGGAACATAGGAGTGTGGTTTTCAAAATGGAGATCCCCCAAAGGCCTTGCTTCTTGGAAATCCCTATCAACCTCAGAAAACAGGTGTAGAGTGTGAAGCAAACCTTTCAAAATCAAATGAAGGTCCCTCTCCAGCTAGAGAGTTCAACTCCACAAAGAGGCTACCTGATTTAGAGTCACTTGAATGGAAGTCTTCAATGATAGGCTATTCACTTTCATCAATGGATATCCCTCTTCTTATCTTTTTTCTCCCACAACTCTCCAAGCTTTTCTTCCTTCTGACTTTGCTTTTCCTAACTCAGGAAATAATGTCCTAGCAGGATCCCTAGCAAAGAAATATCTTCTTCCTTCTAGCTTTGCAAATATTAGTAACAAACCTTACTTGACAGTGGTTTTAAGACACTGGTCCTTATCAAAATCAAATCAACTGGGAGTCACCACTAAGGATTTCCACCTTAGTTGTGCAAATGCACTAAATATGATCTGTCAAGTGTCTGTCAATGCAAGAGAGTGGAAATGGAAAGATTCTGACCTTTCTTCACCCAGATGTATCAAATGAAAGCTAGTGCACTAGGTGTGAAGACTGAAGGAACTGCACACAACACTTGGAACATACAAGGAGTACTTTACCAGGGTCTTGATTTTGAACTGAAACTTCCCGACAATGGTGCCACAAGTGTTGGTGTTGTTGACGGGCTAAATAGATATGGCTTCAAATATGTATGCACATGGATTAAATTGAACTAAGTCCCCAGCAGCAGCGCCACAAGTGTTGGTGTTGTTTGACGGGATAAATAGATATGGCTTCAAATATGTATGCACATGGATTAAATTGAACTAAGTCCCCAAAAACGTAAATCAGATCCCCGAGAAATAGTGCCACAAGTGTTGGTACCCAAATTTGTTCTCCTTTTCAAACCAAGCAGCAACACAGATTCAACAGGGAGCTTAGAGGCAGATAGATCATAAGTGTATGTCATTTTGTAGCTGGGGAGAAATCTAGTTGTCCCTTTGTTACTTGGATTTGTGGAGAGATGGATAGCACCTCAAAAGGATGTGATCTTATCTTAACTATTTCAGGTTGTGCCTTTCAACCAAGGTAAGAGAACCTATTGTGTAACCTCTATTATTTGAAAGGAGATACAAGTACCTTTATTTTGCATAAATTTTATAGAGAAGGCCTTGGGGAAAATATGATCAACACACCAAATCTGAATCTCACGAGTTGTCACTTCCAGATTATGGAGATATTCTCACAACAAGGCAAAGGTTACTAAAGACATTTGGAAACCTGATCTGTTTTGCATACTTTAGTAAAAGGATTTTGGTCTAGTGTGGGTATACAGAGAAAAACAAGGGTAGTATGGGTAGGATTGGTTGTTTGTTAAATGAATTTTGGTGGGAGGGGAGACAGGATGGATTTGATTCACAGATCCTTGAGAGCTTATGCAAAATGGAAAGATTCAATCAACAAAATGCTACAAAAAGTTAAATTATTTCCTCAACTAGAATATGTGCTTCAATGGAGGCCCAGATCAGCACTCTTTCACACAACCTATGGGATTTTGTCATGAAGGCTTGAGTTAGAGGACCCAATAAATCACCAAGATTTAAACCAATTCACACCTGAGGTACACCCAGAGAGAATCTCTATCAACAAAATGAAAGAAAAGTTATTTTAAACCATTTATCCCACTCCCAGATGAAGGCTCTTCTAAGAAATGAAATTGCAGATGCCACTAAACTATCACAAGGATTGAGACCTGTGTGATTGGACCCTATTTTGGTATAAGATTGCAATAGAAACAAGAAAAACTACTTGTATGCATTCAGAGATGAAATAAATACACTTTACTCAAGATTAACACAGAATAACTCAAAGTTTGATCAAATTTATCAGCAAGGGAAAGTTTCCAGAAAAATCTCAAAGATTTTCAATGGTGTACACTTATAACCACCTTGACATGATCAAATTTGACACAAAGAGAGATATACAGGCTTCTCTAGATGGCTTCTCAAAATGGATGGGCTCTGTCAAGCTTTTTCTGCTGGAGAAAATCAGTCCGATCTTTCCAAAACTCCCCACTTCCCAACCCTTTGCACAATGAATTCATGCCCTTTATAGCATTTCCAACAAAGCCCCCTCCTCCCAAAATAAAAAAACTTTAAATGCACCAGTTCTCACCATGATTCTTTCGTGATTCACAGAATTAGATCTGCAAAAAGTCTCCAGTGCTCGAGGGAAAATCTCTTTGATTTCTTCCCGCATTCAACTCTTTTCTCAAGAAAAACATGCCTCCATCCATTCGCCAACCACTTCCACCCCATATCAATCAAATTTGGTCCCTTGCATGCTCAAGAGAAGAAAAATGGAAAACCAGACTAGGCTTGAGAGTCAGACCGCTTTAATGGTGATAGACGTCTCCAGATCTCTCCCACCAAACTCTAGATATCAAAATTAACTCGCTCCTCTATTTGGCGTGTAGAAAATAATAAGAAATCATGAAGATTCACACATCCAGGTGTTTTACAGAGAAAATGGGGGGAAAATCATATTTAGATGCTCAAGTAGCCATTGATCTTTGATTTGAATGTGGGCCATCCACGTGGAAGATGCAAAAATAGGCTCGGGGCTTCCTTTGACCTTTTTTGACCTTTTTGAAAAAATGGAAAAATTTCCCATTTTTCTCTCGCACCTCCACTTCTGAAAATGGGCCCGACATGTGTCCTGAGGTGGGTCCTAAAAGAAACATGGAGAAATTCTACCATTTGACTCTCTTTTGGAAAAAGGAAAATTTTTCCAAGTTTTCCCCACAACTCCACCCTTCCGCTTCAAGTCCCTAATGTGGGTCCCAGTGGAACCCCGGGTCCTTTTATGCTTTTAACTCCTTTTCCCTCAAAGGGAAATTTTTTCACTTTTCCTCCAAAGCCTACACCTCCGTCATTGACCGAGGCAAAACATTGACTATTTCCCATTGGGCTCATGAGGCCATTTTCACTATTTTAACCTTTATGAAGCAAAGAGGTGAAAATTTTGATTGCCTCCGATGGTCCACTTCCCGCCCCTTATGACTTTTCAAATTTCCACATGTCATGCTCTGAGGTAGTCTCCTTTTTCCATTGAAAATTCTAAGTAAAATGCAAAGTAAGCGGAGGCCTCCACGTGTCAGCCTGGCACTCCTTCAATTGAAACTCAAGGGCCAACCCTTGAACATGCGCAGTTCCTCCACGTGTTTCCATGGCGCAACTTCAAGATGGTGCCCAAAGTGGAGACCCTAAATGAGTGTAAGCTCACCACGTGTCTGTTTCGCCAAACTGCTCCAACTACATAAAAAAATTCTAAGTCTGGGCCAAGTAGTGGAAGCCTCCACGTGTCCTCTTGGCGCTACTCCAAGGCAAGGCCCAAAAGCAGATCTTCAAATGAGCATCGTTCCTCCACGTGTCCTGGACTTCCCGAAAACCTTTTTAAAATTTTTTAAGTATGGGAAACCTAACAGAAACCTCCACGTGTCTCTTTCCTACCAACCTCCACATGTCCTCCTGGTGCTACTTCAAAGCCAAACGAAAAGTTGATTCTCAAACAAGCATCGTTCCTCCACGTGGACACATTTTTAAAATGAGGCTTTTCATGGAATTTTGAAGTATTAAGTTGATCCGCATCCAACCAAGAGGTGCCACGTTTCCCTATCGATTGAATGATGCAAATTTGACTGGAGAAACACTTGTCAAACCGTAAAACACTAGAGAAATGTCCATTTGAGCCAGAAAATGAGGTTTTCTTCAAGGAAAGAGAATTTAGACTATTGCAAGGCTCAAACACGATCCTTAGGGACACATCAACTCATTTCTCTTTGAGTATTTAAGGAAAAAATGGCAAGGATAGTAGATCTTGACTGTGGAAAATGGAGGAAACAGGAAAATGTGAGTTTTGAAGGAACAGAGCACGGGAGACTCAAAATACTAGAGATTTTCCAGAGGAACAAAGGAACCATGAGACAAATACGAGACCCACACATGATCTTCGACCCAGGAGCAGATTAAAATGGCAACAAAGACTAGCCAAACACAATACGGGAAGGATAAAATGACAGAGGTTGTGAATCAATAAATCTTCAAGGAACAAATGGGGTGAGACAATTTTGAGCACCAACCCCAAGCATGTTTTCCATTAATGAAAAAATAAAGAAATGGCAAGTGGCCATTAGCTCCACCCACTTGCCACCGGTTTGGGAACCACCTTTAGTATGCTAGAATACAAAATTAGTGCCCAACAAAGAATTAATGGTAAGGGTTAGTGGTTGAGATTAATATAAATTCACCACAACTTGCTATTAAAACAAGCATGAGTAGAGGGCCAGTGGTTGGCCAAGGTGGAAGCCGATGGATAGGCTTAATAAATTCAATAATAATTTTAGAAATCCTTTCCAAGACTTTGGTGCCACCAACAAAAAAATTAACTCCTCCTTCCCACGTAAGCCGAGGTTAGGTCCATGGGGAAAGATCAATAATTAAATACACTTAACTTTAAAATAAAAGAAGGTACCTTTAAAAATGCATGCCCTAACACTCTAAAGAAAGAAATAATCCTACTGAGCTTATAACAATAGCATCGTTAAAATCCCACTTAATCAAGAACATGAGATGCCCTAAAATAATATTTGAAAATATGCTATGAAGACCCACAACAACAACACAAACCAAGACTACCAACTCACATTTATTTCCCCCCTTTTGTCACATCCTAATTAGCACTAGTTAAATAATTTTAATTAACTTAAAAGGAGTACTAAACAATAATAATAAAAGTGACTCCACATACTAATAAAAATACAATAACTCACAATTAAATAAAATCAACAAGACAAAATAAAAAACTTACCCAAGGTCACTTTTGAGGTCAACCCCCAATCGGGACCTCCTAACAATCTAACAACAAAACATCAAACATACACACAAGTTTCCAAGGTGACATGTTGCCAATACCCCAAATTCCTTCATTGTTGGTCTCTTATCCCCCTTTGGTTTATTGTGTTATGAATACCTGCAAAAGTCAAGACAATACCTTTTTTGCCTCGTGGCCATATTAACGACATCGAAATAGTAAAACACATGTATATACATATAATAACTAAACAATCCCTAAACAAGTAATTCACCAATTGTTCACGATTTCAATTATTTCAATTTTATCAATTTATCAACTAGTAATAAGATCATGAAATCAACTAAATCATCTAGCAACATATATATATCAAATTGAATGTGTCAAGACACAGTATAAGCTCAAGATCATCAAATTTTGATATGTCAAAACATGCATATAATCCATCCTATAAATCATGTCATAAGTCTAAACATCCATATTGTCTATCAAATAACTAATCAAATATAACAATGTCCATCTGTCAATATCTAAAATGTGATAGCAATGTCTATAACTCTAATCCCTAATAAGCAAAATCATAATAATATAAATGTCGAAGAGGAGTGGGCACTACACTCTAGTTAATGAGTGTATATATATATTCTCTTGCGACCTAATGGACCATTTGTGACCAAAATAATTATTGAGTAAAAGTTAACATAAATTCCATACTTGAGAAGCATTAGACTATATCTTAAGGGAAAATGTGTGTTGATCTCTTGTACTCTTGAGGAAGGTATGAACGGACAAGTTGTATTCCATCCAAATTATAATTGACTAGTATTTTGATAGGTTCGGGAAACATTCCCTTTGAATGGATTTTGTTTCTCCTAACTCATTTATGTTTTCTCTTGATTATAGTAATTAATAAATGATAACATTTAAGTAAACCTATTCATATGTCTCATTGAATTGATTTTTTTTTCATTAAGCTAAATGTGGCTTTATTGGGATGCAAGGAGTTTGGAATTTTTTTTGTCATGGTGAAAACTTATGTAAAACTTATAAATAATAATTTAATTATCACTTATGAGTATTCTAAAGAAAACCTTGAACCAAAATGGAGATGTTCTAGAAAACGGTACATGCTATGAAACTTTGGAAACCAAACTAGAAAACCAATCCTAACCTAGTGGTTGGCTATATATTTCACCCACAACTTATTGGTACTATCATTATGTGAACGTAAAAATAATGGTCAAATCAAGTCATCACCCTTAATTATGCTTGGTATTATGTGAATCTTCATCCTTGACCTTAGAGAATAATGCAGATGTTAGAACCATATTGGATAGGCTCATGCGAACCATTTTCCAAATTTTTAAAATTAATGGTGAGCTAGAAGGTGAAACCACACATAAACTTGGAAACTATTACTCTCTTACGTTGTGGTATTTGTGGTATCTTGGATGGTCTCCATGAGTAGGCTCATACACATCATGTATATATAATTTTTTAACCCTATTTGAAATGACCATTATGTTCCTTTGGCTCACCCATCAACAATTTTTCGTTAATTGTGGACCCGGTAGTAAAATAAGACTTGATGCAAATGAGACCTTTAGAAGCAACAATTTCTCTTGATTAATGCTCTCCTATTTGAAAATACACTTGACTTTGAACCATGTTATAATCGCAATATGTTTGTTAAGACAAAAAAATAATAATATAGTTCCCTTAAAGTGACCCTGATATTGGACATACACTATGAGTGACCATTTAGAGGTTTTAGACAATGATGTCGATAACAATTTTCCTTGGAAGCTACAACTTTCTTTAATTAAATTACTCTAAATGAAATAAACACTTAGTACATGACAAAATTTGAATTGGTGGGACATGCTTGTTGTGACTAACAACCACATGATACAACATGATACCTCATGGGGTCATATCCCTATCTCTTCCATAGTGACTTCCAAGAGGAAGTCTAATTTTAGGAGAGGGGATGTAGTGCCCACATTTTCTAGCCTCAGTTATCTGCTAACTCTATACTCATATTTGATGATTTGACATGGATTATGACACATTTTGATATTATGTTATGATATTTGATCATTCGTGGACATGTATGATGTTTTGGGTGCATACCAAATTAGCCTTGATTAGTATGTTAGTTCATTTCAGTAGATGTTTTGGATACTAACATGTTATAACATTATTGATCTTATTGGATATATGATGGACACATGGTTTTGTCACACATCTTGATGTTATGGATTATTCGAGTTATTTGATGTGATCATATGATAGCATGGATATATGTCGTTATATGTTACTGCAATGGCTAACACATGGTGAATTTATGTGAAATTGTGTATGTTCTCATTTACAATTCCTTATTGATGATGTGTTAGCATAGTTAACATGTTTATACTTTAATTGGTTTACTAAGTAGTTGATTTATACTTTTATTGGACATATGTGTTTAATGTTTGCAATGAGTGTGCATATTATAGGGCACGTGAGAACATGGGTTTCAGGGCGGCTACGTAAATGTGCATAAGCAACCCACATGGCTAAGTCTTAACCATTTTAGTTGTATAAGGCCTTATTGGTTACTTGTATTGTTTAGGCACCATGAGTGACCGTTATTCATAATGTTGTATATATGTAAAAATTAATTGTGGTTTGGTTTTCATAATTTTTTTAAACTAGGTTGAGGGACTTATGGTCCCCACTTGTGTTAGGAGTGTAATTGTGTTTTGGTTGCTTAGTAATGAGGATTTGGGCCACATAAGCACACTTGAGTGGGCCCCACATCCTCAACATTTGTGTCCACTTGTGCCAAACCCGAAATTGAGTTATTTTTGGCATTTTAAGTGACCCCTTTTTGTTTTGGGGTTCACTTAGCATGAAAATAAGCCCTTGGAACCTACCTATTAGGTAGGGGCTTAATTTCAAGGCAAAAAGGGTTTTTCCTCCCATTTTCCTCTCTCTTGTCACCATTTTTGTAAGATTGGTTGGAGTGTGTGTGTTGTGAAAATTTGCATAAGCTTGTCTCACTTTATTTTTGGGTAATTTGGGAGAGGGGTGTTTAAATGTGGGTTTATCTTTTCTTTAATTTTTGGGAATCTTGACTTGGAGGGAAGAGAGGGGTGACACATGTCACCCCTCATTTGTGAGGAAACTTATTTTATTTTCTTCAAATACTCCCTCATGGGGAGAAAGATGATTTTTGCTTGTGATCTTTGTGCTTGGTATGCTTTTGGAGTTGGAGCTTTTGCTTGGACAAGGAATTGGGAAAAGCTTAGAGATTGGAGAGCTTGTGGAGGTAGGATCTTTGATCCTATTTTGTGTTATTTTTCATGTTAGATTTCAAATTTTCTTATGGTTGTAAGTTTTTTCTTATTCAAGTGTTGTATGATTACTTGGTTGTGTTAATTGTTATTTTCTCCATCCATATTATGGTTTGATGCATTTGAGAGTTTTATTGGGGAAGAGGAGAGATTTTCCCTCTTAAAACCTCATGGCTTGATGAGAAAGCCATGTTGGTTTCTATTTTATCCTCATATGGTTTGAGGTGGGGAAGGTGGCTCATATGGTTTGGATCCCCTTCCCTATCCTTAGAGAGGAAATCCAATGGGTTTGAAAATCCTCCCAAGGAGTAATTTAGGAGAATAGGAGGAGTAATAAGGAGGGATGATTGTTTTGGAGGGATAATTAGGTTTTTTGAAGATTTTGTAAGTGTGCATCCTATGGTTGGACCACACTCTATGGCACTATTGGATGTCTCATCCACTCTTCCCCCTTGTTGAGGATGAATATGGTTTTCTCCTCTTTTTATTTGGTTGGCATTTGTTGTGTTTTGTGGTGTATGGGTTAGTCTTGTATGTGATATGCTTGTGATTACCTCTCCCTTATTCTTGTGCACATTTGTGGAAGCTAGCTCTCTCTCCCATGGGCTTGGGGAGGCTATCATGTCTTCCAACCTTTGGAAAGACATGTAATGATGCTTATAGGTTGGGTGGTAAATCGGGCCTTTCTCCTTGTGTGTTTAAGACCTCTTAAAATGGAAAGCGTCAAATTTATCTTGAAGCTTAATGGATATTTTGACATGCTGCTCCTGTAATAGGGAGGCTTATCCACTCACATTTTAGGGTGGCTTAGTTATTGATTGTAGATAAAGAAATATGTAACTTGAGTGGTCTTGATTCTTACTATGGTAAATGAAGGAAATGGTTTTTTGATACTTGGTTTGGGAAAATCCACATTAAAATATGTGATATTATCATGCATTTAGAATGAAAATGGTATAATGTTGTATGGAATGATCTTGTTATCTTTCCAATGGAGAAACAAATCAATTTGAGCTATTTTGTTTAAAAGTTATATTGAACAATGTGTATACTTGAAAAGAAGAAAATGGGTATATTATGACATTAAGGAAGCCTCTATCCTTTTAGTTGCTTAATACATTAAGTTGTTAATCTATCATGAAGGAATTATTGCCCACATTTCCTTATATGATTTATTGTGTGGATTAGATAACCACTTGGTTTGTGCCATAACATTCTTATTATTTGGAGTGGGTTTGATATATGGATTGAACATAAAATTATTCTTAGGATATGTTATCTTAGATATTTTCTTAGTAATTAGATTTTTGTAAATACAAAGGATGAAGAAATAAGACAGTTGCATCTATTGGTTATCCCCTTATTGTACAAAGTTCTGTTTTTGTTAATTTCTTCTCATTTGCATTCATGTATAAATTCCTTCCTCAAAAATATATTCAACTCCCAAAACGGTTATTATCTTTCTTCGATTCCTTAGAACTCGGTATAAAATTTATAGGATATTAGTGAATACAAAGAAGTTGTATAAAAAAACTTCAAAATAAATCAAACTTTCTTTCTTTGAAGGATTTGTATAGTTGAATCAACATTTGAAAAAATAGTTGAATCAACTTTATACAAAGTGTTTGATCTAGTTTTGTATTATATCGAAGAAAAATAAATAAAATAATAATTATATATTTTTAAAATGTTGATGAGGAGAGGCCGCCCAATTCACTGGCTACTCAACCATGGCCACCCCCATCTGCAAAAGGTGTAACAAAAAGAAGATAAATAAATAAATAAAAATTTAGGGATTTTCCTCTATGGATGCCAGATCTGCCCCCTCTAAATATATTTTCTCCCTCTCTACATGCAATCCACCATACAGCAGAGCGGCTCCACATTATACATGGAAAACTATGTTGTTTGTATCTGCCTTGTGTTAAAGCTAACCTTACAACACTAGTAGGAGTGACACATAATTAATGTAGGAACAACTATGTTAGCTAGATAAACAAGGAAGATAGTTGAATTTTGTAAATGGGTAAAAAGTATAATGTTCACTTCATAGGTGATAAGCCCATTTGAATTTAAATATGGATCTCATGGTTTAGACAATTGAAACAACCTTATGCCTAATAGTTATTGTTGTTCATAGATAAAATCAAAAATTTGGAAGTAACTTATCATGTTTTTAAAACCATATAAATACAACGAGTATTCAACCTTTGTCATACCCTCCCTCTCAATCATGTCACATCTAGGTTGCAAAACCCTAATGTCTTAAGAAATACTTTAATCCTCATAATTAGACTTCTTGTCCTACACTTAAGAAAATTATTCAAAGACCATTTCTATAACTTAAGTGTCCTTGCATGAAGCAACAGATCAATTGAGTAATCTTGTCATTCATAGGGTAAATAGGAAAAACACTTCGTGGTGTCATAGGTCTACTCATCTTCATGGACGAGTTAGAGTTCAATGTTTGCGTTGGACCTTGGTGTCCTAGTGGTCAACCATATTCTTAAGAAGATAGTTTGGGATACCTTCATCATTGAATGAACCCTTCGTAAGATCTTGATGACACAAGTGGAGTTAGTGCACTAGTGTACTATGCATTAAACTCATGTTAATGATCTCTTTAGTTCCTCACAGATAAATATGTCACCTTGGCTAGTAACAACTTTACACCTTTGTCCCTTACGAAGGTTTAATGGGATAAATATGTTTTCACACCTTAAAATTATCTATAGTCAAAGCGTAGAGCTCGAGTGCAATTGGAATTAAACTAAACCTAATGGAACCCTTTATAAGCTAAGTGTTAAACGAAAGTGAGAAATTTTAGTCTTAGAATACCTCAAGTGGCATGAAGGCTTTGCAAGACAGGGACATTTGATTACTCTAATTTTTTCTTGTGGTAGGGTGTAGAAACCCTCAAGTAGAAATGAATGTAATACATCGAGTGACCTCTTATGATGTTAATGAACAAGGAGCTATGATGTATTGTTACCAATGATTGTAAATATTACCTTAGAAGGATTTTGAAATGCATAAAATTTTATAACTTTTGCATTTGAACTCCCTTTGTCCCTCTTAGATAATTGTGACCCTTAGTAGCAGATTACCATGTGCTTTCTCGTAGGGTGTAGTTTCCCCCATCCATGATTGATTTTGAAGTTAATAGATCATGCAGCCTCTCTTAAGGGTATTGGTGAAAGAAACACTGATGCATTTTACTAAATGATTTAAATAGTTCCTTGGAAGAAAATTGAAAAGCATATAGTTGTTGGGTTGTCTTGTTATATGCTTTAATACTTGGGTTTTTAAGAGTGATGAAATGAGTTGTTAGGTACAGGTCACCACTCCTTGTATTCATGAATCCCTAAGTGTAAATTATGTGTCATTTGAATTACAATTGTTCTAAAACAATGCCAATAAGATTCCAAAGTAACCATGTAAGAGTAATGGAAAACAAGAGTAAATAAGATACTTGTTTAGAAATAAAGTTATGCTTGAAGTATTCATAATTGATTTAGGCATTCTCTTTTTTAAAGAAAAGAATACGAATTTTCCTTGGAGAAATCAAGCATTTGAGCCAACACAAACTCTTTTATGACAAAAAAAAAAAAATTATGACGTGTAAATGTTAAATCGACTTAAACTAATTGTTGAACTATAGCAAATTGTAACAGGAAAAATAGGGTACTATGATGGAAGGATGTTTATGGGAAGAGATATCTTGAATCTAAATCACCCTTTAAACTCTAATATATCTTCCTTGACCTCACGATAGTTCCCTTGTCTAACAAAGGTAAAATTTAAACATCGAATATATGTCTCGAAAAGTAGAACCTTAACATTTTGTTAGTTCCTTTTCATAATAAGGATAAAATTTAACATCAATTAAACATATTTTGAGAAACAAACCTTTAATGTAAGAATGAATATTAGGATGCTTGTAGGTGCATAAAATGAATTTGAGTAACAAATGAGTTTTGGATAATTAATGGAAATTGATAAAGGAATCAACAGTGAATTCTTTTTTAAAGGCCAATGCTATATGAAAATAAAGTATTTGAAGTTTTAGAAAAAGGAAATTTTACACCCTTACCATTTTAATTCATGGAAACCTATAAGGTTATATAATGGAAAACTAAATGTAATAAATATGTAAACCATAAAAAGGTCATGTTGTGGAGTATGCCTATCTTGTGTGCCTTACCATAGTTGGGTCATTGTCTTGGTTTACGCTCATTTGAGTAAGACATTGATGTGTACCCTATGTTATCATGTTGTCTATGTGGGTCCATGCTTATGTAAGTGTCTTATGTGATGTTGAGTTTCTTTATTTGGATCCCATGTGGTGTTGTGTAGCCTGCAATTAAAGACAATATACATACATACACACACACACACACACACACACACACACACACACACACACACACACACACACACACACACACACACACACACACATATATATATATATACATATACATATAAATATATATACATATACATATACATATACATATACATATATACATATACATATATATACATATACATATATATACATATACATATATATACATATACATATATAGATATACATATATATATATACATATATATATATACATATATATACATATATATATATACATATATATACATATATATATATATATATATATATATATATACATATATATATTCGATAAATTTGTTGTTGTATTTTGTGTGCCAAATATGTGAACATTACACATTACATCGTATACAAGTGAAAATAGGAGGAAGAATAACCAAAAGAAAAAAAAGAAAAAGAGGTACATGAAATTAGATACCTTCCTTAATAAGAAGAATGTAATTTACAAAATTTTGGACCAAATAAAGTAATTATAGTGATGGGCATTTCATTCTACTAGCTAAAGCCTTGTTATATTGACGGTGGTCGTTGATGAACGGATCAGATTTAATCACGGGGACATGCGACATCATTGGATTGATATTTAGTCCACTTTTTCTTCCCTTTCCTCTCTTTATGAATTTCTATCCAATTTTTCTCCTTCGAGGAGATAGGGATAACAATTTCCAAATTCGAATTGAGAGAGGCATCAACAATAGTCATTGGAATATTGTTGGCGGTGAATAAATAAAGAGAGTATACATCCATTGGAATATTTAGCTTTCTTTTATGGGTTCCTATGCGACCAAGCAAATTCTTCTCCTCTTTTACTTGGTGATGTAACTTATCGTCTATGCGGTTGAAACCAAGTACATCAAATGGAATAATGTAGGCTTTAAAAACTTCGACAAAGTTTGATTCCCACCACTAAGGTGTATTAATCCCTCTATTTCAATCATGATGCGATTTGAGTTTGAATCCTCACCATTCAATCACCAAGTCTCGTAGTTATATAAGGGCAAAGCATCCTGTGTTTAGTCACAACCAAGGTCCAACAAAAGACCATATTGTAATAATTTTATCTCTTCGTGTTTTCCATGGATTCGTCTTTGTGTAAGAATTGTGTCATATGAAGGAATTATATCTAACTCCTAACCTAGAGGGTGTGTGCTGCAAATAGAAACAATATTATGAACACACACAAACTCACAAGAGAAATATAAAAACAAGGCTTTGTATTAAAAATACTCCAGAGCACTTCAGTGCCTTCTCTTGCTTTTTTTTTGCTTTTTGAATTACAAAATGAAACCTCTTATTTATAGAAGTTTTCCAACCTTCTACCTTAGAAAATATCTCATAATATCTTATATTAGATATTATTGATCTTTTGGATATTTTATAGATATTCCCAGATATTTCTAGATATTCTCTTGATATTTTCTAGATATTATATACAATATCTTTTGATATTTTGGAGGAGTTAATATTCACAATAAATGTGAATATCTTTTACATAAAGTTGAATTCCATAAAGTTTAAAATTTATCTAGAACAAGATTAGATATTTCCAACACTCCCTCCTAATCTTGATTCTTCATGTATTGTTGAGCAATACAGGACCTATGATGCCTAAGCAATCTCTCATATGCTCAAATGTGTCCTTTGGTAATGGCTTGGTGAAGATATCAGCATATTGTTCTCGCAGACCGTAAAACTCCAAAAATATTTGTCCATTGTTGACTAGCTCTCGATAAAACGATACCTTGTATCAATATGCTTGCTCCTTTTGTGAAAAACATGATTATTTGATAATGCAATAGCTGAATTGTTATCACAAAATATCTTTGTTGATCCTTACCATAGTTGGATCATTGTTTTGGTTTACGTCGTTTGAGTAAGAAATTGGTGTGTACCTTATGTTATCATGTTTTCTATGTGGGTCCATGCTTATGTAAGTGTCTTATGTGATGTTGAGTTTCTTTATTTGGATCCCATATGGTGTTGTGTAGCTTGCAATTAGACACAATATATATATATATATATATATATATATATATATATATATTCCGATAAATTTGTTGTTGTATTTTGTGTGCCAAATATGTGAACATTACACATTACATCAGATACAAGTGAAAATAGGAGGGAAGAATAACCAAAAAGAAAAAAGAAGAAAAAAGAGGTACTTGAAATTAGATACCTTCCTTAATAAGAAGAATGTAATTTACAAAATTTTGGACCAAATAAAGTAATTACGGTGATGGGCATTTCATTCTACTAGCTAAATCCTTGTTATATTGACAAAGTGTTCGGTTGATGAACGGATCGGATTTAATCACGGGGACATGCGACATCATTGGATTGATATTTAGTCCACTTTTTCTTCCCTTTCCTCTCTTTATGAATTTCTATCCAATTTTTCTCCTTCGAGGAGATAGGGATAACAATTTCCAAATTCGAATTGAGAGAGGCATCAACAATAGTCATTGGAATATTGTTGGCCCATGAATAAATAAAGAGAGTATACATCCATTGGAATATTTAGCTTTCTTTTATGGGTTCCTATGCGACCAAGAAAATTCTTATCCTCTTTTACTTGAATGTGTAACTTATCGTCTATGCGGTTGAAACCAGACATCAAATGGAATAACGTAGGCTTTAAAAACTTCCGACAAAGTTTGATTCCCACCACTAAGGTGTATTAATCCCTCTATTTCAATCATGATGCGATTTGAGTTTGAATCCTCACCGTTCAATCACCAAGTCTCGTAGTTATATAAGGGCAAAGCATCCCAAGTTTAGTCACAACCAAGGTCCAACAAAGAACCATATTGTAATAATTTTATCTCTTCGTGTTTTCCATGGATTCGTCTTTGTGTAAGAATTGTGCCATATGAAGGAATTATATCTAACTCCTAACCTAGAGGGTGTGTGCTGCAAATAGAAACAATATTATGAACACACACAAACTTACAAGAGAAATATAAAAACAAGGCTTTGTATTAAAAATACTCAGAGCACTTCAATTGCCTTCTCTTGCTTTTTTTTGCTTTTTTAATTACAAAATGAAACCTCTTATTTATAGAAGTTTTCCAACCTTCTACCTTAGAAAATATCTCATAATATCTTATATTAGATATTATTGATCTTTGGATATTTTTAGATATTCCCCTGATATTTCTAGATATTCTCTTGCTATTTTCTAGATATTATATACAATATCTTTTGATATTTTGGAGGAGTTAATATTCACAATAAATGTGAATATCTTTTACATAAAGTTGAATTCCATAAAGTTTAAACTTTATCTAGAATAAGATTAGATATTTCCAACACTCCCTCCTAATCTTGATTCTTCATGTATTGTTGGAGCAATACGGACCTATGATGCCTAAGCAATCTCTCATATGCTCAAATGTGTCCTTTGGTAATGGCTTGGTGAAGATATCAGCATATTGTTCTGCAGACACAGAAAAGTACAAAAATATTTGTCCATTGTTGACTATCTCTCGATAAAACAATACCTTGTATCAATATGCTTGCTCCTTTTGTGAAAAACATGATTATTTGATAATGCAATAGCTGAATTGTTATCACAAAATATCTTTTTGATCCTTCTTGTTCTTGCTTTAGATCTGATAATACTCTTCTCATCCATATTGCTTGACATGTTGCTACTGTGGCTGCCACATATTCTACTTTTGCCAAAGAGAGAGTGACAATAGGTTGTTTCTTAGAAGCCCATGAAACTGCTCCTGAACCAAAATGGAAAACATAGCCGGATGTGCTCTTTCTGTCATCTATGCTTCCTACACAATCACTATCTGTGTAACCAACTAACTTGAAAATATTAGAAGCTGTATATAAAATACCAAAAGCTTTTGTTCCACTAACATATCTTAAAATTCTTTTCCAGCTTGCCAATGAGAATCCTTTAGGGATTCCATAAACCTAGAAATAAGACTTACACCATACATGACATCGCTTGTAGCTAGCCAATTACATCGACTACCAACAAGTCTTTTGTATATAGTTGGATCAATATCACAACCTTTATCATCTTTGCTTAGCTTCAATCCTATGGCAACTGGTGTTGATACTGGATTGCAATTCATCATCCAGAACCTTTTCAAAATATCATTGGAATATTTTGATTGACATATAAAAATTCCATTTTCTGATTGACTGACTTCTATGCCAAGAAAAAACTTCATTAGACCCAAATCTGTCATTTCAAATTCTTTCTTCATTGTTGTCTTAAACAAGTCAATTGACAAATCTCTTGTGAATATTAGATCATCAACATATAGGCATACAATTAGAATTTGTTCTTGATCATTCATTTTGATGTATAGTGTTGGTTCACTATCACTTTTTCTAAATCCATTTTTCAAAAAATATGAATCAATCCTGCTATACCATGCTCTTGGAGCTTGTTTCAGACCATACAAGGCTTTTTTCAATCTACAGACCTTTTGTTCTTGACCTATAATTTCATATCCAGGTGGTTGTAAAACATAAACTTCTTCTTCTAGTATGCCATTCAAAAATGCAGACTTGACATCCATTTGATAGACTTTCCAATTATTTTGAGTTGCTAATGCTAAAACAGATTGATAGTGTCAAGTCGAAGCTCTTTGGAGCAAAAGTCTCATTATAATCAATTCGGATTGTTGTGAGAAACCCTTTGCAACTAACTTTGGCCTTATATTTTTCAACATTTCCATCCGCATTGAATTTTGTCTTGTAGACCCATTTCACGCCAATTACACTTTTTCCATCTGGAAGACTCACAAGATCCCATGTATGATTCTTTTCAATAGAATCAATTTCTTCATCCATAGCTTTTACCCATTTTTCATTTTCAAATGCATCTTCAAAATATATAGGATCATCATGAGAAAATAATGTAAAATCAGAATATAAATCAACATTCTCATCACCTTGAGTTTGTTCATAAATCTCCCTTAAGCTTCTTGTCTTTCCTGGGGTGTCCTGAAGTGAAACCTTTGTGTTGCCAATGCTGGATCTGATATGTCACTGCTATGAGACTTTGAATTTGAAGAATTACCTTCATTCCCTGATGCTTCATGTGGATGTAAATTTGCTAGAGGGGATGACGATCCACTTGAGATACCTCTTGTGATGCTTCTTGAAACTGGAGTGCTATTTGAAGAAGACATCACTACACTGATCCCTTGAGGTGCTAGATGAACATTTTGTGTGATCTTTTCATCCAACTCATTCGATGATGAGGTATTCCTGATGATATTTGTTAGCTTAGTTATCAACACTTCCATCCCATGTTTATTCTTCAATGAACTGAACATCTTTACTAATAATAGATTTCTTTGTGATGGGGTTATACAATTTATAGGCTTTTGATTGCTCACTGTAACCTACAAAAATGCATCTCTCTCCTTTATCATCCAATTTCTTTCTCCTCTCATTTGGAATATGTGTATAAGCTACACATCCAAAAAATCTTAAATGTGATACATTTTGTGTTTCTTTCCACTCCATGCTTCGAGGAACTTAATCCTTCAAAATTTTTGTTGGACATCGGTTCAAGATGTAAACCGCACAAGCTACTGCTTCAGCCCAATACTCATTTGGTAAATTTTTGGCTTTCAACATACTTCTTGCCATTTCCATAATTGTTCTATTCTTTCTTTCTGCTACACCATTCTGTTGAGGTGTGTACCTTGTTGTAAATTACTTCTTAATCCCATGAAATTTACAAAAATTTAAAAACTCATTTGAAACATACTCTCCTCCTCTATCTGATCTCGAACACCTTTATAGAGTAACCGCTCTACTTTTCAACCATAGCCTTAAACTCTTTAAACACACTAAAGGCTTCGACTTATGTTTCAAGAAATAAACCCAAGTCTTTCTACTCAAATCATCTATAAAAGTCAGAAAATACATGCTCCCTCCAATTGATGGTGTTTGCATAGGTCCACATAGATCCGAATGGACAATCTCAAGAAGAGATCTAGCTCTATATGAATTTCCAACAGAAAGTTTTCCCCGTGTTGCTTCTCTAGAATACAACTTTCACAAGGATTCTTTGGTTGCTCCATCAAAGGAAAACTCTTCACCATATGCTTCTTTTGCAATAAATCTAAACCACCAAAACTTAAGTGTCCAAATCTCAAATGCCACAACCAAGTCGATCTTTTAAAGAAACTTTAAATGCTAGTGAAGAAAACTCTTTAGATGACAAATCATGTTGAATTCTTAATGGAAACATTTTGTTTCTTATCATCTCCACCTTTGCAATCAATTTGTTACTTGGATTTCTATCTAGAAGAACACATGCATCATCTTCAAAATAGACTTTATATCCATTCTACACTAGCTGCCCAATACTCATTAGATTATGTTTCAAACCAGAACATAATACACATCCGGAATGTGTTTGTTCTCACCTTTCTTTGTTTCAATATTTATGGTTCCTTTTCCCATTACTGCAACTTTATTGTCATTTCCTAACTTACCTTCGATGTCACTCGACTCATCTATGCTTTGCAAACATCTCCTTACATCCAGTCATATGATTATTGCATCCACTATCTAGAAACCAAATATCCTTTGTACTATCTTGAGCAACATTGCATGTAATGAACATTGAACCATTGTTATGAATTTCGACTGATTTTCTTCAGAAAAATGTGCATTCTGCTCTACTCATATCAAAAAATTCTTCTTTCATTCATTGGCATAGTGTCCATACCTTTTACAAGAATGACATCAACATGTGACTTATCATACCTTTGACCATAAGTATGATTCTCGGTTGTTTCTCGGCCTCTAGCACTTGTAGTGTAGAAATTTGAATTTGTTCTTCCTCCTACATAAGATGTGTTTGCTCTTCCAAATCCTCTTTCGGGAAATCTCTTCCTCCGCCTCTCGTTGAAGCTTGATCTTCCTCTTGCTCTATTACCGCCAATGGAAACTTACAATTTGAAGGCTTGCTCAAGAGATGAGCTACCCGGTCTATTTAATCTTTGCTCATGGGATATTAAAGATCCCATTAATTTGTCTACGACATTTGGGTTAGATTCTTTTATTCTTCTATTGCAACAACAATCACATCAAACTTCTAGAAGACTTCTTAGTATTTTCTCTACAATCCTTTCGATCCTCTAAAGTCTCACCATGAGACCTAATTAGATTTACTACACTCATCACATGGGTGAAAAATAAATCTATCGAATCTAAGTCTTTCATGCAAATATTATCAAAATCTCTTCTAAGATTTTGTAATTTTGCAATTTTTACTTTACTAGTACCTTGATAATTTGTTTGAAGACTTTCCCATGCTTGCTTTGATCTAGTTGTTGATGCTGAACACACGGAAATATGGACTCGTCCATCGCTTGTTGAATTTGAAACAAGGCTTTTGCATCCTTCTGCTTGTTCTCCTTCAACAAATCCTTATCTACTTGTGCTAGTGCTTGAAGTGCTTGAAGATTTGCAGGTTCTGAAACCCATTCTCAACTAGCTCCCACACATCTAGTGAACAAAATAAGGTCCTCATTTTTATGCTCCAATAATCGTAGTTCTTCCCATCAATATGGGGATGTGGGCTTGAGTGAGGTCTTGCTCATACTTGCCATTTTGAACTAGACTAATAGAGTGAAATAAAAACTTATAACTTAAGCTCAACCTAGCTCTGATAACATTTTGTAGGAATTATATCTAACTCCTAACCTAGAGGGTGTGCTTTGCAAATAGAAACAATATTATGAACACACACAAACTCACAAGAGAAATATAAAAACAAGGCTTTGTATTAAAATGCTCCAGAGCACTTTAGTGCCTTCTCTTGCTTTTTTGCTTTTTTAATTACAAAATGAAACCTCTTATTTATAGAAGTTTTCCAACCTTCTACCTTAGAAAATATCTCATAATATCTTATATTAGATATTATTGATTTTTGGATATTTTTTAGATATTCCCGGATTTTTATAGATATTCTCTTGATATTTTTTAGATATTATATACAATATCTTTTGATATTTTGGAGGAGTTAATATTCACAATAAATGTGAATATCTTTACATAAAGTCGAATTCCATAAAATTTAAACTTTATCTAGAACAAGATTAGATATTTCCAACACCATAGAAATCTACCTACCTACTCATGCAGCAGCTGTGCCTAATGCTCAAGCTAATATTGATGCAGCTCATCTCCCCCGCTACTTTGCTCAGAGAGGAGCCAATGGGAAGTACCTTGGCTATGTCAGAGACCATCCATGCCCCGGGTTTCTAAGCTTCTGCTACGATGATTTGGCCAGTCCCTTTGTGAAGCATGAGGTGGTGGAGGCGCAGATTAACGGCTAAGCCCACATCAAATGTTGTTACAACGACAAGTTCTGGAGGAAAACAATCCCCAAGAGGAGTGGATTGTTGCTGCCGCGGACTCGCCTAACGCCGATCGCTACAGCTGGTTCTCCTACACTGACAAGAAGACACGGTCCTGGAGTAACTCGGTGTCTTTCGAATTCACGGCAGGAATACCTTTGTTGGCCAGCACCAAGGTGACCGTGTCCGCCGAAATCAGCGGCACCACCGAGTGGGGGAATACTTTGGAACAGGAAACGCGTGTGGGGAGCACTTACACTGTGACCATCGAACCTGGCGAGCAGGTAACCATCGAACTCACGGCCACCGAGGGCAAATGCAACGTCCAATTCTCCTACACTCAGGAAGACCTGCTTACTTCTGGACAAACAGTGTCTTACTCCGGAAAAGATGGTGTGTTTAAATGGATGAATTACACCGACATCAAGTATGTTACGAAAAATAGTTAATCTTGATAACGGAAAGGCTCTGCCCTACCTATATGGTACGTGTTAAATAAACTAGATCAGGCTATAGTGTGTGCTTTTGAAGCCTCTCCTACGAATCCCCCTCTAATTTCTATTCTCAGTGTAAGTAATCAATTATCCTTCTTTCTAAACGGAACACAAATCTCATACAGTGGTGAGTGCATAATTAATATTTATCCGCAACTATTGAATCACTTTTAAAATTCGATATAACATCAAAACAAATGTGCATGATGAATGTAATTGACAATAAGACCACACACAAAATTTCCAAATATGTTAGAATATCTACATGATTGAATGAGGTCGTCGCAAATAAAAAATTAGTAACAAACATGATACTTGTTCTATAGTAGCAGCTCCACACAACCTCTTGCATGTTTTCCTCTCTACCCAAACCACAATACACATGTCAATGGACTATAATTGAACTTTGCAGTCAAAGAGGAAATCAAACTTGGTTACGTCAATGTTTGTCTTTTCCTAATATTTTGTATTCTTTGTTTTTTTTTATCACTCAATTTACTTGTAATATATAATTGTATTGTTTCTCAATTAGAGTTTGTTAAGGTGAAACAATTCTTTTGTCGTATTCTTGTTTGTGGAAATTTATTAATTAATGTCTTTTCCATATCTTTGTTGGTGGGAGATTTCTTGACTTTTTGGATGCATATTGGCCTCATTTGACTATAGTTTACTTTATCCTTCATCCATATGAGTCAAACTCATTTGATCTTTGTTGGATTTTCCATTTATGGGCTTGAAGAAAATCTTGTCCACCAAATTTCTTCAACACTTCGACTTTCCATTCTACATTAAATCTTGCTAGATGCCTCCATCACATGTTCATGGTAATTTTAGCTTATTTTAATCACTTAAGGATGAGCCTTCAAGGTCTATGTTAAGGATCTTTCATTTCGATGACAAGGGGGTGATCTAGGGGACTTGTGATGTAAGGAAATGAGTGTTTGCTTTGGTTGAGAAAAATATTTCCGTTGGTGCTCTTCTCGAGAATTGACCATGTGTTAACAACCTATGTTCATGAAAGATAAGTTTATCACTATATTTTTATGTAATTTTAAGAAAATTCATCAAATTTTCAAATAACCTCTTACAAACCGTAGAGATCTTGGAACCTTTTTAATTCTTTAAATAGGTAAAAGGATAAAGCTCATTTGACCAAATTATGGCCTCAATTTTTTTCTTCTTTAAAAGAGTCAATTCCCAATGACGGAGAGTAGATCTATGTGAATTTCTGCAAGACCTAAAGTTCGCAAAACCTCTTCACAAATTCACCTTAAACTCCAAACAATATTTTTTCTTATTTAAATTCTCATGGATTATGAAGATGTATGAATTTCCTCTTAAGCTGTACAAGGGAACCTTGAATCTCCTCCATTTCTTTGGTCAAAGTTTGAATGCATCTACATCAACCTTCATCCATCCCATGCACCACCTTTGGCATATACAATGAACATTTATGGTGCAATTACTAGTTTACATATCATTAGTTTCATAAAATATGTTCTTATAAGTTGACATAAATGAGAGTTCCTTAATTTCAAAATTATTAATCTTTTCATTTGTCGAATCTCTAATTTCTAAATTTATCTTTTAAATATGACATTTTAATTTAATAAACAATTTTAAATATCCAAATCAAAATAATAATGATATCATACAATAGAGTTTTTCTTTATTAAATTATTTCTCTACAATATTGAATTCAATTTATAAATTCTCGTCAAGGCAAAATAATTACTTTAGCTTATAATTTACCATCAAGGTAAATGTAAATAATCTTGATATTTGACCATGTCTCGATAAATTTTCATGCTTTAAGACATATTTCATCGTCACCCTTTGTTTAAACCTATCACAAGGACTCCTATAACATCTAGTGGTTTCTCCTAAGGGTGCAAGTTTACGTCATGAATTTTTTTATGTTGTTTCTTAACATGTGAAGGTTTGTGTGTGGGAAGCTATATGTAATTTAACTTTGTAAAAGAAGTGGGGATTGTAAAAATATGTCTTATATAGTTTTGAGAATGCACCTAAATATTTTAGCTTAAATTATTACTTTAGTTTTTTATTTCTTATTGCCTATATTAAACATTCATATATAGTGGTGTTTGAAATATGTTTGCTATAAAAAAATTAAAATTAGGCATTTTAGCAATCTATATTTTTGAGTAAAACAATAGATTACTTTGAAGGCATTGAGCTTTCCTTCGATTGAAATTTTCATATAAATGATAATATTTGTATAGTAGTTTTTCTAAATAAAAACTAAGGTTTTGTTTGATTGTTTACACTTGGTAATAGATTATAACATGAGAAAACAAAACAACAACTTAAAACAATTAATGGTAAAGTTAATATGGTTTTGAAATATAAATTACCTACGCTTTGCCAATTTAATTAAGTTCAACCACTTAAGTGCCCATTTAGGAAATAATATGATCCCTTCGATTAGATAAAGTTCCACTATAAGATTTTTCTAGTTTTATCTCAAGCCCTAAATATCTTTATAATTTCTAATCTTGTGTTAAATTCTTTTATTAGTTATTTTCTCCTTGCATATTTTATTTTCTTTGCAGGTTTATGGTAGGTTCATATTGATTCAATAATGTATTCATACTTAACAACATATAAGGAGGGTCACAAGCTCGCCGATCTATGTGCCTTGTATTCATCTAACTAAATGGTTGAAGTTGATAAAATTTATTTTCCTTATCCACGTAGATCATTTCTATACATATGGGCCTATGTAATGGTTATTTTCTATACACTCTAATATTGTGTTTCATATTGTATGTGAGTTAAAATCAAATTTTATTCAACCCAACAATACGCTAAAATCCCATATATATATATATATATATATATATATATATATATATATATATATATATATATATATATATATATATATATATTTAATGTAGTCAATAAATCACACATTTTGAGGAAATATTTAGTCCAGTCTCATAATATTATTTATAAGGTTCTTGAGTAAAGAAAGTACTAATTAACCCTTCTTTTTGGCCATCTTTATTTTATTTATTTTGATATTCCCGACCTTTACCACACATAAACCCATGCTATTTTTACCGTTTTGCGGATTCGGCCATAAAACTAAGGCACCCAGGGCACCGGACTCGGGAGCCCATGGGCAATCTTGGTCCCACCATGGGTGCTCCAAGCCTTTTCCCACGTTTTGCACCTTTTTGATAGGTTCTAGCATTTTCAACTTTTTAAATTTCTTTTGGTTAGTCTAATCGGGGTTAATTATGAAATTAGAGCAAGAGAACCTTATAAATATAAATTTATGAGACCATAATGAGGGACCAAGCACTAGTCACTACTACTACTCACCTAGATTTGCATCCATTAGAGGTCATCTCAATTCAATAGCTCCATCAAAAATGGAAAAAGATAGTTCATTTGCATCACACACTTCATAGGAGGGATTTATTCTATTTCATGCACCATTTCCACTACATTTATTACTAGTTTATTTGTTCACTACTTCACAAAGTGTGACTAACACAAGATCACCTAGGGCACATGTTTACACACACCACCAGATCTATATTTGGGTCTAAAATGTATTGCATAACTCAATTAGTAAGCCCACTATTGTGGTGAGGTCAATTTGAACTATTTATTTGAATTCTATTTTTCCTAGGGGTTTGATACTCGTTTCGTGTGCTTTTGTAGGTCATTCTCTCTCTTGCATTATTTGGAGCATTTGGTGCAATATAGTGGATTTTATGTGATAGGTAGCGAAGGTTACCAACCATCTCCATAACTTGTGAAGACCGCTCGAAGATTTTCTCTAAACCAAGGCACTGTTCTACATACCATAGTTTCTATGGATGCTCTAGTCAAGATAAATCACCTAGATCTATCCTCTACGAGACCTTGCATAGTCGTTCCTACCTTCCGAATTTCCAATCGGACAATGATAGTCAAAGACAAGCTCGCATAACTAGCTAAGTCATCTTTCTCTCTATCTCTTCTGTAGGGTTTTACATATCCGTATATTTAGTGCATGGATTAGTTCTTAGCTTTTCTTTATTGAATTTACATAATTTATTTCTATTATTCATTTTTATTGCTTGTTAGATTAAATATCCCCCATACCACATTTTATTTAATCATATATATATATATATATATATATATATATATATATATATATGCATACAAGAATAAGAGAGGCTTTGCCACCCAAATGAATCTTGAGAAGGGATAAACGGTGTGCATGAAGGAAAGGTTTGACATTCCTAATGGACATCATAATAGAGGTAAGGCCCTTTGGGCCTATATTTCATTTGTTGGGCCACGTGGGTGGCATAACAAAGAGGTTGGTGGTGGGCGGAAGAGGGGTGGTTGGATTCTCGTTTGCATGGATGTGAGGTTGGCATCCGTGTTGACCATTCCAAGGGATTAGGGGTGGTGATAGCACCAAAAGGAGGTGAGAGTTTCTCAAATCCAAGTGATACAATAAATACAAGCTCGTGAGATAAGACTATGAAGATGCACACGATTCCAATGAAAATAGTAAAATAATATAAACACGCAAGAGGGCGGAGATATTCACATGAAACACAAAGTACTTGAGGGAAAGAGGGAAACCACACTTGCATTAAGCGATCATTTACAATTTACAAAAATTCTAAGGTAAGAAAATATCCCATTCCCGAGGTATAGAGGTCAAATGCATAAAATTTTGAGTTTGAAAAGAAGAGCTTGAAAAATAAACCAAGGAAGATGAGGGATAAGAACCCCTATAAAGTGTGCAAGCACTTAAATTTATACAATTCATGGAAATGAGAAAGAGAGGAAAGAGAAAGGAGTGATTAACTAAAATGGGAAATTATGTAGTTAATCTAGCTAGGAACAACAAAGAAAGAACAACACTAAAATGATGTAAAATAACATTAAAGTAAACCTAAGAGGTGATCCAAGCACTAAACAAGAGTAGATGTAAAACCCTAGAGCATGAGAAGAGTTGGAATGGACTTAACTAGTTATAGGAGCTCACTGGACTATGTCGCAAGGTGACTCGAAAATATGGAAGCAATAACGACTACGCAGTGACCTCAAAAGGATGGATCTCGGGTAATTATCCTATATTGGAGTGTCTCGGAGGGGGTTGGGGCACCAATGGGTGCCCTAGTCTGTCCAAACGATGTGAAACTTGATTTACTGACTTCGCCGAGATGACTGCCGCCTTCACTATCTATGGCATCGAGATCCTCAGACATGTGCACCATTTGAATGCTACTGAGATAAACCAAGAGAGATGCAAGACCTATAAAACATGCACAAAGGTGTATTAAAACCCTAAAGAAAAATAGAAGAATGCATATGAATAATTTGTACTAACCTCGGTTGCCACAATAATGGGCTTACTAACTAAGTGTTGCACTACATTTCAAACCCAAATGTAGTTCTAGTGGTGTGTACAAACATGTGCCCTAGGTTCTCTTGTCATTCACACTTTGTGAAGTAATGAGTAATAACTAGATATAGAAATGTAGTAAATTGTGCATGAAATAGAATAAGATACCCTCCTATGCTTGTGTGATGCGGGTGAACCAATCTGGTCCATTTGTGATGGAGCTAATGGATGTAAATGATCTCAATAGATGTAACTCTAGGTCGATGATAGTAGTGACTAGTGCTTGGTCCCTTATTGTGGTCTCATAACTTTATATTTATAAGGTTATCTTTCTCTAATTTTGTAATTAACCCCAAAGAGGCCAACCATAAGAAAAATCAAATATTGCAACGGTTAGAAAAGACATAAAAAGTAGCATGAAAGTGGAAAAAGGCTTGGGGTGCCCCTAGTGGGACCACAGCGCCCATGCGTGCCCGAGTATTATAGTAGATAATGTGGGATGGTGAAAATAGCATAGTTATGTGTGTGGTCGGGAATGACGAAAGAAATTAAATAAAGATGTCCAAAGACATGGGTTGATTATTACTTTCTTCACTCAAGAACCTTCTAGATAGTAGTATGAGACTAGGACTAAATATTACCCCAAAGTGCGTGATTTATTTACTACATTTTCCCCCACTTTGTGTTGGTGATCGAAACTCTCGAGTAACATAAACTAGATACAAGTACATACCTTATTTCCATTTAGAATGAAGTAGAAAATGTGCCGACATACTAGACAAAGTATGGAATGAGAAAATAGTGGAGCGTGGAAACTAATGATGAAAAAGTGTAAAAGAGTGATGAGAGTGAACCAAGGAAGTAAAACACATGTGTGCGGATGTTGCATAGTGTGATATACCTACATAAAATGTTATGTGTGTGCTATAAAGTGTGTGCTACCAAAAAGTGTTGTTGTTGTTTTTCCCCATTTGATTGCTTGTTTCCCATACGACTAGACTTGTAAGGAGAAAATGGTCATGTAGTAAAATATGTATGCATATTCCCATACGAATAGACTTGTAAGGAGAAAACAGTCGGAGTAGTAAAATATGTATGTATATGTGTATAAAAACATAGTGTTAAAGACGCACGTGTATATATGTAAATGTAAAATACGTAAATAGAAAATGTAAATGGAACATGTGCACCTAATCCATGTCGAGAAAAAGGGTGTAGAAGGATATCATTTACTATCGAGGTTTCTTGGACAATCCGATGTGGGTAGGCTGAAGAAGTAAAGGGAGAAAGTTGTGTTATTCTCCAACCTTTAACATGACTTCCTTGAACATGTATGAAGAGATATTTGTACTACTTTGGTTTATTGGGTGATCGACACCTTTGGCTAAAGTAGTATAGGGAGGAATTCCGTCATATTCCCCAACCTTTAATTGCTTCCCAAAATGCTAATGACACCATGTCTTGTAAAATCCATTGTGTATGGGTTTGGTACATCATCGAGTAATGGTTGAAGTGTGTTGTCTACCGCGATGTGATAAATATATATACATATTAATGATGACATGCGACCTAGAGATGATATGTGTGTGAACCCTATATCCTAAGCGTATATCACGACACAATGATGGAATGAGTGATGATTTATCCCTAAGTGTATATCACTATGATGAAAAATGTGATGTTAATACAAATAGAAAGAGTGTTGATGTACCTAAAGCATATACCACTACAATATGAATGAATAGGTGACTATTTAGCCTATAGTGTATGTCACTAACCTAGGTATGTCACATGATAGGATGTCAAATGATGAATGTGTGAGTATGATAAGGTCCATTTGATTAGTAAACCCTCGGCAATCGAGTATGGACCGAGGAACTAAAGTGTTTCATAGGGTAGTGAGTGCAGCGTGTAGATCTGTGATGACAATGTGATGAGTGAAATTTTTGAAAATATGCAATGTTTAAAATGTAATGCAATTTGTGGAAATAGATAGATAATATGTAGGACAAATAATGTAAAATTCTAGTAATAGAAGTGTGAGAGACATGTATGTATGGTGAATGATGTAATAAATGCAAGATGAAAAATGTGTTTGCAATGTATATGTGCATAGCATATGAGCATGTTGTGAATGAGGTATGTAATGCATAAGATGAAATGCAACATGCATAAACAAGCCAAGTATTACTGCATGTGTGATGAAAGTATGATGTGGACAAAACACAATGTGTATGAATGTAGTATATGAGATGTACGGTGTGTAACTTGTAGGATGCAAGGTATGTTGTAAACCTAAAGATGTAAAATGCATGTGGTATGTAAGTGTAACATATGCAAGGTATATATGAGGCATGTAATGTGTATTGTGCAAGATGAAAGTACAAAGCATGTAGACAACTCAAATAGATATGTATGTATGTAAGATATATTAATGCAAAGTAAATGTATACTATAGTATTTATAGTGTATGACATGATGTGTAGTACCTATGTGTAGTGTTTGAGGTTCATGTGTAGTATGTCCTCAAAAATCAAGTGTGAATCATAGTACAAGAGTGTGTCATTGAGTAATGAAAATGCTAAAACATGTGATAAGTATGCCTATGAATGAATGATAATGCAAAGATAAAATAGATGTGTCTATGCTAATATGATGATGGATATCTATGTTGCATGACATGAGAGTTGTTATATCATTGTGGGAGATAATTATATGTCATAAGAAGAGGGAGGGCCAAAAAAAATGGTACGCTGAAGCAATAAAGTGGGACCATGCAATGGTAAAGATATGTTAAATGTGTCTTGACCATCGGTAGGAGTATTTTCTTTAGCAGAAGTGATAGGACACTGAAGTGATAGAGGAGTGTGATCATCAGATGGTTCATCATCATAGTAAGTTGTATCCAGATCCCCGTCATCAACATATGTATATTTTATAGAAAATGTTGGAATTAAAAGTTCAATCATAGGAGGGGGTGGAGGGACCTTGCATAGTGATGGTGGAATTGGTGATGTGTTGTGACCACTAGTAGGAGAATTAGTTGATTTGATTAAAGTGTTTAGTTGGAGCTTATACTTGAGAGGAGGCCAAGTTGTACTGAGTCTCAAAGGAGGTTGCTTAGGTTGATTTGGTAATGCAGTAGATGACTTAGTAGGAGGAGTTTGTGAACTAATTTTGATAGGTGGTTGACTATGTTGACTTGGTGATACCGTAGGTGATTGCTTAGGCAGATCTTGACTAACCAAAGAAGGAGTAGACTTAGGAGCCCATGTGGATGTAACCTTTGTAATAGGATGTTGTGCAGTAAATGAAATAAGACCTTGATGCTCAAGAATTTTGATTATGTGATGTAAAGTATGGAAATCATTGTCATTATGTCCATTGATTCAATGATAATTGTAGTATAGATGACCTTGATATTTTGTTAACCGATAAGGAGAATAGTGTTGAGTAGGTGGTAGAGTGATCAACTAATGATTAAGGAGCTGAGGAAAAATGTCATGTGGCATAGTATTGTGCTCAAACATGAGGGGATTCGATAGTGGTATGTCTTTAGGTTCAACTATATGACATGTAGTGGACATAGATTGCATATAAGATATAGAAGGGCACAAACATGTGATGGAGAAACATCCTTAAGCTATTGAATTTCATATCTAAAAGATGTGATTATGGATTGCATGGCTGCAAATTTCTCTTAAAATAATGTATGTAAATATTGAATTGAGTCCAATAAATATTTATTATATAGCGAACACTATGAATAGGATCGTCGGATAAACGATCAAATATAGGACTTATCTTATGTGGTAGCATATCTTGAGGAAGGTACATGATGTCTAGTGATTTTTGAAGAATAGTTTGATAATTGAGATATATTTTAAGTAAATCAGATAAATAAGATTGAGAAAATTTATGACCCATGATAGAAGAAAGATGAGGATCCTAAGGGTGAAAGGCGTTGGATTCACCAAAATGATTAACTAAAAATGGGAAACTATGCATTAATCTAACTAGGAACAATAGTAAATAACAACACTAAAATGATGTAAAATAACAAGTTAAATTAAACCTAAGAGGTGATCTAAGCACTAAACAAGAGTAGATGTAAACCCTAGAGCATGAGAAGAGTTGAAATGGACTTAGCTGGTTTCAGGGGCTTGTTGGATTGTGTTTAAGGCTGAATAGAAAATCTAGAAGTAGGAATGACGTTGTGTAGGGACCCTAAAAAGGATGGATATGGGAAATTTTCTTGTAATGGAGTGCCTACAAGGGGACTAGGGCGCCTATGGTCACATTTGTCTACGAGAATGGGCACCCTTGTTTGTAAAAAGGTGAGAAACTATTTTACAGCTTTGGAAGATGACTGCAACCTTCATTATTTGTCGCATTATATCCTTTTTCAGACCGTGTCGAATGCTACCAATAATTCAGAGAGATACAAGACCTACAAAACAAACACAAAGGAGTATCAAAACCCTAAAGAAAAATAGAAGAATCTATATGAATAAGTTGGTCAAGCCAACTTACTGCCACAACAAATGGGCTTTCTAATTAAGCATTGCACTACATTTCATAACCAAATGTAGTTTTGGTGGTGTGTGCAAACATATGCCCTAAGAGCTTTTGAACCAATAGTACTTTGTGAAGCGCAAGAAATAAATAGATATAAAATTGTAGTAAATGGTGCATAAAATAGAATAGAATCCCCTATTATGCTTGTGTGATGCGAGATGAACTAGCCTTGTCCCTTTGTGATGGAGATAATGGATGCAAATGATCTCTAATGGATGCAACTCTAGGTGGATGATAGTAGTGACTAGTGCTTAGTCCCTCATTATGGTCTCATAACTTTCTATTTATAAGGTTCTGTTGCTCTAATTTTGTAATTAACCTTGAAGAGGCTGACCACAAGAAAAATCAAATATTACAACGGTCAAAAAAGACCCAAAAGTGGTGAGAAAGTGGAAAAGGTCTCGGGGCACCCCTGGTGGGACCAAGGTGGCCATGGGCACCCTAATAATGGCCTAGGCAAAAGATTACTGAGAAGATAATGTGGGATGGTGAAAATAGCATGGGTATGTTTGTTGTAAGGGTTAAGAATGATTAAATAAATTAAATAAATATGACAAAATACATGGGTTAATTAGTACTTCCTTCACTCAAGAACCTTCTAAATATTAGTATGAGACTATGGCTAAATATTACCCCAAAGTACATGATTTATTGATTACAAGGAGAAAATATTGACAAGTTGGAATCCGTCCCTATAATTGTGTTGGAAAAGCATGGGTGCAATGATTTATTATTGAGTTTGCTTTTAGTACGGGCATAGTTTCCCCAAAAAAATGCAAACCATATCACTACCCCTTGATTCTACAAAGATGCCATCATTCTAGAGAGAAAGATGTCATAATTCATTAATTTTTTGTGTTTGGGGTGGCTAGCATTTTAGTTCGAAGTTGGCTTTGACATCTTTTTAGCTTTGCTTCTTGCTAAGACTTTACGGCCTATATCATGAATTTTTTATTTTCTTTCATCTATGACTTTTAATCCAACAATCGATTTCCTTTATACCATGGATTTTTAGAAAACCCATAGAACACCAAAATGATCAAACCCAAGGAACACTAAGTTAGTGTTCCATAGATTTTGAACTTAGTCATGCACATTTGTTCCACTACTACACAACCTACCAAAATTGTTCCTTGTGCATCACGACCTCTTCTAAACTTAATCCAACCTTGACTTCTTGACCCAAATCTATCTAAGTATCTAGTTTCTCATTCCTTTGTTCCATGGCTTAGGAGAACCTACAGAACACTATGTTCCTATATTCGCATGATAGGCTAAATCAATTTCCTATGGCCTTTCTAGAGAACAAAATGGTTGATTTAATTTTGATGATTTGTTCAAAATTACATGGGGTGTAATTTTAGACAACACATCCCTTAAAATTTCAAACTTAGCCAAATGTCAAGATTTCACAAATTTTGGATTTGAAGATTTCAAGATTACAACCAATTATGAAAAACATGGTTGACTATAGAAGAATGCTTACCATCCACATCTTGAAAAACATGTTTCCAAAACAAAGCAGAATAAAAAAACTAGTAATGATTATTTAGGTAGCCTCACCTCTTGTTGTGTAGTTGTTGCCTAATCCATTTTTATCTCATAAGAAACTTTTCAATCCATCTAATCACAAAATAAGTGAATCTTTGAAAGTTTCTATTATTTCTTTTATGATGTTCATTGTTTAAGACTGCATATTTTCTACAAATTGGTATCGAGTGAGGTTTTCCGCTTGATTATTAAATTGGCGAAAGTTATGACTTCTACATCCGGTATGCAAACACCACAATTTAATGGAAATAATTACAAGTACTAGTTGTTGACCATGAAAACGTTATTCAGATCTTAGGATGTGTGGGAGATTGTAGAGAATGGGTACATAGAATCCCTAGATGTAGCAGCGTATACTATACTTTCTTAGCAATAAAAGATAGTTTGAATGAGTTAAGAAAGAAAGACAACAAAGATATTTTACATATTCATCATGCAATGCATGAAAGCATTTTTCCAAGAGTGGCAGTAGCCAGTCAAGAAAAGACCACATGGGACACACTACAAGTTGCATATCAAGGTATGGAGAAAGTAAAAACCGCCAAGCTACAGTTACTTCATAGAGATTTTGAGAATTTGTTAATGAAATATTCAGATTTCGTAGAATCGTTCTTTATTTATGTAGGAAGCGTATTCAATCAAATCAAATCCCATGGTGAGACCATTGAAGACAGAAGAATTATTGAAAAAATATTAGGAGTTTTCTTATAAAATTTGATCCTCTAGTTGTTGTTATTGAAGAAACTAAGGATTTGAGTCAATTTTCTATTGATGAGTTGCATGCATCACTAATCAATCATGAACAAAGGATGAATAGATCACATGTAGTTTTAGATCAATCTTTTGCATCTTAGACAATAGGTATTCATGGAAGAGTAAGAGGAAGGTTCATCCCAAGAGGCAGAGGAAGAATTTCATCTAGAGGATGTGGTAATCGTTCATCAAACTCAAGTGGAAGAGGAAAAATTCAAGAACAAAGTTATGGTCAAAGACAAGATAAGTCTCATGTTCAGTGCCATTATTGTAAGAAGTATGGGAACTATGCTTATGATTGCAAGAAAAATCAATATGATCAAGAGAGGAAAAATCAAAATCAGGTTGGAAGTTCTACTCCTAAACCTATGTTTATTGCATGCTAAAGGATTACCGAAGAAATACCTTTGTATCCCCTATTGATATGTCTGAAAGAGATTCCATGTGATGTATGGCATTTGGACTTTGGTTACAATAATCACATGATAGGTAATCTAAATTTGTTTTCCAATTTGGATGGGTCGGTGAAGAGTGATGTTACTCTTGGAAATATCAATATTGTGTCGTAAAAGGAAAAGGAATGGTTATCATTCTAACTAAACAGAGGAGCAAATAAATATGTATGATATTTACTATGTTGTAGGTTTAAAGCATAACCTTATGAGTATTAGACAAATGGTATAAAAGGATACAGATTTTATATGGAAGACAATGAGTGTGTGATTGTGAGAAAAGCTCATAACACTCAGTTGATCGCAAAAGTGAAGATGAGAAGTAATAGAATGTTTCCTTTGATATTAAAACCTCTAAAAAGAAGAAATTGAATCATTTGTAGCAAAATCGGTAGCCCATTTCATAGCTAATTCCTGTGCTAAGTCAAATCAGTCCTCTGTTGAGTCATGCGCTCAAGCAGATAAGTCCTATGTTGAGGTAAATGAGTCTTGTGCTAAGGAAAATGAGTCTTATGCCAATGTAAAAGAGGTCTGCGCGCTAATACAAGCAATTCTGTGTTGGTTTCTATACTAATATTGTTGAGTCTTGTCTTTGAAGGAACACAATCAACTTTTCATTTAGTCATGAAAGATGAATCGTGGCTTTGGCATCTAAGGTATGGACATTTGAATTTTGGAGGTTTGAATTTACTTCATAGAAATAATATGGTTAAAGGTTTTCCATTGATTCAGAAACTAGAAAGGGTATGTGAAGGTTGTATTTTGGGGAAGCAACACAGAGATTCTTTCCTAGTTGGTAAAATGGAAAGAGCAAGTGCACCTCTTGAGATTGTACATTCAGATTTATGTGGACTTATGTAAACAAATTCTATTGGAGGTTTTTCATATTTTATGACATTCATTGATGATTACACAAGGAAGACATGGGTGTATTTTTGAGAAATAAATCACATGCCTTTGATACATTTTAATAGTTCAATGCATTAGTGGAGAAGCAAATTTGATATTACATCAAATTTCTAATGACAAAAAAAGGAGGTGAGTATGTTTCTAATGAATTTATGATTTTTTGCAAATATCATGGTATACACAAGTAGTTTACTACCAGGTATACACCACAACAGAATGGTGTGGCAGAGAGGAAGAAAAAAACCATTATGGAAATGGCAAGAAGTATGTTGAAGTCAAAGCAGCTTCCAAATGACTATTTGGTAGAAGTAGTAGCAAATTCTATTTATATTTTAAATAGGTGTCCAAAAAAATTGTTAGGAACATGGTTCCTCAACAAGCATGGACAAACATGAAACATAGTGTTTCTCATTTTAGAGTTTTTGGTTGTGTGGCATATGCACATGTACTTGATGATCTAAGGAAGAAGTTAGACAAAAAGGAGAAAAACATATCTTTGTTGGGTATTCGAGAGAATACAAAAGCATGCAATTTGTACAATCTAGACACTTTGGAAATGTTGTGATCAACAAGGATGTACATTTCATTAAGAATAAAGCATGGGATGGAAGTATTGTGAAAATAGTCAATATAGTAGCAGCAATTCCATATGATGATATGGCAAATGAAACTTTAGAGCAGCAAGGTAATGTACCCTGAAATATTGGACATGTACCACAAGTTATAGCCCAAATTACACCGACTTCTACAAGTAAGGAGGTCTCCAAGATTTTATTCATCTTCAGCCATGCAAGAGACGCCACAAAGAACACTAGAAACAAATCCATCACAACAAAGTAGTTCATCATTGAATAGTCCTACGAGAATGGAAAACATAGAGTCTTAGTGAGATTTATAATGTTGATACAACTAATTCATTTTCATTTTTTACATTGTTTTCTCAAGCATGAGATCTAATATATTTTGAAGAAGCTATAAATAATGAGATAAATGATATAGAGAAGAATCAAACATGGGAGTTGATAGATCTTCCAAAAGTAAATAATGTGATAGGAGTGAAGTGGTTCTACAAGACAAAATACGGTCTTGATGGAAAATTACATAAACATAAAGCAAGGATGGTAGCAAGAGGTTTTACGTAGTAATATGGATTTGACTACAATGAAACATTTGCACCAATAGAAAATTTGGATACGAGTAGGAATGGTTTTAGTAATTGCAGCTAAAAAATGGTCTATTTATCATATGGATGTAAAATCAGAATTCTTGAATGGTTTCCTTGAAGAAGAAGTTTATGTGAATCAGCCAGAAGGTTATGAGATTGAAGGTCATGAAGGAAAGGTATACAAGTTGAGGAAAGCGCTCTATGGTCTCAAGCAAGCACCTAGAGCTTGGTATAGTAGAATTGATTCTTATTTGATTGAGAATGGTTTCAGTAGGAGCAGCAATGAGCCTACCTTATACACCAAGATAAATGAGCAAGGTAAGATTCTAATTGTTTGTTTATATGTAGATGATTTGATCATTATTGGAAATCTATCTACAAATTCATTCAAATCAGCCATGAAGAAGGAATTTGAGATGAAAAATCTTGGTCTTATGCATTACTTTTTGGGCATTGAAGTTCAACAATCAGAAGGTGAAATTTTCATTTCACAAGAAAAGTATGCAAATGATGTTTTGAAAATATTTAACATGTTGAATTGTAAGCTAGCACTAACACTAGTTGCAGTAGGTTTGAATTTGATCAAAGAAGATAGTGGATCATTTTTTGATCTAAAATTGTTTAAAATTTTTGTTTGAAGTCTCATGTAATTGATGGCCACAAGGGCCGACATTATGTATGGTGTGAGCCTCATATCAAGGTTCATAGAATCTCCAAAAGATTCACATTGGGAAGTTGGAAAAAGAATTTTGAGGTATGTGTGTGGAAAAAGGAATTCTTTATTCAAGTTCGATGAGTTCAAACTCATTGGTTATACGACTAGTGACATTCTTTGGAAGTATAGAATTTTGTATATGTGTACATTTACATATTTATTAAATTTTGATATTTTGTAGATAAATTTTGATGATTTGTTAAATAATTTTTAATTTTTACATGATTTATAGTTTAGTAGTTAGGATGACAACTTGTTAAGCTATTCACCAAAGTAAAATTACTTCCAGATATTTAAGATGGAGATTCAAAATGGATAGGGTTGAGATCATAGGAATGATAGCCAGGGATAAACACAACCCTTAATTTTCATGAAATCACTACCTTTATGTTCTAATTTAAATCCAAGTCTTCTTGTCCTGATGTGTCTAGTGAAACATACATTCAAACTCCTCTTACATTTACATTTTTCTAAATACCCACTAAAGTCAAGATATATAAATTCAAACAAGTATTGGCTACTTGCATTTCGAGATATCTCCTTTACGGTGTCATTGTCATCTTCCACAACATGAGTTTTCCTTCATTCGATTGACATACAAGTCAAGAAATTTGTAGATGGTATAGTTCCACATTGGATATATTTTTCATCATTCATTCGCTTTCACTTCACAACCCTTAAATGTCATTTTCTACAATCCTCTTTCTTTCCCTTTGTTCCTCTTGAACCAATTTTTATTCTTCGTTGTATCCCTTTCGGCATTCACATCATACATTCGACTTACGATTGCTTTAGTAGATACAATGATGACAAGAATATTATTTGTTTAAGGGAATATGCCTTGTCGCTTGAAATATCCACTTTTTACGGTGGTAGAATGTGTAAAGAAATGGTGCGTGACATCCATAGTGTACGAAATGTCCATTAGTCATATATAAGCCTTACAAGATGGTTTTTCCATTAGCCGCACCCGCATGAAAACCAGCACTAAGTCCACCATGTTAGCACTGGATTTCTCCTACACTGATAAGAAGATCTAGTTGTGGAGTAACTCAGTCTCTTTCACCACAGGAATTGGCTTCAAATTCATAGGTGGAGAGAGCCTTTGTAAATTTATCCACCGAAATTAGCACAACACCGGGTGGGGTAATACATTGGAAATGAAGACACATGTAGGGTCTACTTACAATGTGATGGTTGACCACTGGTTATTACAGATCTCATGGCAACTTAGGGTAAATGCAACATCAATTCTCCTTCACTCAAGAAGACCTTCTTATACGGAGAAACATTGTATTACTTCTAAAAAGATGGTGTGTTTAAAGGAATCAATTACATCGATATAAATTATGTTGTAAAACACGATAAACCAATAACAATGACATCACCATGATTATTAGGATCTCAAGCTCAAGCTTGAACTCCCAATAAATCTAGGCTTGTTAAACAAACAAGAACTTCCTAGTGGTCAAATCATTTTTTAAATAAAGAAGAATATGAATGATCATATTACTCATTTTCACTCTACTAAAATAATGTGTGTTTTTATTAGGTTTGAATATTAAACTTATCAACATGGTGTTTGATGGATGAAAGACTTTGTAAAACATAGTTTTTAAATTCCTTACCAAATGTCATGTCATTACTCACTCCAAGTTTTCTAATATCTTAGCGTATTATATGGTGTATAATTTTAAGTTTCTTTTAATTAATTTTTAATTAGAAAAAGCAAGAAGGCAGGATTATGGCTCCCGGAGGTACATACAAATGAGGAGAAAAATATATAACAATGAGTAAAAAATGAGATGGCCTCTACCGGTAGCTAAAAGAAACAACGACGACATTGAAACACCCAGAAAACCGTTTCCCCACCTAGCGAAAGGTAAGGTCAAAAATCTTGACCAAAAACAAATCATGAAGTCACCCGATAGTAACTCAGAGTAATCGATTAATTTGTGAGTGGTTTTTGGATGAACCCTATTCCATCCATCCCCATCCTCTGTAGATTCCCACCTCATTCCACCATACTCCAATCCATCCTCCTTCTCTAGTACACCATTGTCATCCTCCATTTTATACTCATCCAACTCCAAACCCTGCTTGCCCCATCATCCTTCCTCCACGCATGATATCTTGAGATTAACCACCAAAATTGATGCATTAACTTCCCACTTCATGTTCTTCATCAAGCCCCGATTAAAGAGTTATCCCCGTCATGTTCGGATAAAACCCCACCTAAATTAAATTTTGAATCCCGTCTTCCGTTGAGCCAATGCGGTTGGTCTCTACCACTAGCCCCACCAACCACCCCCTCTCCCACTCGAACATCCATCACCTGCCTGTCATGCACCAAGTATACCATGCAAGGCAAGGAAAGCGTAAGGATGGGATTTGAAATCATAACCCTTAGTGGTCGTAGCTTGATAGTCAACGTGGGGTAGAGCCAATCTGAAATAGGCAGCGCCATTCCCACCATGTGGGCACCATCCTGCTCACTAAACTACCAACACACCCAAATTCAATAGGATCCTCAAATGTACACGTAATTATTTCTCCTTCATCTTCCATGTTATTCTCATCAACCACCTACTCATCATCTTCTAAATAATCATCAACCTAATTCATAGGTACCTAATCCTCTCCTTCATTCCCCATCGGTTCATGTCAATAGCACAATAGCAATACTTTGCTTCAAACCCAACTCTCCTACATTTATCACAAATAATATTTGTTTTTTCAATCTCAATTTTATGTTCATTATTTTCATGATAAGTATCCAAAAAACATTGCGGGATTTTGGCTCTACTTGAGGACATTAATGCATAGCCTTGAAAATACTAATATCGATCAGGGTTCGTAGCGAGGTCAACATCATTAAGTACATACATGGCTCTTGTTATCCCAAAAATACCTCGGGCCCCCAAAATCCAAGGAAAGAGCTGGGAGGAGAATCCAAACTTGAATTTCAGGAAACAATACTCCATATTCAAACCAAGTCATCAACACATAAGGTTGAGAGCTACTTTCCCATAAAACTAGGGTACCCTCGGGAACACCCTTTGTAGGTCCAATTTGTTACGGAAACAAAAGATAAAATACCCCTTCATGAAGTGCTAGAACTTCCACATATGCAGACCCACTTCTCGTTTTGCACCAATCTTGCACAAAATTGATACTGGCCAGAGTTCTCTAAAGCTCCCCACAACCATATATCTAAATCTATTATTTTCCCTATCAACAATGTTCTCAGGATTTCCAGGATGTGGATTGCCTTCATTCATGAAGTCGTTAATTTTAATGGCTCTCGGTGAGCCTCACCAAAGATCCTTTGTGCCCAATTTCTGCCCACGTCAAGGGGAGACAAAGGGATCGGCGCTAGAACCATCCACTCGCTACTTGTTTCTTGCTCACTAATCTCCAAAAAAATATTACACGAAAGCATTTGTCACCTAATTTTTTTAATTAATTATAATATGAAATTTTCTCATCCAGTTTACACTAGTACTGAGGGGTGTTTTGATACAATAATAAAGACAATACTTAACCAAATTGTCTCTAATAGAGTCAATAAAAAATTGTATATTGTCTCAAATATTATCTCAAATCAGGTCTCTACCTAGAAATCGCACACGAGCGGTGCGATGTGAACACCAAGAAAAGTAGGGAAAGTAATATAATAGAGAAATAAGATTGAGGGTGAAGAAGATGGGAAATGTGATTGGAAGAGAAATATGAAACAGATCTACCTATTATAATGATATACAAAGTTGTGGGAGAAACATTAAAAATCACATGAATTAAGTGACTTATATAGTGGTGATCGTTACTTCATGAATAATAAATGGTATTCATCATAATTCAAATAATAGTTTAAACTTAATATTTTTAAAAAAATTGAACATAAATTAATTTCTAGCAATATCTAGCATATTTAACCATTAGTTTTTATAAACAACGGGATAAGAGTATCTATTATAATAATTACCATTTGTCTCAAGTGTTTGGAAATAGGAGTAAACAATGTACTAATCATTAATATTTGCGGTGTTACAAGTCCACTACTAACTAAGTAATAATGTAATAGGCCACACACAACAAATCTCTAAAATTCCAACATTAAAAAAATCAAATATGTATTAGTAAAGAAAAAATGGATGCTCGAGTGATGGTTGTAAAGTTGTATGAAATCAATATGATATCTAATGAAGAGTTAGATACATAGTCGAGGCTCTAATATATTTTATAAGTAATGCGAAATGAATATTAATAGAAATTAAGTGTTTGAGATGTCACTTTACTTTTTAAATAATTGAAATCAAAGATGGTAAAATTAATATGTATGATATATTACAAGGGAGGAAAAGATAAATCTACATACACAAGAGGAGAAATATCATGATAGACCGAGGTAGTAGAAAAAGGGAGTTGAGTAGCGAGGGTGGAAGTTGGGGAAAGAGAAATAGGAAGAGGATTAAGATGAGGGGAAAAGGGGAAAGGGGAAGGGACCGAAGGCATAGTTCTTCATTTTTGCGTAAATGCGGAAGAGGTATTGTGTATATCTTAGGGTAACGTTCAAAGGATAAAGGTGGGGAAATACGAATATCCATTGAGGATGGGAATCTAGATATTATGGTGAAATTAAGTCCAAGTATTTCCATGTTTCCAATGTCAATAGTGGTTCTTTTTAGAGTAAGGCCTTGAGACTCATGGATAGACAAAGCCCAAGCCATTTTTAGAGGAAATTTCCTATGATATCCCCTGCTAATGGGAAGGATTGGAATGTGGGAAGGATTCTTGGAATCCCAATGAGGGTTGGTATATCGATCAAATTTGAATACAACAAATGTAGTTAAAGAAGGTGGTCTTTGAGGAATTACGATAGGTAATTTTATGATAGTGTCATTGTACCATTAACAAGACCGAGTATCAATCCACAAATTAGCGAGAAGGTGTGACCTTATGATTTTTGCAAAGAAGCACTTTGTGTTGAATTTGATCATCATTTGCATTAATGGACTCATCTCTTCTTGTATTTTGAGAAATGGATATGAAAATATGATAACTAAGTTCAATGTTTTGTTTCTCGTAGTTTCTCGTAGATTTCTCTTATAGTTGGTGGTATACCATGTTCAATGTTTTGTTTCATTAAACAGTTGTTTTATATTGGCTACTATTACACCTAATAAGGTTAATCAAATAGTAACTTAATCGAGGTGTGAACCAAAGCAATCATCATGGTAATGTATTAATTTGAGAGCATATTCATGCAAAAGAAGTTAATACAAAAGGGTTCCTAACTGTTGTTAACCCTTGATATAGAATGGTACACTTATTTATTCGATTTACAATTTCATTGTGGCTCCTCTTCCAAACATATTGTCTTAAATTATATAACTAATTCTTTCTAACTAATTTTGCAAGATAATGTGGCATCTCCTTCAAGCATGTTGCCATAGAATCTTAAGTTGTCACAGATAAGAAGAATCACCATCATTATCATTACATCGTTACTTATAATATAATTATAAAAATTCTTATATTAATTTTAAATAAAAATACTATGCTATTTTAGACATTTTAGATTAATATTTAGTCCACTTTTTTAATCGTTTCCTTTTTTATGAACCTCTATCCAATCTTTCTCCTCCCAGGAGATAGGGATAACAATATTCAAATTCAAATTGAGATATGCATCAAAAATATCCATTGGAATATTGTTCTCCGGTGGATAAATAAAGAGTGTATATATCCATTGGAATATTTAGCTTTCTTTTATGCATTCCTATGAGACCAAGAAAATTCTTCCCCTCTTTTACTTTGGATTTTGTAACTTATCATGTATGCAGGTGGAAACCGGTACATCAAATGGAATAATTTAGGCTTTAAATTTGTATCAAAAAAATATATTCCCGCCACTAAGGTGTATTATTTCCTCTATTTCAATCATGATGCAATTTGAGTTTCAATCATCACCGTTCAATCACTTTGAGTCTCACCATTATATAAGACCAACATCCCAAGTTTAGTCATAACCAACAACAACCATATTATAATAATTTTATTTCTTCTTTGTTTTTCATGGATTCATCTTTATGTCGAGTGGTGCCATAGAAGTCTACATGCCTAATAATATCGAAATCAGTACTTCAATCATAGTACAATTATTTCATACATGAACCCTGAACTTAAAGGTATATATTTAACCATTACTAGGTCTAATTGACCTTCTTAAATAAAGTCCAAAATAGTTAGGCATGATTAAGATAAACCTAGTTTATCTTAATCAATTTCAGGTTCAAGAATATCCACGGACATAAGAACAAAACATAGCAAGAATAATGCAAACAAATCCACCCCAAAGCGGAGTACCCAATAACTTTACAAGGAAATGAACTCCATCTATATACTATCAATATTCATTACTGATAAATTGTAAGCTTGAAACCCATTCAAAGACAACCTTTGATTATCATATGAGCCTTAACTTGCAAAAGTATACGTGCTTGAATATGCAAATTCGATGTGTATCCATTCATGCTAATAAACACCCAAGTAAGCTGGGTTTTTCATAGAATACAACCCATAGATTTCCCAAGGATTATACATATATAAGTCCAAAAAATACTACGTTCATGGTTGCGGTAGTATCGTAACCATAAAAAGGTTCATATAGGGATATCCTTAGATAACCCAAGGCTCACTGGGTAACACAATTACCATCATGCATAAACCAAAAAACCCCACTTCTGTAGTGGCCCTACACTTCATGGAATCTAATTGTAGGATAGTATCGACTTTTCAGCTTTAGCATAACCTTGAGAGTGACACATCAAAAATCCTTTTCAGACCTTTCATTTACTTGCATCATAATTGATGCACTCTTTCTAAATCCGAGGCGTATTCACGTGAATCCTAGGTTAACATTAAAAATTTAGGAGTAATTTGATAAATGTAGCAAAAGAAGATTTTTGTAATCTTATCATGTAAATAAAAAGAACATTATGTGGACATTTTCCGGTGGAGATCTATCTTTGGACATCTTAAAATCGGTAGATTATGGGTTAAATCAGTCTTGCACACAAGGATATATTTGAAACCAAATATCTCCTCACTTTGCTTTATTTGAATTCACTTGATTTGGATCGATATCTATATCCGAAATGGGTTCATTAATCTCCAAGAGGAAAGGAAGTCTACTTTCCGTTGTTTGGTTGTTGTATCCGTTGTAATGTCTAGATGTATTGATTTGTTTCTTACGAGTGCTTGTGATATGTGCATTGTAACCTTGCTGGTATTTATCATTATCTATTGTTTATATTTTATTACGACTAGTTGTTGTATTGCTAATATATTGAACGTGCCCTTCTTGTTATCCCATGTATGTCTATGCAAGATTTGTCTCTTTCACTATCCCTGTGCATGGTTATTCCTTTCCCAACAACCTCCTCACATGCCAAAATATTATCTTCAGAGCATATGTGTAGATGTGGCTATCAGAACTTTTGGCAGAGATTACACCCAACTCCATGTGTTTCCAACTTCCTTAACATGATTTGTGCCAAAATAGGGGTTTTAATGACCAAGGTATAGGTTTTTCAAAGAATATGGTTAAATGTTTTATAAAATCGATAAAGGGAGAGTAGTGAAGATACTTGCGGAGTCTTTGGGGAGGGATTTTGTGAACTTGTTATCCAATTTTTCCCCTTCGGGGAAAAGCTGGACAACAATTGGGGCTTCTTGAATCCTATGACTAAAAAAACATTCTTCATGATCACTATGGGCCATTTCAAGAAACTTTTAAGCTTTTGGGACATTTGTAGAATCACGAGAAGTTTTATGGTATTCGAGATGTTCGGAATCATTTTAGGCTATTTACTCTTGTTTTCTAATCTTGGATGATCAATGTTTGCTTAGAGAAAGGAAAGTGGTCATCATGGGTATAAATTAACCAAAATTAATAAAATATGTTTAAGGGCCTTATTGTATTGACATTTTCCTCTAGGGATGATGAAAATCCACGAGGGTCATATCCGAGGAAAAATCATGATTTAAGAAGCTCTTTGTATTAAGCTAAAAAGGGATCTCGTGCATTCAACACATGATTGAGCTCACACCTAATGAGTATAGCTCATTGATCGAGCCCATAAAAAAATTAAGTGGTGAATTGAACCAAAATTTGTTAGCTCCAAAAGTCAAATCGGTGTTGTTAAGTCAAGTTTGGGGGGGTTAGATGGTGATGCAGCTAGAATTCGGTGGTACAAACCCAATGAAACCCTATGAGCATTGGCACATCACTCGGCCAGTTGAGCGCTCACCCAAAGTGCGTAAAGGTACTAGGTCCCTCTTTAGGGTTTTTGTTGTAGGATGTTAACATGATGAAGACTTAACATATATAGTTCCATTACTAACACATCATTCTATAGAGCATACCAGGTCTATATCTAAGAAAAATCAGAATTAAGTACTAACCATGATGAGATCAAAAACATACTAGATTCAGATACACATAGAACTAACAGTTAGATTCAGCCAATGTCCTTTATTATATTCAATGCAATAATTTTACAGAAACTTCATTACAATAGTAGTAGCATGCGCATAACAACAAAACTCTATATATACCACCTCTTTGTATGTCTCTATATCTCTATTACATAGTTTACTACATATTTATAAGGGTGGGGACTTTCCCTTCACCACTTATCCACTCCAAAAATAGGTTGCATGCTATTATTAGCCATGTGCCTTTACAAACCTATCCACACATGCAAGTGCACTAACAAAAGACTACTAGTAGTTAAGTGACGAGATCGGATCTATTTCCGACTGTGTCCATGCAAAGTGCTTCATATCCAATCCTCCAAAATATCAATGCATGGTGCACACGTCTCTGCCTCATTTTGTGTGCTCTGCACGCCATCTCTAAAAATAGACCTTTATGAGTAAAAATGGCTAAGTCCCAAAAGTTGAACTTCTACTTCATGTGTGTGTTCTCCCTATTCATTTGTGCCTTTGAATATGACTCACTTTCCCGCGTGGACTTCTTGTGTGCTTTTTTTTGTCAAGTTTTCTTTGATCAACATTACCCCACACTAATTTCATTTTTACCTTAACAATGGTCATCTCCAAAACTGAAGTAAAGAATAGAAGAATGGAAAGAATGGAAAGGATGAAAGAATATATGAAACAATATTTTTACTTTGTAGTCTCTTCTTCATTTGAACAACTAATTCAAGATATTCTTGTTTTATTTCTAGCCTCTAAGGTCTACCACTCAGTGAGTGCTTCCTCTACTTTTTCTTGAATGTCCACAACAATGGACTCCAATTCATCCCTCAAAATCTCCCTTTTTCATTTTACAAGACCAATACAATGCTAGAAATTGCAGTCATCCTTCCCTCTAGTAAATCCATCTTCTACACAATGAGCTTCCCAATCTCTTCCAATGGAGTCTTGTGTGGTTCTTGTGCTCTTCTTATCGGGGCCTCGTGCTTCTATTTAACCATTGATAATCTTTCCGCATGGCCTAATGTTTCATCCTTCATCACTTTATAGACATCATTATTCTTCTTTAGGGTTTTTATGTTAATGATCACCTCTGGAGCTATGCAAATGTTTAAGGCTTGGTCTACTTTCTTGATTCTTCTTGCTGGCGCTTACAACTGACCCTTCATAGGATGCAATCTTCTCGCATCATTGAAGCCCTCTCTCCTTCTACCTCTTATGTTGGATCCTTTGGCGTTGACATGTGGAGAGGCTCATCTTCAAGTATTAGGTCCACTAACTTTCCTACATAGTGTATTGTTGAAGGAAATATATGTGGTACCTTTGGCTCCAAGTGTGGCCTAGCTCTTATAACATTATCACCAATTTCCTTTGCGATGTTGATAAATACAACATTCTTTTTCTATGCTAATTCTCTCTCCTATGTTAGGTGCGTTATTTCCCCATACTTAGTTTTGATCTCTTCCCGAGCGCCCTAATTGTGGCAACCTTATCCATATTGCCTCGCCACCTTTTTGAGACTTTCACCAATGTATTACTCACCTATTCATCGACATGTGAGTAGGCTTTACTATTATGTTTCTAGCCTCGAGGTGTCTTTTTCAACCTCTCGTGATATGCATGACTCCTCACATACATAAAAATATGGCTCATCCATGTGTGTGTGGATGGACAATGGTAATTTCTTCCTCGTGCACATTGTAGCCTTATCTTCATCGATTAATTCCCAACCATATAATTCTTTTTGTGATAGTGTGCTCTGGAAACAGGTGCAAACAATTTTACCTACATCCTTTGCATAACCCATGGCTAGTGGAATGTTCTCTCCATTTGTTCTTCTAGACCAAGGCTTCTTAGGAACTTAAGCTTCCAGATTTGGAACTTGTGTTTCCATGTCTTGCGTAGTCTCTATAGCTGTCTCATCTGTTCCCTTTTCCTCCTCTTCTCCTTGCTTCATCTCTTCATCTTTATGTTCTACATTCTCTGCGGAGGTGTATGATAATTAGGTGTGATTTCCTCCGATTCTTCTACATCCTCGTTCAAATTTAGTTTCCATCTCCTTTTAGGTTGTCTCTTTCTATGGAGAGAGGTTGGGTGATTTACGCACTCTTTGCGCAGAGTTGCACCTTGAGTCCTTATTCTCCTGAACACCCTCTTAAATTTGTGCTCTCCTTAGACTGTATCCAATTCCTCATCATCCCCTTCTTGTGGTTGAGGTGGTGTAGTGGCGTGCTCAGCTTCATCCTTGGTCGTAGGATGTCTTCTACCTCTATGCTCCAAACCAAAGCACTATCCTCGTGATCATTCTCCTCATCCTCCACTTCAATTGGATTTGTGGACTTAGGCACTAGGATGTTCTCCATTGTGTGCTTACCCTTTGGTGGTGCTGGAAGTGCGAAATCCTCTTCCACATACTTGTTATCCTCCAAATTTGGATTTAGTTAGAGGTACACCAGTGCTGCTCCAATATCTCCCATAGCCAAACTTATTAGTTTAATGCTCAATACATTTGAAATGAGTATTTCAATATATGCACCCATGTGTGGTAGTTGCAATCTACCTTATCTGCATTGAATGTGATTCGTTGCACATCGGAGAACCTATGTACTGATGCCTGAAAGTACCTTTTTGTGAAGGCATATGGCAACTTACACCAAGGGCTCCATGCCCCATCCTTCATAGTGAACCACGCTATACAAAAATTTTGGTATGCAAAAAACTAAACTACCTTTCCAACCAACAAAGGCAAGTCTTTGGGGATGTGACATTCTTCTTCAAAGGCCATGTGGAGCCTATCGTACCATTTCTCATCCCTTTACTTGACCTGTTCTATCATGGATCCCTCACACAAGTACTTTTTGAAGCATTCTACAGGTGACTTGTGCTCCATGGGATACTCCCATATCTTCTCCTTTAGTCCATATCATCTCGTAAATCTTCTCTTGTGCCTTTCAAACCCATTATCGTGAGGATGAGCGCGGCTAAAATTCTAGCTTTGTGTCTGTAAAGTAGAAAAATATTCATGCACTTTGCTCATGAGACATTGGTAAAAGGGCTTATATTTCCCAAATTAAGGGAGTTCATATAGGTGGTAAACTACTATCTTCTATAAGAGCTTCTTGCAAAGCATTATCATACACCGGCATGTCTTCCGCCGTGCATTTATTTGTCTTCATGTTCAGCAAGGCATCAAGCTCTTTCTTATTATTTTTGATACGGCGATTGTACTCACTAAATTTACTTCTTCTTATGTGAGAACCACTCTGGCCTACGATAACCCCCTCTAGATATTGCATCTCTAAAAAATTTCTTTCGGGAGCCATCTCCTCTTCCTCTTCGACCACCTTCTTCTTTCCCTTCACTCCTGCTACAACTACTTTCTTGGGTGCCATTTCTACCTTGCAATCCTTTGTAGATCCTCGCCTCTTGAATTTTGAAATGTATGAATCAAACCTAGCTTGATTCAAAGTGTACCCTAGGTGAAATTACGTGCCCTTACTCCTCTTTGTCACCTTTCTTTGCTCAAACCCTTTACCATCGGGGACACAAGCTCTTTCTGCATAGATCTCTTTGTCATGACTAGTTACCCACCTCTCACACCTCAATTTGATCACTCGGCTCTTCACACGTAACTCTTTTTCAAATACTCTTAATCGCAATGGTAAAAATGAATTCGCATCCCTTCCTTATATAAATTTTCAAATTTTTGATGCATGCATTTCTCCTTCACCTACTAAATATCATCTCATTAATTGACCAATTCCATCCTTTTCACGTGTTACATCTTTGTGCCTCGAGTTATAACCTTCTAGAGCTCCTTCCTACCGTTTGGTCACAGAATTATCCTCAGCGCACTTCCTTGCACCCAATTACCTCCTTACTACACCTTCGGGCTTTGGTAGTTTTTATGGCCTCTGTTTACCTCATGTTATACCATCCCTTCATTCATCTCTATCTTTGGTCACTTTTTAGACGCAATCCTTTGAATTGAAGAGCACCCATAACAACTTATTCCTTTCCCCTTTCAATTCCCACAATCTTGTACACGGATATCAATAACCACCCCCACAAGTAAATTTATGTTTAGTCCTTTGCACATAATCATGCTTCATGTAGTAATTAGCTTCATGCGCGCAAGTGCGCTTATTTCACAACACACCAACTAAATTGAAAAAGCATAGCAACAAAGAAGGAAACACATTAAGGAAATACATAATTGAAAATCTAATCTAAATGGAAATACTGCCTTATTACAAACACCAAGAAGACTTATTTATAGTAGGGCTTCACCTACTCCCATTGAAATAACCAGGTAGTTATGTTCCATCAAGTGCTTCTAACTGGAAAGCACATGTTTCAAGGATGTAAGTGATAACATATGGCCCCAACCAATGTACCTTAAGTTTTCCTAGATGGCACAAGAACTTAGAGTCATAGAGAAGTACCATTTGTCCAATCTCAAACTTCTTATCCCTTATGTTTTTGTCATGCCATGCTTTTACTGGCCTTTTCTTGCTTCTGACTCCAACATGTTATGGCTCATCACTCATCTAGCTGAATTATATTTTCAATCTATTCTTCTAAAGCTTGCTCATTAGCTAGACCTCCAAAGCACGTGCAATACGCAAAGAAGGTAACATAAATTCCATAGGAAGAATGGATTATGTGCTAAACACCAACCTGAAATGGTGTGGCTTTGTTTAACCTTTTATATGTTATTCTATATACCCAAATCACGCAAATACTTTATCATCAATCCTTTCTTCCAATATCACATATTTTTGTCAATGTGTGGCTAAAAATTTTGTTGAAAGACTCGTGCAATTCCATTTTCCTAAGGATTATAGGGTGTAGTCTTATGGTGTGCGATCATGAATTCATGCAATTAAATTTTGATTGTCTCATTAATAAAATGTGTGCCCCTATCACTGGTCAAACTCAAAGGACATCCATACCTTGTAATAATATGTTCCCATAGAAACTAAGCTATTGTAGCTGCATTATACAGTCCTTGGTAGGTGTTTCTACCCACCTTGTCAAATAGTCTATGCAAGTTATAATGTAGCGTGATCCAGTTCTGCGTGTAGCTGGTGAAATAGGACCCACAAAATCTATAGCCCATTTCTCAAATGGTTCTATGCTAGCAATAGGTCTCAAAGGCATTTCATCTCACTGACTGGTCTTCTAAGACATTGACAATGATCACATGCCTTACAAAATTCCTTACAATCTTTATAGAGGGTCTCCCACCATAATCTAGCGAGTAGAATCTTACACGTTGTGGCATCACCTGCATAGTGGCCTCCTACAATTCCACCATGAGCTTCTTCCATAATGCCTATGTGCTCATGTTACAATACACAACAATACAATATTTCATCCCGACCCATTTTGTAAAAGTCACCACTAATTAACATATAAGGTGTAGCACATATAGCAAGTTATTTCTTCTCCAAGGATTTCATTCCTTCTAGTGCCATACATGCATGTAGAAAGACAAGAATGTCCTCTAGTTCGATGGCATGCATTATAACTGTATAATCTTGTGCTTGTTCTCCATTTGTATTCTTGATAAATGGTCTCGGTCTAGAATTACTTTTTCCTAGTTTTACCACATCTGTGAAATCAAACTCTTGAAATAGGAGCACCCATTCACATTTGCGCCCTTGTAAAACATGCTTATTTACCAAATGCTTCAATGTCATGTAATCTATATAAAAGACAAATGGTGTAGCTATTAGGTATTGGTGAAATTTATTGAACGCATAAATCATTGACAAAGCTTTGCGCTCTGTAGTTGTGTAATTTTGTTCTGCAGGAGTCAGTTTTCTACTAGCAAAACAAATAGGATGATCTATAATACCTTCTCCATGATGAGCCAACACCATGCCAATGGCCATGCCAGAGGCATCAACATGTACATGAAATGGTTTGTCCCATGAAGGAAAACGTAGAATAGGTGCGGTAGTAATTTTCTCCTTTAATGTCTCAAATGTGTGTTGTTGTTGTTCTCCCACATAGAACGTAACTTTCCCTTTCAGTAACTCTTCTAAGGGTGCGGCAACTTTGGCATAGCCTTTGATAAGTTTTTTCTCGTGATATCCTGTATGTCCAAAAATTCATACACCTCACTTTGTGGTGGGTTACCCTAGGCCTATAATGATGCAACCTTTGCTTTGGATCAACCAACAAACCCTCCTTGCAGATTATGTGTCCTAAAAGTATCCCAAATCATGTAGAAAATATACACTTCTTGATGTTCAAAGAGATACTCAACTGCTACACCGTTCAAACATTAAGCGCAGATTGTCACAGTGGTCCTTAACTAACCCATACATTGTCCAATCATCTAAATATACCTGTAAGAAGTTGTGAATAAATTCCTTGAATGCTTGGACAACTATGCACGAAAATATAGCAGGCACATTTTTAGACTAAAGGAATTATAGTATAAGCAAAGCTACCCCATTCAAAGTAGTAAATGTAGTCTTCTCTTGATCCTCTAGGCAATCCTAACTTTGATGATATCCAGAGAACCCATCTATGAACGAATAGATTTCACACCCTCAACTCCTTGTATTTCCTCGGTAAATGGCATAGGGAATGGATCATTACACATGCAACATTCGATCCCTTTAGTCCACATATATTCTAATCTTTCCATCCTTCTTGATATTGATCACCATTGGAATAACCCATTATGACTCATCAAGGGGCTTAATAATTCAGGACTTCAACATGTTATCGATCTCTTCTTTGACATTTTTGCAAATTGGGGTTCATTCTATAAGGCCTCTTTCTAACCTGGGCATGCACCATCTCTAAGCCTTATCTTCATCTCCCCTAATTATTCATACACACCTTTAAATTCATAGTACCCCCTAGGAAATAGGTCCTGGTAGTCCCTTAGTAACTCTATGATTTTTTCCACTTTAGAGTCTAACCAATAATCTCTAATTATGGCTTCCTTAAGCTTTGTATATGTTCCAATATACACCCACTTTATCTTCATATGTTCATGATAGGCATGTGGTATTATCCACATTTTCCAATACCTCACGCCTTCTGTTGAATGGTTTACATCCATATTATCTACTTCTTCATCATCCACTAGGTAGACCATTTTTCCTTTCTCTTTCTCAAGGCAAGCACGTTGAAGTAATGTTGCATCGGCCCTTAGTTTTATATCATGACGCACTCCGAGTCCTCTTTATCTAATAATTCATGTAGGATTTCTCCAACCTTCGCACTATCCCCATAGTTATGTTCTTGATAACTTTCAATGCTTCTTCTACCGGAGGTTTTGTAGAGAAGAAGTCAAACGTCTAGGCCATTCCTACAATTAAATTCTGCCAATTCTAGTTTTTCTATGGAGTTCTCGTATATAGATACCAAGCATGTGTAAGGCCTTATAAAGTGGAATAAAGCTGGTGCACCCATAGTGAAGGTGGTTAACCTTCATGCCCTTCTATCTAGAGTCTCTCACACTTGAACATGGTGTTTGAATAGGTTGATCACCATGATAATTGTATATTTGTGTAGATTCATAGCTCTAAGAAATGTAGTAGTAAGATCAACCCCAATTTCATCCAATTTGACTATATTATCCCTGTGGACCACCCACCAAGGTGTGTTGTTATCCCACGTAGTTTATATTCTAGCATATTTCTCCTCTCCAGGTGAGTCTATCCATTTTTCTTCCATGGCACGCAGGAATACCATAGGATCCCCTTCTCTGTGTAACAATGTAGGGAGTTGTTACATATCCTCTGACATAACGTGGTTTTATACCTGAGGGAATATGCTATTTACTTTGTTCCCTACCAACTCGTAAGTGTTTTAAGCCCAATTATCACAAGAAACACTTGTAGTATCGCTAATAGACTATGAATCCTCCCCCGAATCAGTCCTTATTTTTGGTTCAATCATCTCGATCTCATATGGCGCGTACATAAATCCTATTCATATCTTCTTCACTTAAGGGCTCAATATAGGGCACGGAATTTCCATCTGTCAAAGGGATAATGACCCTTTCCTCTTTATTTTCAAAACTGATGTAGCCTTTGTTGAACTGAAGATGAGCATTATTTGCATACCACCAAGGATGCTCTAATAGATCACGGGAATCTATTTGATTCTGCCAGCACTAAAACTTCAAAGTCTCCAGTGAACTTAGCTCCTTGTATGGTAATGGATGCATCTTTTAAAAATCATATGGGAGTGTCCTTTTGTCGATTAACCATGAATAATACATTAAAGTATGGATTCAATGGGGCGTCTCCCTATTTGTACCTATGCATCCAGGTAAGAACACGACTTCCATGCATGTATCAATTAGTATATTACTCAACATCCACCCATCCACAAATAAACATTGAGTGATTTCCTTGTCATAATCTAGGCTATGAAGAGGGATATTTGCATGCAGGATTTGTCATCCAGTCTCAGTACTTGCACGTGGAGTGTTCCCTTGTAACTAACTCCCAACAAAGTGGAATGATGTTCTCCTAGCACAACATTTTACACACTTCTATCAATTCATCTATATCAGTTCGGACCATCTCTGATGCTTTCTTTTGCTCCTTTAAATATTATATCTCACCTTGAATATTCCTTACAACCTCCATGGTATCCTTATAAACCTCCTTCGATAGGTGGGATCTAGGTACCGTGCATGAAGAACCTAATCTTTAGTGATGGTAGGATTCTACTGTAATGCCTCCCTGGAATGGGCTGCCTCAGTGCAGGTCATGATCCTCACTTGTAGTGCCTCAAAATTTTCTTCTATTTTGGGCATCCATTGATTTTCCACAGCGCGTTGTATCCTAACCATCCTGGTGCCTTTTTTTCTTATTTATGTTGATTACTCGGATGCTCATATAAATCTGGGCACTCTTCATAGCTATGGTTCTTTTCGCAAAAAAGAACATGCATATTCAAAGGGCACTCATGCCTATAGTGGGGGAGATCCACATGTATAACACATTCTACGAGGGAACTCACTTATTCCACCACCACGGCCTCATCCTCTGAATCCACCGCAGTATCCTCAACCTCTGCCATGACTGCCTTCAAAATGCCCCTCATTCCGATCATAGCACACATGATTGTGCTCCTAGTTCTGATGCTCATTCTTTCCCTTAGAGTTATCTGAAACTCTTGTCTATTGTACACCAATATCTATAACATCATGGATCTATCTAATCAGTCGGCAGTCCTCCATGTCATGAGTTGTGCACTTGCAGATTTTACAGTAGCTTGAAACATTCTTCCTTATCACGAATTGTAATAATGGGCAGCAGCTAGCATTATGGTTTAAGTGGCATATCTCACAATCCATCAGCAATGAGCGTATTTTTTGTGAGGAAAAATATCCTTTGTGTGACCCTCTACTTCACAATCTATACACCAAATTCTTGAGCGCATTTCATGGGCTGAATTCACTGATAATTTCTCTAGTTGTTTTTCCATAGCTGCTGATCGGTGCCCCTAATAATGGGCTAACACCAGTGTCAATACTCCCAACCGCCTCAGCATATAGGGCTGATTATAATGCCTCGTTCAGATCAGTATATATGTCTTATGTGACAACTCCTTCCTAAATGTTGTAATCAATCTCCCAAAAACCATTGTACATGTTGGCTTACATGAATATCATAGGAAAGTTTAGACATAAGTGTTTTAAAACAGGCATCATACTCATTGCACACTCTCGGTAGTGTTTTGCTTAATATCCTTGAGTGCACTTATACTCTTCTACTCAAATTCAAGTATATAAAACTCTTTTAAGAAGGCATCCTTCAATGTTACATAATCCACGAAAGTCTTATCAAGGTAAAACTTTATGTACCAGCTGTGTGCGTGCCCTTGTAACATAGTAGCAAATTAGCTTGCCCTATGCTCAGAAGCTATGATTCCTTTTGCGCGCCACAATATTTCACACATGTGCACATGTTCAGTAGCATCTTCTATGCCCCTATACTCTGGAAGACAAAGAGACATTTCCATATAAATATTCTATGGTTGGTGCAGACCTTACCCACCTAATCCAGAAACCTCCAATGTTTCCCCTACCTCTAGAACCTCTAGATCCACCTAAACCAGAACTTCCCATGCCTCTTAATCCCAAACATATAGCTGGAATAGGTCCTATGGACGTAATCCACTTGTGCTCGACAACGGTAATAATATCTTCGAACCCCTATGGTGCAATGTGAAGTAGTTCTACTTCCATAAGTGAATCCAAAATTTGGCGCACTCATATTTTGTGTAGATGATGGGCCTAAAAACACACCTCCAAATAAAAATGAATCCATCTACCCTACCATTGATGTGATTGCTCTCTTACTTCCCACACTTGCTTTTTTATTACTTGTCATACTAGATACTAGAAAACCAAGCGCAAGGGCTAGGTTACTAGGTGGATTCACATGCACACCGCGGCCCAGGTAGTCTCTATTGGCGTACTTTGTTGTGAGGCCGGGGGATCCCTTTCATTCTTTCTAAGATGGGGAGTTCTGATGCTTTGGCTCTACGTCTTCTACGTGAGCCTCAAATCCTTCATGAGCCATCTCTCTCCTCAACACCATACTTTCTGACAATGCTACACTACTTCTCTATCTCCCTCTTGTGCACCTCATTATAATTAAGCGACTTTTCCTCTCTTTGACTTTCTACCACTAGGTCTACCATCTTTCACTAATCTTGTTCCTACCCCGCATGTGGTGGGGTTTAGGTAGCCATTGGTTTACTATCTAGATTCAAAGTTACCATCGGGATCTTGATCATTGCTAGCAGAATGCCTTATAGGTAAGCTCCCCGTGGATGTCGTAAGAGCTAGAATTCAACTACCTCTAAACATGAGTAAGTGGAACTGATTATTCCAAGATATAACTATTCAAGACACTTTGTGAAACCATGTATCCACAACTCAAGTCCAAATCAGATCAGCATCATAAAGGGCTTGGAATTCTTCATGTGTCCATACAAGTTTGCGATACCTCCATTTCTCTTAGATGCATAAGCAATCAGCCACTCGTACAATTCTAAAGGAAATATAGTGAAAAGATCTCATATAAACTGTCATACATAATCTGTTCCACCCAAGTGCATGCGTTAAACTCAAATCTAGTACTAAACTACCATGTGTATTCTTCTTTTAGATCGTGTATCCATTCTTCAATACTTTCTAAGGTCAACCGGTATGTCTTCATTGTGAACCATCCTAAAAACAACTGAAAAAGAGGTCCCGAAAATGGAACCAATGATGTAGCCTAGAATTTAGTGGTACAAACCCAATGAAACCCTATACACGTTGGCACATCACTCATTGGACCGAGTGCTCACCCGAAGCGTGTAAAGGTACCAGGTCCCTCTTTAGGGTTGTTGTTGTAGGATGTTAGCATGATGAAGACTTAACATATATAGTTCCATTACTAACACATCATTCTACAGAGCATACCAAATCTATATCTAAGGAAAAGTAGAATTAAGTACTAACCATGATGAGATAAAAAACATACTAGATTTATATACACATATAACTAACACTTAGATTCATCCAATGTCCTTCATTATATTCAATGCAATAAGTTTATAGAAGCTTCATTACAATAACGATTTAAATGTGTGTAACAAGCATAACTCTATATATACCTCCTCTTTGTATGTCTCTATATCTCTATTACATAGTTTACTACATATTTATAAGGGTGGGGAATTTCCCTTCACCGCTTATCCACTCCAAAAATAGGTCGCATTTTATTCTTAGCTACATGCCTTTACAAACCTGGCCACACATGCAAGTGCGCTAATAATAGACTATTACTATCTAAGCTGATAGTAGCGAGATCTATTTATAGCATGTGTCACTGTAAATTGCTTTTATCCAATCCTCCAAAAATAACCAATGTGTGGCACGCATGTCTACTTGCCTTGTTTGTTTTTTGCATGCATGCCATCTCTAGAAATAGACCTTTATGAGTGAAAATGGCTAAGTCCAAAAGTTGAATTTCTTCTCTACGCGCGTGTTCTCCCTATTCATTCGTGCCTTTGAATATGACTCACTTCCCCACTTTGACCTCTTTTGTGCTTTTTTTGTCAAGTGTTCTTTGATCATGAGATGGTGACCACTCGAAGTAGGACTCGATTTGCAAGGTCAACATAGCATGGAGGATTTTGAGTCAATTTCAAGACACTAAATCATGGGTGATCGTTCGGGGGTGAATCCACAAAAGCATTGAATGGATTTAGAAGAACGATTCAAGGCTGACTTGGTAGAGAAACTTAGTTCGACCCAAGCTAATGCTCATGTGAAGGCTTCATTTTGTGAGATGAGTGGTGAATGCATAGCTCGGTTGTCTCGAGGCGAGATCAAGCGGTAGCTCCATCTTAGAAGTCAAGCACATTGGAAGTCATCGGCATAGGCCCAGATAGGAAACTCGAGTGAGGTCAAGTGACATGGGGATTCCTTTTGAATGCGAGCATGAAGAACTAGCTCTCTATCTCGGATGAATGGAATGACTCAAATAAGAACAATCTCGAAGGTCACATGATTGAATGGAAAATCTTGGCTCACTCGAGCTCGTCGATTAATGCATGGAGTGAGTAACTTACCTAAATAGAAAGGACTTAAATAAATGGATCAAAAATAAAATCATTCTAAAGGAGAATTAGCTCATCGTATCAATGAGCTTAGAAGTCATTAGAAGGTATACACAAACTCATGGAGATGGTTGTATGGTTCGGCGTGGAGATCAAACCAATCAGCTCATCAAGCTATTTTATGAAGTATGTCAAAGTAAGCATAAATTGTTTGGTCGAGGTCAATGGAAATAATGCATCATGTAGGAAATAGTTCAAGTTGTGTGAAGGTCAAGCCAATTTTAGAGTTCACAGAGCTCGTAAAAGAGTGATCTCAAGAGAGTTTGTGATGAGCTCGAACTCATAGGAAAAGCTAGTCAAAAATAGAGAGGCTCAAGTTTTCATCTTGCGAGCTCGATCGTAGGAGGATGAGTTGCTTGGGATTTCTCAAGAAATGGAATAGGTATACTCAAGATAAAGTCATGGGTTGGTTTGGCATCAAAGATTAACTAGTCACTCGGTGTTTAAGGTTCGTGGTGAGACAAACATAGCTCATCGAGCTATGGGAAATTTAGAGATTCATGGCTAGGTGGAAGTGCTATGATGGAGTGCTAACATGAAATTTCCACTCGTGGGATATTTTTGGTTCTTTGCCTAGTCGGGTGGGAAAAATGGTGCCTCAACCCCACACTAAAAGTATTCACGAGTAATTTTCTTAACATGGGAATCCATGAAACCTAATGCCAAGTGGGAATGTTAGGATGGAAATTCAAGTTGGTAATCCTACGCTCGAAGTATTGACGTGCGGATTATGAGCTTGTTGCTGAATTATCGGGCAAGATGTTAGCCAAGTCACAACATGGGCGGTTGATTGTGCATCGAGTTAAAGGGAAGAGCCCAAGTCTATTGGCTAAGGAATCGGAGACCAAGTCTAAGTATTGAGCTCTCGATATAATGCAAGATGGGAATTTTGGTGGCTAGAATATAGGAGCTTGCAGCGTAAAGGCCACATTGATGACGTGAACATAAATCTTCTCAATTAGTTCAAGCCCACAATTCTCACACAAAAGAGATCAAATGTAAGCGAAGAAGGATTCATGGGTGAATTAGAATTCACAATGCATCTACCGAGCTATGAATGAGTTTGTGATCAAAGAAGAGGAGGATCCGAGATGGCAAGTCATAGGGAAAACTTGATAGTTTGGCTCAGTGATTGAATCATTTGAATAGGTCAATGTATCATCCCTGCATGTGAATGTATCGATGCATGGTAAGCTCGGTGTATGATTAAGTCAGCTCATGGAGGTTGACTCAATGTGGGTTGGTGGATGATTGTGACGAGACACAAGTGAGGGGAACAAGCCAAGGCTCATGATTACATAGGTGACAAGATTGAATTCACCTATGTAGGAGCAAGGGCTCAAACAAAACAACGAATAACTCTCAGGTCAAGGATTAGGCTCGGTTTATTGAATGTAGCAAGGCGTGAGTTGGCAAGGAATGGGGCTCAAGCCCAAGGGAAGCGCAACGTATTTAAAGTTGATCTATAACATGTAGAAAATATGATTGAATCAAGTGGTGGCTCGAAGAAGATCCTCACTAATTGGTTTGAGGTATCTCAAAAAATGGCAATGTGGAAGCCGAGGTTGCTCGGGGGCTCAAAGAGGTAACATGTTTCATTGAAGACAACTCGCGCGGGATGACTCGATATGGAAAAGGTTATTCCACTCGACAAAATAGGTGAGCATTTCCAAGATGAGGATTGATATAAGAGCTCACCAAACTTAAAGAATATGGACTTGACATTGATGTTTGCAACATTGAAGAATCTCGGAGTGGGTTCGTGGGAGCTTGGTGAGAAAGGGATCATAGTAGAGAACTCACACATTAGCCAAGATAGACATAGAGTGTGGGCCGAGAGTTAGCTACGAGAATTTGGTCAATTTGATAAATGATGAGTTCAAGAAAAATTGGTCAAAGATTTAGAGATGAGTCAATCGGGTCATAGCTCGATCCACGGCGGTGGAGAACCGTCTCGATGAATGGGAAGATCCATTGCGTGCAAGCCGTATAACATGGATATCAATTTTCAATACGTGTGAGGGTGCTCGATACCAAGTGGGATCATGTAGAGTCGATGGAGAGCTCTATCCAAAGTGAGCTCATTTGCGGTGAAGGGTGGAGTAGCACGAGCCCAACTCGATGAGTTGGCTCGGCAAGCCAACCACCAAGTTGGGCTATTTTTGGCCTTTTCCTCATGATTCCCCTTCAGCACAAACCGGTCAACAAGGGGCCCACCAAAAATAGTAATTAAATTAATGTTTTTATTTTAATATTGTAGACACTGTAGTTTTTTCAAAGCACTATTATTCATAATATTGCACTAACTATTCTCCTTCTTACAAATTGATGATACCTCATCAACATGAATCCTCTAACTCATCATTTACGACATTTTGACACTTTTTAAAATTTAATTTTCCTTGTTTTTGGTGGTTTTTCAAGCGGGGTGCACACACCTCTCTACCAGTATGACGCCTTTAGATTGTCATTTTTAGTAAAGGGTACAAGCACCCAAACCACAAGCATGTACCTAAAAGTAGGTGCACAATCCCAAACCATGGCACACACGCCCTTTTGCCAATGTAGGTGCCACCGCTGACTTTCATTTCTACTAGGCACACAGTGTACCCAATCCTACGCATAAGCACCTGTGTATTCTCGACCCTCTGTCAAAATTTTTACTAGGAGTGCACACACCCAAACCATGGCACATACACCCTTTTTCTAGCACAAGTACCCCCTCTGCGGTGCACATGCATGAGGTGAAACTACTGCCTAAGTGGCGCTTAGTTTATTCTCATCTTTTGATCTATACCCTTGTGTTCTCGCCATCAGGTTTTTAGGGTGAGAAGGAAGCATAACTCACGCATTTTATCAAAGATAGTACTCACCACTTTTGTCCATTTACACCCATCCATGTTTGCGGTTGGGTTGTTAAATGTGTAAATTACGTAAGTACATTTTTGTATCTTTAATAGTCTTTTGATCTTGATTTGGGATCTTCTTCACTTCTTTGTGATTTCGATTCATCATTTATCTCTCCTTAGGTTGATAGTTTTTTTTGCATTCTAGTCACAAATTTTTTTCACTTATGTCGTGTTTTAAAATTCTTGAGAACTTGATATAAGTCCCTTTATTGTGCGGTTATGTTGCTTGTGCCACTAAGAAATTCTTTCTATACTCATACTTTGTTTGATTAAGCGTCATCTAAGTCTTTTTAGGGTGTCAATATTGCCTTATATATATCAAAATAACATCATCTTGATACTAACACCTTGCTTTCTTGGTTAATGTATCAGGATAGTGTTTTTATGCTATACATACTTGCAACTTCCATTTTCAGAAAACTTAGCTTTCATCGGCATTCGAACTAGTTTTAGTATACCTCGTCGAGAGATTGCATCAGTACCACTTTAATATTTAGGCCTTGTTAGAATTATAACTCGACCTACGTATTGATATGATATTGTCACTATCCACTTTGGACCCTTCACCGAAATCATAGTTAGGGTATAAGCTTGGCAAAACAAAAATTTGAGTGATCGTTGCATTTGAGTGTTCATATGAGTGTTCTTTGAATCATAAAAATAACTGCATAGTATTACTTCTAGAACACACTAGGTTATTTCAACATCACATCGAGTGACTTACACAAACATACACCTAGGTTTCACATAAACTTCAAAGCACATATAGAAGAAACCTAGTATCACTTTGACTAGTGATGCCTAGAATCACGAAGATGGCATCCAAACCAAATGATCGCGACTTACGATAAAACCCTTTTGAGGCCTTCCCACTCGGCGGAAACAACTTATCACCTCTATTTTCACAAGTTAAGGACACATACCATTGATTGATCATAGCGGAGAGGAGTCTGATTCTTCTAAAGAACAACACCAATTAGACCTAGGTCACTTTGATGAACTTCTTTATTACAATAGAGATCGGTACTGTGAGACTCTTGGAACTAGGGGAAAAGCTTATGCGGGAATGTGAAGTAAAAATATGGTCATTAATCATAAAAATGAAGAATGAAGGGTCCCTCTTAGACATATACAACCCCTTTAACGTAGGGTATGTTTCTACTTAAGTCGACATCATAACTTAACTGCTGAAGGAGACCCATCCAATCCACTTGGTTATCCACATGACCTTATTACAAAGCTTCTCGTAAAGTGAAAATTGAGTGCAAAGCCTCACCACCTCCCAATTTTGATGAGGAAGAGGACCCTTTAATTGAAGAAGAGATCCTTCAAAACAAATCCACAGAAATGAACCAAAAATTCACAAATTTAGGCTCTTGAATAGGAACGCATATACTAAGACAAACTTAAAAAAAAATCTAGTGAGTTCCACTTTGATGCGTATAGTGACATGACCTTTAAAGTGGCTAAGGCGCAAAGAAAATGTCGCCTACAAAATATTAAATCATTGAATGGGGATTCTGATCAATGAAAGACAAACTTACTACGATACAAGAGGGAAACGTGGGACATAGTAGGAAATATTTGTATGAACAACTATGCCCTTACCCTTTCGATAAGGACATGTTGTGGAAACCCTTCCCAAAGCATTTTTACCGTTCCTAAAATCAATAAATATAAAATCATAAGTGATCCTCATGATCAAAACAAATACTTTTATATGGCTTTCCAAGAGGTCGCATACGGTGATAACTTCTTAATAGGAATTATAACTCATGACCTAGGGGCACTAGGATTGGAATGGTTTTATAGCATCCTCAAGGGCTCCATTACAACGTGGCCTATGTTAGAAGAAACATTTGTAAGGAATTATTCCTCTGACATGGAAAATGATATCACTGATGAACAACCTTTGAAATGCAAATCGAAGCCCAATGAGACCTTTGCGGGCTTTTACAATGATGACGAGGGTTGGAAATTTGTTTCCCTTGTGCCTTACTAGAAAATTAGGTGGTAAGCATATTTGTGCCTAACGTAAACCTAGAAATAGCCTTCCATTTGCAAATGCACTGCGGCTCTAACTTTGAAGAAATCATAGAGAAAGGCGGTCAAATCGAAAAGGCCCTCATCGCAAAGGGAACACTTAAATTGGTTGTTAAAGACAAACATGAAGCAAAATCCTTAGATAAAATAAATTTCTTCAACACAAAAACATTTCATTGGAGATGGCATTACTGGACTCTAATAGAGTCCAAGCCATTGATTGGTCCGATTTAAAGCTCTCACAAGGACCTTGTCCCAACACACCCACCAAACGTGAGTTCACACCATTAACAAAATCCCTATCTGCCATACTAAAATAGTTAGATAACATAAACATGGCAGTACAAAACCACAATGGTACCACACCCCAGAAAATACTCCAAAACATGTTTGGTTCAAAGAGCATGAATCTTTTGTGACTTTCATTGTGTTAAAGGTATGAAGATAGATAGGTGCTTGAGACTATGCCATTGCATACAAGACCTCATTGAAGAGGGTAAAATCATCGTAGATTATCCCCCACGACCCGGGATAAGGGCCAAATGAAAAAATGGGTATCTTTAAAGATCCATTTCCTAACCATACAAATAAAAATAAAAGGAATCCGGATCATGGACAAACTTCTAATGACTATCGAATTGCGCTTTACTTATATTTATCCCACTAACAGCATGTCCCTTTGATTCCTTCATAGGATGTATCTATTCATCTAATGAACAGTCAATACTATTAGGATCTTAGAAAACATTTATGTAGTAGGAGCGAGATGTGCTCGTTTAATCATACTAGATCCCCTACCTTTCCCTCAGGAAGGTCAATACAATTTGATAGACTAGTTAGAGAAGACACCCACTAGGATATCAATCTTATATCTCCTCAAAATATTTACTGCCCATAAAAACATACTTTATAAAAAGCTATGAGATCCACGTACCTCTAAGTCATGATTTTGTACCTTGACTCTAATGATCATATCACTTTTGATATGTTGTAATCTCGCATATAATGACGCGGAGCACAACTTACCCTTATACCTAGAAGTGGTTGTTACCCATCATAAAATTAAGAGAGTACTTGTGGATGGTGGATCCGGTCTAAACATTTGTACTTTGAAGTTGGTTAAGTAGCTAGGCCACTCAGAAATGGATCTAGGTGTCAAAACTATTACGATCATGGCCTATGATAATGAGGAGTGAGAGTTAGCATGCACTAAAGTGATTCTAATGGAAGTATGGCTTACTTTTCATGATCTGACATTCCATGTCCTTGATCTGGATCTATCATACAACATGCTCTTAGAATGCCCATGGATCCATGCCATGCATGCCATTCCTTCAACTTTTCATGAGTGTATCAAGATGTGTCATAAAGGACAGATAATCACCATTCAGGGTGATCCAGAACCATTTACACATTGTAGAGCCTTGCATAATTTCTCTCATGTAACTTATGAATGCCCTTCTATAGACATTGTTGTTCCTTTGCAAATAGAGGCTATCAAGGAACATGTGGATCCAGATTCACTCACTCCTTGCAATCAAGACTTTCCTTCATTGGTCAACCCTTTCACATCATGGGAGGCAATGTCGGAAAAATATGGCTCAAGTGATTCGTTCACTCTTGAACAAGATTTATTAATATCAGATTTATCAGTGTCTCCCAGGACACGTGGAAAACCCTATTTTTCAATTCAAAATCACTCGGGATTAATTCTGAAACCATTGGATGAATTCATTCCTATTGGTTTCTTATCCAAGGAAAATATGTTAGAATATTCCACCGGTAGTACTCAGAAGGTACCATGGCCTCATGCCATCGAGTGCCACGATATATGTCAAAGGCCACCATATGATGTATGTCATGGGTTCTGATGGGTTTCGATATGGAATCAATGCGCGAGGGATATTAGAACCTATTCTTATCCCTCGCTTAAAAAAACAAGCATGGTCTTATAATACAACCACATGATGATCCGCCCTTTGAGATTGATGCCACCTCTTCTAAATGTGAGGATGACTCATCTCATTCTGATAACGATGCGGATTCCCAATGTAGCCTCTACGAGGATCTTTCTTCCACTAACATATTCCCTTATTCGGATGTCCTTACCTTATCTAGATCCAATCCTCAAACTATCTAGATCTGTTATATCCTAAACATTTAGATTGGGATCAAAAAAAAATTCATGTGCCCGATCGATTTCTTTGAGAATGACGAGTCATTTGAAAAATTCATGGGTCTCAGAGATTTTATTCCAGCTTGGGGATCACAAGAAAGGCTTTGCAATTCAACTAGACACATATGCATACTTTGGAGAAGAAGAAGAGATGTGTGGATGCTTGAGGTAAGAAACTCGAAGCAAGAGTAAGAATACTTGAGAGAAGCCTTGTGAAAAGAATAACGTAATTCTCATAGCGAAAAACTTTTTAAAAGCACTTGCAGACAAGCAGAATGAAGAACATATGGACAAAATGATCTATCCATTCAAGGATGATTATGAGCTACCTAAAGAGTTGACCTTACTCTTCCCCCTAATCCTACGTGGATGGAAGATACCTCTACAAGACACTTGTGGAAGAAACACATCGGTGTCGACATTGGCTCAAAAGAGGAACCTAGAATGATAAAGTTGGGAGCTTCACTCTCAGCTCAAGAACAAAAGATTTTTGTAGAGTTGTTAAGAGAATATGGAGACATATTTTCGTGTTCATACGCTAATATTCCTAGTTTGGACCTAGACTTGGTTGTGCCATGACCTTGTTGTGCACCTAGATTCTAAACCCATTAAGCGAAGTTGAGAAAGATGCACCCTAAAATTATAGTCCTTGTCAAAGAGGAAATGGAAAATTTATTAGCTATTGATTTCATTAAACCTATTGACTATTTGATTGGATATCTAACATTGTCCCAATTCGAGGAAGAAACTGTTGGCCTAATAATTTTCTTGAATTACGTGACATCAATAAATCATGTCCCAAAGATGACTTCCCCCTGCCTAATATTGACATGATCATTGACTCCATCGCATTGGTTATGAAATGTTGTCCTTAATGGATGGTTTTTCAAGTTATAACCAAATCAAAATTACACACACACACACACACACACACACACACACACACACACACACACACACACACACACACACACACACACACACACAACTACGGAAAAGTGCTACCTCGACAATCAAGATAAACCTATATATCTAATATCTCCTCATTTTACTTTATACAAATTGTTTGATCTATTATTTTTATTATATCAAAGATAAATAAATAAAATAATAATTATATTTTTAAAATGTTGATGAGGAGAGGCCGCCAATTCAGCGGCTGCTCAACCATGGCCACCCCATCTTGAAAGCTGCAACAAAAAAGAAGATAAATAATTAATAAATAAAAAATTTAGGGATTTTCCTTTATATGGTCGCTTGAGATCGACCCCTCAAATATATTTTCTCCCTCTCTACACACGATCCGCCATACGGCCGCGACTCCACATTTTACATGGAAAACTATGTTATTTGTATTTGCCTTGTGTTAAAGCTAACCTTACAACACTAGTAGGAGTGACACATAATTAATGTAGGAACAACTATGTTAGCTAGAAAAACAAGGAAGATAGTTAAATTTTGTAAATGGGAAAAAGTATAACGTTCACTTCATAGGTGTAAGCCCATTTAAATTTAAATATATATCTCATGGTTTTAAATGATTGAAACAACCTTTTGCCTAATAGTTATTATTGTTCATAGATAAAATCAAAAAAATGGAAGTAACTTATCATGTTTTAAAAACCATATAAATACTGATGAGTATTGACCTTTTTCATACCCTCCCTCTCAATCATGTCACGTCTAGGTTTGCAAAACCTAATGTCTTAAGAAATACTTTAATCCTCATAATTACACTTCTTGTCCTACACTTTAGAAAATTATTCAAAGACTATTTCTATAACTTAAGTGTCCTTGTCGTTAAGTAGGGTAAATAGGAAAAACACTTCGTGGTGTCATAGGTCTACTAATCTGTTAGGATTTAATATCATAGTGCTATCGTTATTATATTGTAATATTATTAATATGAGTTATATTATAACTCATTATTAATAATACTGGTTTGTTATATTGTTTCAACATTATAATTTTGTTATACCCGTAATGATATTAACGGGTTGTTTTGTTGTGTGACTTCCTGGTTTGTAGGAAGTCAGTTTTCTATTTCCATGGCTATTTATTAGCCTCAGTATTATTATAATCTATGTTGAATAGAATATCTCTCTTTGTGTATTGAATATCATTTGCATCGATCCAAATCAATATTTGGTATCATAGCGCTTGAGATCCGAAATGCCTCTTCCATACGTCCAGGTCTCCATTCTTTGAGCAAGGTTCATTTCGATGAGAGTCTACGATTGTTTTTTTCTTGGTGCGCACATTCACATACCTGTGCAGTCGTGTGGAAACCTGCAGAAACAAGATCTATGTTCTTGGTGCTTTTGATGGTAAATACTTAGTATGTATTCATATTTCTTAGCCTGATTATGTTCTCTTGTACATCTCTATTCGTTGCAACCTGATCTTTCTAGAAAATTGTGATCTGTCCTTTGTGCATTCTTCTACCTATAGCTTGTGCTTATTTTTTACAATCTTCATCCACATCGTACACATTGTAGTTTGCCCACCTCCCTGTAACAATGTTTTGTAGTTGGATTTATATTCAGCGAGAGGATTTGAGGAATCATTATTTACACTCACTTTGTTAGATGAATACGGCTTGGTAGAGGCTGTGAACTATTTGTCAAATGTTCTATCAGACCGTCTGCAACACGTGACTGTCCAATATCTCATCTAAATTCTGTTGATTTGCTTTAATATTCACAAAGTCTGTGGATTCCATGCAAAGGCTCGATCCATGCAAAGTCATATGAGACCCACATCAAATATATCTTAACATTTGTGAGCTACATTTGGGAGGACATCACATGGAGCAGTGACAAGAAGGATCATGGCCTTGCATGTACATGCAAAGTTGAAGCTTATACACAAAATGTGTATATTATATTTCAACGAGAGTTGCTCCTCTGCTCCGTATTTATCGAAAATCAGATCAAAAATTGGTCTCGCCAACGGATAAATCACCTTGCATGGTGCTTCGACCTCATCGACACATCTCCTCTACATAACGGTCTGGAATAATTTAATTCGGTAATTCTGTCCATGCCGTACATATTCAAAAATATGGTTTAGTGTTTTAATATAGGTTTCATAGTGTTAGAGTCATCCTAAGTTATTTCCATTGTCTATGTTGTGTTTTGTAAAAGAGTCAAGTGAAGAGTCTTGTATTTTATTTTTGTGGAGTAAAAGTTTGAAGATTTTGTATGTTCTCAATAAAGTCAAAGTTGTCTTTGTAATTAGTCATTTTGAGATTCAATGTCAAATATTTGTAAGACAAGTATTGTTGAGTCAATTATTGTTTTTATAAAAATCTAGTCAAAAATTGATTCATTAGTCTGTCAAAATAGTCAGAGTCAAAGTGTCAAAAATATATTTGTGTCAGTTTTTTATCGTCATTTAGGTGATTATTAGGAAAATTGTCAAATAATTTTGTAAAAAAAAAAAAAAGGGTGCATCTTCGGTTGTATCCGACACCTATCTCACTATGGTCAAGAAAAGAAGAAAACAATGTATTCTCATGGAACCAATTACCATGGAGAGAGACATAAAAAATATACAAGATCAAGAAAATTCAGCTATGCTTAATTTAGAAGAAGGATATGAAGGTGACAGTGAATTTGAACCACCTAGATCTCTAAAAAGAAAAAGGTTGACAGCTAAAGAATACAAAGACCATATTTTACGAAAAATGAGAAGTTCGAGAAAAAAGTCTGAGCACATTTCTTTGACCTAAGCAGTATGTCTATTGGAGGATGGAGGCACTGAGACAGGAGGACAATCGGGCGTCCTCGAGTTCGCCACTACCTCGAGAGGCCGCAAAGCTGCTTTAGTGACATCTTTGTGTCTTGTGTGATGAATAAGAGCGAGATGAGCATCCCTATTCACGTAATGCGGTGCGGTCTTGTGTGTCCCCGTGATGATAAATTGTCATTGATACTTTATTACATGAAGTGTTCTTGATCAAACCGATTTGATGGTTGATGTGAATTGGTTAAGCGGTCCCGATTCATGTATTCATCTAATAGGTTGAACGGTCCCTGGATGATGTAGTTCCCGATCGGTGTTGAGGATCAAGACCATGTGCAAGCTATGGGCGGCGTCTGCTTGGTTGAAGATGGTGTTTTCCCCGTGTTCGCACTAAGGGGGGGAATGTTAGGATTTAATATCATAGTGCTCTCATTATTATATTGTAATATTATTAATATGAGTTATATTATAACTCATTATTAATATCTGAGGTTTGTTATATTGTTTGACATTATAATTTTGTTATACCCGTAATGATATTAACGGGTTGTTTTGTTGTGTGACTTCCTGGTTTGTAGGAAGTCAGTTTTCTATTTCCATGGCTATTTATTAGCCTCAGTATTATTTGTAATCTATGTTGAATAGAATATCTCTCTTTGTGTATTGAATATCATTTGTAGTCTAATCCAAATCAATATAATCTTCATCGGCGAGTTAGAGTTCAATGTTTAGTTGGACCTTGGTGTCGTAGTGGTCAACCATATTATTAAGAAGATAGTTTAGGATACCTTCATCATTGAATGAACCTTCGTAAGATCTTGATGACACAAGTGGAGTTAGTGCACTAGTGTACTATGCATTAAACTCATGTTAATGATATCTTTAGTTCCTCATAGATAAATATGTCACCTTGGCTAGTAATAACTTTACACCTTTGTCCCTTACGAAGGTTTAATGGGATAAACATGTTTTCACACCTCAAAATTATCTATAGTCAGGCGTAGAGCTTTGAGTCTAATTGGAATTAAACTAAACCTAATGGAACCCTTTATAAGCTAAGTGTTAAACGAAAGTGAGAAATTTTAGTCTTAGAATACCTCAAGTGGCATGAAGGCTTTGCAAGATAGGAACATTTGATTACTCTAATTTTTTTCTTGTGGTAGGGTGTAGAAACCCTCAAGTAGAAATGAATATAATACATCGAGTGACCTCTTCGATGTTAATGAACAAGGAGGCTGTGATGTATTGTTACCAATGATTGTAAATATTACATTAGAAGGATTTTGAAATGCATAAAATTCTATAACTTTTACATTTGAACTCCCTTGTCTCTCATAGATAATTGTGACCCTTAGTAGCAAATTACTATGTTCTTTCTTAGAGGGTGTAGTTTCCCCCATCCATGATTGCTTTTGAATTTAATGGATCATGGAGCCTCTCTTAAGGGTATTGGTGAAAGAAACATGATTCATTTTACTAAATGGTTTAAATAGTTCTTTGGAAGAAAATTGAAAACCATATAGTTGTTGGGTTTTCTTGTTATATACTTTAATACTTGGGCTTTTAAAAGCGCTGAAATGAGTTGTTAGGTACTGTGGTCACGACTCCTTATATTCATGAATCCCTAAGTGTAAATTATGTGTCATTTGAATTACAATTGTTCTAAAACAATGCCAATAAGATTCCAAAGTAACCATGTAAGAGTAATGAAAAACAAGAGTAAATAAGATACTTGTTTAGAAATAAAGTTATTCTTGAAGTATTCATAATTGATTTAGGCATTCTCTTTTTGTTAAAAAAATAATACGAATTTTCCTTGGAGAAATCAAGCATTTGATCCAACACAAACTCTTTTATGACATAAAAAATAGTATGACGTGTAAATTGTAAATCCACTTAAACTAATTGTTTAACTATAGCAAATGCTAACGGGAAAAATAGGGTACTATGATGGAAGGATGTTTATGGGAAGAGATATCTTGAATCTAAATCACCCTTTAAACTCTAATATATCTTCCTTGACCTCACGATAGTTCCCCTTGTCTAGCAAAGGTAAAATTTAAACATCGAATATATGTCTTGAAAAGTAGAACCTTAACATCTTGTTAGTTCCTTTTTTATACGAGGATAAAATTTAACATCAATTAAACATATTTTGAGAAACAAACCTTTAACGTAAGAATGAATATTATGAGGCTCGTAGGTGTATAAAATGAATTTGATTAACAAATGAGTTGTGGATAATTAATGGAAATTGAGAAAGGAATCAACAGTGCATTCTTTTTTAAAGGCTAATGCTATACGAAAATAAAGTATTTGAAGTTTTAGAAAAAGGAAATTTTACACCCTTACCATTTTAATTCATTGGAAACCTATAAGGTTATATAATGGAAAACTAAATGTAATAAATATGTAAACCATAAAAAGGTCATGTTTTGGAGTATGACTATCATGTGTGCCTTACATGTAGTTAGATCATTGTTTTGGTTTTACGTCGTTTGAGTAAGACATTGGTGTGTACCTTATGTTATCATGTTGTCTATGTGGGTCCATGCTTATGTAAGTATCTTATGTGATGTTGAGTTTCTTTATTTGGATCCCATATGGTGTTGTGTAGCTTGCAATTAAAGACTATATATATATATATATATTCCGATAAATTTGTTGTTGTATTTTGTGTGCCAAATATGTGAACATTACACATTACATGAGATACAAGTGAAAATAGGAGGGAGAATAACCAAAAAAAAAAGGTACATGAAATTAGATACATCATCGGATTGATATTTAGTCCACTTTTTCTTCCCTTTCCTCTCTTTATGAATCTCTATCCAATTTTTCTCTTCCGAGGAGATAGGGATAACAATTTTCAAATTCGAGTTGAGAGAGGCATCAACAATAGTCATTGGAATATTGTTGGCCGGTGAATAAATAAAGAGTATTCATCCATTGGAATATTTAGCTTTCTTTTATGGGTTCCTATGCGACCAAGCAAATTCTTCTCCTCTTTTACTTCGGACTGTGTAACTTATCGTCTATGCAGTTGAAACCAGTACATCGAATGGAATAACGTAGGCTTTAACGTCCTCCGACAAAGTTTGATTCCCACCACTAAGGTGTATTAATCCCTCTATTTCAATCATGATGCGATTTGAGTTTCAATCCTCAACGTTCAATCACCGAGTATCGTAGTTATATAAGGGCAGCATCCCAAGTTTAGTCACAACCAAGGTCAACAGCAGCCATATTGTAATAATTTTATCTCTTCTGTGTTTGCCATGGATTCGTCTTTGTGTAAGAATTGTGCCATAGAAATCTACCTACCTACTCATGCAGCAGCTGTGCCTAATGCTCGAGCTAATATTGATGCAGCTCATCTCCCCCGCTACTTTGCCCTGAGAGGACCCAATGGGAAGTACCTTGGCTATGTCAGAGACCATCCATGCCCCGGGTTTCTAAGCTTCTGCTACGATGATTTGGCCAGTCCCTTTGTGAAGCACGAGGTGGTGGAGGCGCAGATTAACGGCGAAGCCCACATCAAATGTTGTTACAACGACAAGTTCTGGAGGAAAAACAATCCCCAAGAGGAGTGGATTGTTGCTGCCGCGGACTCGCCCAACGCCGATCGCTACAGCTGGTCCTCCACTCTCTTCCGTGCGAATATTTCCAAGTCAACGCCGGAAAAATCTGTGTGTCCTCAGTGGAGGAAAAGGAAAAGGAAAAGGCACGCAGCTCGGAGTGTGGAAGGCGAAAGGTAATCAGCTGGAAATGGACGGTGGGCTGTTTACCAGCGGTGAGTCGGTGGCGCAAGGTGGAAGTGGAAGCCCCGTGGCTGCATGCGAGGCGGTGTCGCTCGTTAAGTTTCCTCCATACGTGGCTTTTAAAGGAGACAACGGCATGTATTTGGGGTCTATGGAGAAAGGAGATGACCGCGACAATTCTTTCTATTTCAATTGCAACGATATCGGGGACAACCGGATTAGGCACCAGATCGAGGAGGCGCGTGACTCGAACGGACACGTTTGGATTAAAACCTTATACTGGAACCGCTACTGGAGTATCTGCCATGGCTGTCGCTGCATTTTGGCTGGTAGGAACAATACGGCTATGCAATTCCTACCCAAACAAGTGGACCAAGCAACGGTGGCACTGCGATGCCTCGTGGGTAGTAACCAAGATTTCTGTAAGAGGTTTACTTATCGTAATTTGCACTATCTAAGGGCATGCGCCGGGACGATTGAAGGATTCGCTCGTTTAAGAGTAGAAGAATGCGTGTTGAGGCGGCGCGTGTCTTCCATAGTGTACGACATGTCCACTGCCCATGTCTACGACTTGGAACCGCTGGTTCTGGCCACCACCGCCGCCGTCAACACCACCAAGCAGCCCGCCACGCTGGCGCTGGAGTTCTCCTACACTGACAAGAAGACACGGTCGTGGAGTAATTCGGTGTCTTTCAAGACAGGGGTGAGCTTCGAATTCACGGCAGGAATACCTTTGTTGGCCAGCACCAAGGTGACCGTGTCCGCCGAAATCAGCGGCACCACCGAGTGGGGGAATACTTTGGAACAGGAAACGCATGTGGGGAGCACTTACACTGTGACCATCGAACCTGGCGAGCAGGTTAGTATTGATCTCATGGCCACCCGGGGCAAATGCAACGTCCAGTTCTCCTACACTCAGGAAGACCTGCTTACTTCTGGACAAACAGTGTCTTACTCCGGAAAAGATGGTGTGTTTAAAGGGATGAATTACACCGACATCAAGTATGTTACAAAAAAATAGTTAATCTTGATAACGGAAAGGCTCTGCCCTACCTATATGGTATGTGCTAAATAAACTAGGTCAGGCTATAGTGTGTGCTTTTGAAGCCTCTCCTACGAATCTCCCTCTAATTTCTATTCTCAGTGTAAGTAATCAATTATCCTTCTTTCTAAGCGGAACACAAATCTCATACAGTGGTGAGTGCATAACTAATATTTATCCGCATCTATTTAATCACTTCTAAAATTCGATATAACATCAAAACAAATGTGCATGATGAATGTAATTGACAATAAGACCACACACAAAATTTCAAAATATGTTAGAATATCTACACAATTGAATGAAGTAAATGCATGAAATAAAAAATTAGTAACAAACATGATACTTGTTCTAGAGTAGTAGCTCACCACAACCTCTTGCATGTTTTCCTCTCTATCTAAACCACAATACACATGTCAATGGACTATAATTGAACTTCTTTTGTCAGGAGAGGAAATCAAACTTGGTTACGTCGATGTTTTTCTTTTCCTAATATTTTGTATTCTTTGTTTTTTTTATCACTCAATTTACTTGTAATATATATTTGTATTGTTTCTCAATTAGAGTTTATTAAGGTGAAACAATTTTTTTGTCGTATTCTTGTTTGTGGGAAATTTATTAATTAATGTCTTTTCCATATATTTGTTGGTGGGAGATTTCCGACTTTTTGGATGCATATTGGCCTCATTTGCCTATAGTTTACTTTATCCTTCATCCATATGAGTCAAACTCATTTGATCTTTGTTGGATTTTCCATTTATGGGCTTGATGAAAATCTTGTCCACCAAATTTCTTCCACACTTTGACGTTCCATTCTACATTAAATCTTGCTAGATGCCTCCATCACATGTTCAAGGTAATTTTAGCTTCTTTTAATCACTTAAGGATGAGCCTTCAAGGTCTATGTTAAGGATATTCCATTTCGATGACAAGGGGGTGATCTAGGGGACTTGTGATGTAAGGAAATGAGTGTTTTCTTTGGTTGAGGAAAAATATTTCCCGTCGGTGCTCTTCTCAAGAATTGACCATGTGTTAACAACCTATGTTCATGAAAGATAAGTTTATCAATTTATTTCTATGTAATTTGAAGAAAATTCATTAAATTTTCAAATAACCTCTTACAAACCGTAGAGATCTTGGAACCTTTTTAATTCTTTAAATAGGTAAAAGGATAAAGCTCGTTTGACCAAATTATGGCCTCAAAATGTTTTCTTCTTCAAAAGAGTCAATTCCCGATGAGGGAGAGTAGATCTATGTGAATTTCTGCAAGACCTAAAGTTCGCACAACCTCTTTACAAATTCACCTTAAACTCCAAACAATATTTTTCTTATTTAAATTCTCATGGATTATGAAGATGTATGAATTTCCTCTTAAGCTGTGCAAAGGAACCTTGAATTTCCTCCATTTCTTTGGTCAAAGTTTGAATGCATCTACATCAACCTTCATCCATCCCATTGCACCACCTTTGGCATATCAACGAACATTTATGGTGCGATTACTAGTTTACATATCATTAGTTTCATAAAATATGTTCTTATAAGTTGACATAAATGAGAGTTCCTTAATTTCAAAATTATTAATCTTTTCATTTGTCGAATCGCAAATTTCTAAATTTATCTTTTAAATATGACACTTTAATTTAATAAACAATTTTAAATATCCAAATCAAAATAATAATGATATCATACAATAGAGTTTTTCTTTATTAAATTATTTCTTTGCAATATTGAATTCAATTTATAAATTCTCGTCAAGGCAAAATAATTACTTTAGCTTATAAATTTCCATCAAGGTAAATGTAAATAATCTTGATATTTGACCATGTCTCGATAAATTTTCATGCTTTAAGACATATTTCATCATCACCCTTTGTTTAAACCTATCACAAGGACTCCTATAACTAGTGGTTTCTCCTAAGGGTGCAAGTTTACGTCATGAATTTTTTTATGTTGTTTATTAAAATGTGAAGGTTTGTGTGTGGGAAGCTATATGTAATTTAACTTTGTAAAAGAAGTGGGGATTGTAAAAAAATGTATTATATAGTTGTGAGAATGCACCTAAATCTTTTAGCTTAAATTATTACTTTAGTTTTTATTTCTTATTGCCTATATTAAACATTCATATATAGTGGTGTTACGAAATATGTTTCTTTAAAAAAATTAAAATTAGGCATTTTAGCAATCTATATTTTCTTGAGTAAAACAATAGATTACTTTGAAGGCATTGAGCTTTCTTTGAGTTGAAATTTTCATATGAATGATAATATTTGTACAATGTAGTTTTCTAAATAAAAACTAAGGTTTTGTTTGATTGTTTACACTTGGTAGCAGATTATAACATGAGAAAACAAAACACCAACTTAAAACAATTAATGGTAAAGTTAATATGGTTTTATAATTATAAAATACCTATGCTACTTGCCAATTTAATTAAGTTCAACCACTTAAGTGCCCATTTAGGAAATAATATGAGCCGTTCGATTAAATAAAGTTCCACCGTAAGATTTTTCTAGTTTTATCTCAAGCCCTAAATATCTTTATAATTTCTAATGTGTTAAATTCTTTTATTAGTTATTTCTCCTTGCATTTTATTTTCTTTGCGAGGTTTATGGTAGGTTCATATTGATTGATAATGTATTCATACTTAACAACATATAAGGAGGGTCACAAGCTCGCGATCTATGTGCCTTGTATTCATCTCACTAAATGGTTGAAGTTGATAAAATTTATTTTCCTTATCCACGTAGATCATTTCTATACATATGGACCTATGTAATGGTTATTTTCTATACACTCTAATATTGTGTTTCATATTGTATGTGAGTTAAAATAAAATTTTATTGAACCCAACAATACATTTGAAATCCTATATATATATATATATATATATATATATATATATATATATATATATATATATATAATGTAGTCAATAAATCACGCATTTTGAGGAAATATTTAGTCCCAGTCTCATAATATTATTTATAAGGTGCTTGAGTAAAGAAAGTACAAATTAACCCTTCTTTTTGGTCATCTTTATTTTATTTATTTCGATATGCCCGACCTTTACCACACATAAACCCATGCTATTTTTACAGATTCTGCGGTTTTGGCCATAAAACTAGGGCACCGGAGGCCTAGGCGGGAGCCCATGGGCAATCTTGGTCCCACCATGGGTGCTCCAAGCCTTTTTCCCACCTTTTGCACCTTTTTTGATAGGTTCTAGCCGTTCATGACTTTTTAAATTTCTTGTGGTCAATCTAATCGGGTTTAATTACAAAATTAGACAAAGAGAACCTTAAAAATATAAATTTATGAGACCATAATGAGGGACAAGCACTAGTCACTATTGCTTTACTCATCTAGATTTGCATCCATTGGAGGACATTTGAATGCAATAGCTCCATAACAAATGGAAAAAGCTAGTTCATCGCATCACACACTTCATAGGAGGGATTTATTCTATTTCATGCACCATTTCCACTACATTTATTACTATTTTTTATTTTTCACTACTTCATAAAGCTGTGACTAACACAAGATCACTTAGGGAACATGTTTGCACACACCACGAGATCTACATTTGGGTCTAAAATGTAGTGCATCACTCGATTAGTAAGTCTAGTTGTTGTGGAAGGCGAGGTCAATTTGAACTATTTATTTGCATTCTATTTTTTCCTAGGGTTTAGATACTCATTTCATGTGCTTTTGCAGGTCATTCTCTCTCTTGCATTATTTGGAGCATTTGGTGCGATATAGTGGATTTTATGTGATAGGCGGCGAAGGTTACCAACCATCTCCATAACTTGTGAAGACCAGTTCTAAAGCTTTTTTCTAGAACAAGACACTGTTCTACATACCATAGTTCTTGTGGGTGCTCCAGTCAATATAAATCACCTAGATCTATCCTCTACAGGACCCTTACACGGTCGTTCTTGCCTTGAATTTCTAGTCGGACCGGCGATAGTCAATGAGCTCTAAGCCCATGTAACTAGCTAAGTCATCTCTCTCTATCTCCTACTTTAGGGTTTTACATTTCCTTATATTTAGTGCATGGATTAGTTCTTAGCTTTTATTTATTGCATTTACATAAGTTATTTCTATTATTCATTTTTATTGCTTGTTAGATTAAATATCCCCCATACCACATTTTAGTTAATCATACACACACACACACACACACACACACACACAAGAATAAGAGAGGCTTTTCCACCCAAATGAATCTAGAGAAGGGATAAACAATGTGCATAAAGGAAAGGTTTGACATTCCCAATGGACATCATAATAGAGGTAAGGCCCTTTGGGCCTATATTTCATTTGTTGGGCCATGTGGGTGGCATAACAAAGAGGCCAGTGGTGGGTGGAAGAGGGGTGGTTGATTTTTAATTTGCGCATGGATGTGAGGTTGGCATATGTGTTGACCATTCTAAGGGATTAGGGGTGGTGATAGCACAAAAGGAGGTGAAAGTTTCTCAAATCCAAGTGATACTGAAATGAAATCTCGTGAGATAGGACTATGAAGATGCACACGATTCCAGTGAAAATAGTAAAATAATATAAACACACAAGAGGGCAGAGATATTCACACCAAACACAAAGTATTTGAGGAAAGAGGGAAACCACACTTGCATTAATCGATCCTTTACTGATTTACAAAAAATCCAAGGTAAGAAAATATCCCATTCTGAGGTATAGAGGTCAAATGCATAAAATTTTGAGTTTCACAAAGAAGAGCTTGAAAATATGCTAAGGAAGAAAAGGGATAAGAACCCCTACAAAGTGTGCGAAGCACTTCAATTTATACAATTCATGGAAATGAGAAAGAAAGGAGAGAGAAATGAGTGATAACTAAAATGGGAAATTATGTAGTTAATCTAACTAGGAGCAATGATAAAGAACAACACTAAAATAATGTAAAATAACAGTAAAGTAAACCTAAGAGGTGATCAAGAACTAAACAAGAGTAGATGTAAAACCTAGAGCATGAGAAGAGTTGGAATGGACTTAACTAGTTATAGGAGCTCTTTGGACTATGTCGCAAGTTGATTTAGAAAATATGGAAGTAATGTAACTACTACGGTGACCTCAAAAATGATGGATCTAGGTAATTTTCCTATATTGGAGTGTCACGGAAGGGGTTGGGGCACCGGTGGTTTCCCTAGTCTGTCGAAATGATGTGAAACTTGATTTTATAGCTTTGCCAGATGACCTCTGACCTTCCTTATCTATTGCATCGAGATCCTTTGTACTACGCCAGAATACTACCGATAAACCAAGAGAGATGCAAGACCTATAAAACACGCACAATGGTGTATTAAAACCCTAAAGAAAAATAGAAGAATGCATATGAATAATTTGGACTAACCTCAGTTGCCACAATAATGGGCTTACTAACTAAGTGCTACACTACATTTCAGACCCAAATGTAGTTCAAGTGGTGTGTGTAAACATGTGCCCTAGGTTCTCTTGTGTCAGTCACACTTTGTGAAGTAGCGAGTAATAAATAGATATAGAAATGTAGTAAATTGTGCATGAAATAGAATAGAATCCCCTCTTATGCTTGTGTGATGCAAGTGAACCAACCTTGTCCATTTGTGATGGAGCTAATGGATGTAAATGATCTCAATAGATGTAACTCTAGGTGATGATAGTAGTGACTAGTGCTTGGTCCCTCATTATGGTCTCATAACTTTATATTTATAAGGTTATCTTGCTCTAATTTCATAATTAACCCCGAAGAGGCCAACCACAAGAAAAATCAAATATTTGATGGTTAGAAAAGACCTAAAAAGTAGTAGGAAAGTGGAAAAGTATTGGGCGCCCCTAGTGGGACCACGGCACCCATGGGGCCTTAGTTTTATTACTGACAAATAATGTGGGATGGTGAAAATAGCATGGTTATGTGTGTGGTAAGGTCGGGAATGACGAAATAAATAAATAAAGATGTCCAAAGACATGGGTTGATTAGTACTTTGTTCACTCAAGAACTTTCTAAATAGTAATATGAGACCAAGGCTAAATATTACCTTAAAGTGAGTGATTTATTTACTACATTTGCCCCCACTTTTTGTTGGTGAGTGAAACTCTCAGTAACATAAACTAGATAGAAGTACGTACCTTATGTCCATTTAGAATGAAGTAGAAAATGTGCCGACGACTAGACAAAGCATGGAATGAGAAAATAGTGGAGCGTGGAAACTAATGATGAAAAAATGCAAAAGAGTGATAAGAGTGAACCTAAGAGGAAGTAAAACACGTGTGTGTGGATGTTTCATATTGTGATATACCTACAAAATGTGATGTGTGTGTGTGTGTATCATCAAAAGTGTTGTTGTTGTTGTTACCTCATTTTTGCTTGTTTCCCATACGATGGACGGACCTTGTAAGGGAAAGCGGTCAGGTAGTAAAATATGTATGTATATGTGTATAAAAACACAGTGTAAAAGATGCACATGTATATATGTAAATGTAAAATAAGAAAATATAAAATGTAAATGGAACATGTGCTCTTGATCCATATCAAGAAAAAGGGTGTAGGAAGATATCATGTACTTTCATGGTTCTTTTTGGACAACTTGATGTCAGTAGGCTAAAGAAATAAAGGGAGAAAGTTGTGTTATTCTCCAACCTTTAACTACTTCCTTAAACATGTATGAAGAGATCTTTGTACTGCTTAGGTTTTTTGGGTGATCCGACACCTTTGGATGAAGTAGTATAGGGAGGAATTCCGTCATATCCCAACCTTTAATTTCTTCCCAAAATGCTAATGACACCATGTCCTGTAAAATCCATTGTGTATGGGGTTCATTTGTTAGACTAGACGATCATTGTAAAATCCACTCCAAGGGGCTGTAAAATCCCACAATGCCAATAATGGGTGGACATGATTATACTAAACTAAACCCACAATGCCGAGGGTAGATAATGTATTAATTGAACCCATAATGCAATGATGACTATTTTAGTAGAGAACTCTATGAAACCCCAAATGATGCCCCTTTCTTTAGGGGTGCATGTGACATCGTTGATAGGAGGATGCGGCCCCAAAAGAGGACCAACCTCATAACAAACCGGGATAAAGTGCTTGGTAGAAACCAAGGCATGCAAAACAAGTGACTAACAAAGAACAAGTGTTAGTAAAAATCAGCATGTATATATAAAGCAAGTGTAAATCACGCATGAAACAAGTGTATGAGATAAAGCGAGATAGTAAAACACGTAGAAAGACAAAGTAAGCCACATAACATGGGTTCATAAACATGGGACCCCACTCACGGTGTCATAAGACATCAAAGGTTGTCATGGCTGCATACAAAAACAAAGTATGCACACCAAACATAGGAAAGGCCCGCATACAAGAGAAAACAAGTACAAGAAAGTAAATAAAAACAAACAAGTAGTCATGGTAACATATAATCCTACAAAACAAGTGTTGCACATGGAACACGTTATAGCATGTTAGAAAGATAACCAATATGTCAATAAGTGTATATAATCAAGTAATATAGAGTGCTAAGTGTGAAATGAAACAATAGCACACTGTATGAGTCGAATGTGGATGCCCCGATGACTAGTATAGGAAGGGTAGAAGGAAAGCATCCATGTTGCATGTAAGAGACTTATATCTGTGATCACAACTAGAGAAAAGTATGTGAACGTGCATGTGTGTATGGTAATGATAATGACATATAAGAAATCAATCTAGCATGTGTAGTAAAGTGAACATGTAAAAGCACTAGTAAGCAAGAGTAAATTCCCCCAAGATAATGCAATATGTTGTGGATGGATGGAATGGAAATGCAAGATGGATGGTAGGAGCCACGTGCCCCCAAGTGGATGGAAATGTATGCAGTGAGGTTCATTTGTTTTCCCCCTCGTGACCAAGAATGGACCATAAATGAGAGTACATCATCAAGTAATGGTTGAGTGTGTGTATGTGTTGTCTATCTTACGATGTGATGAAATGTATATACATATTAATGATGACATGCGACCTAGAGATGATATATGTGTGAACCTATAGCCTAAGCGTATATCATGACACAATGATGGAATGCGTGATGATTTATCCCTAAGTGTATATCACTATGATGAGTAAAAAGGTGATGTTAATACAAATAGAAGAGTGGTGATGTACCTAAAGCATATACCACTACAATATGAATGAATAGGTGACTATTTAGCCTATAGTGTATGTCACTAACCTAGGTATTTTGCATGATAGGATGTCAAATGATGAATGTGGAATATGATAAGGTCCATTTGATTAGTAAACCCTCGGCATTAGATCAAGTATTGATTGAGGAAGTAAAGTGTTTCATAGGGTGGTGAGTGCAGAACGTAGATGTGTGATGACATGATGTGATGATTGAAATAATGTAAAAATATCCATTTGAATGTGTAAAATGTAATGCATATTTGTGGAAATAGACAAATAATATGTAGGAAAAAAATAATGTAAAATTCTGTAATAGAAGTGTGAGAGACATATATATGTATGGTGAATGATGTAATAAATGTAAGATGAAAAATGTGTTTAAATGTATATGTGCATATCCTATGACCATGTGGTGAATGAGGTATGTAATGCATAAGATGAAATGTAAACATGCATAAACAAGCCAAATATTCTTTGCATGTGTGATGAAAGTATGATGTGACATTGTAAATGTATGTAATGTAGTATATGAAGATGTATGGTGTATAACGTGTAGGATGAAACGTATGTTGTAAACCTAAAGATGTAAATACATGTGGTATGTAAGTGTAACATATGCAAGGTATATATGAGGCATGTAATGTGTATTGTGCAAGATGAAAGTACAAAGCAGTGTAGACAACTCAAATAGGTATGATATGCAAATGTAAGATATATAAATTCAACGTAAATGTATACTATAGTATGTATAGTGTATGACATGATGTGTATGTACCGATGTGTAGTGTGTGAGGTTCATGTGCATGCTGTATGTCCTCAACAATCAAGTGTGAATCATAGCACAAGAGTGTGTCATCAAGTAATGAAAATGCTAAAACATGTGATAAGTATGCCTATGAATGAATGATAATGCAAAGATAAAAGAGATGTGTCTATGCTAATATGATGGTGGAGGGGAATGTGTAATCCCTGATATACCCCCAAGTGTACTATAGATGATGGATATCTATGTTGGGTACATGAGAGGTGCTATGCCATTGTGGGAGAGAATTATCTATGAATGAAGAGGGAATGCCAAAAAAATGGTATGTTGAAGCTAATAGTGGGATGATGCAATGGTGGCAAGTATGTTAAATGTGTCTTGACCATCATTAGTAGAAGGAGTATTTTCTTTGAAGCGAAAAGTGATAGGACACTAAAGTGATAGAGGAGTGTGATCATCAAATGGTTCATCATCATAGTAAGTTGTATCCAGATCCCCATCATCAACATATGTATATTTTATAAAAAAATTGGAATTACAAGTTCAATTGTAGGAAAGGGTGGAGGGACCTTGCATGGTGATGGTGGAATTAGTGATGTGTCATGACCACTAGTAGGAGAATTAGTTGCTTTGCCTAAAGTGATTGGTTGGAGCTTATACTTGAGAGGAGGCCAAGTTGCACCTGATTCTCAAAGGAGGTTTCTTAGTCTAATTTGGTAATGAAGTAGATGACTTAGTAGGAAGAGTTTGTGAACTAATTTTGATAGGTGGTTGATTATGTTGACTTGGTGATACCGTAGGTGATTGCTTAGGTGGATCTTGACTAACCAAAGAAGGAGTAGACTTAGGATCCCATGTGGATGTAACCTTTGTAATAGGATGTTGTATCGAGTGAATGAAATAAGACTTTGATGCTTAGAAATTTTGACTATGTGATGTAAAGTATGGAAATCGTTGTCATTATGTCCATTGATTCGATGATAATTGTAGTATGGATGACCTTGATATTTTGTTAACCGATAAGGAGAATAGTGTTGAATAGGTGGTAGAGTGATCAACTGATGATTAAGGAGCTGAGGAAAAATGTCATGTGGCATAGTATTGTGCTCAAACATGAGGGGCTTCGACAATGGAATGTCTTGAGTTTCAACCATATGACATGTAGTGGACATGGATTGCATATAAGATGTAGAAGGAGCACAAACATGTGATTGAGAAACATCCTTAAGCTATTGAATTTTATATCTAAGAGATGTGATTGTGGATTCCATGGCTGCAAATTTATCTTAAAATAATGTATGTAAATCTTTAATTGAGTCCAATAAGATTTATTAGATAGAGGAACACTATGACTAGGATCGTCGGATAAACGATCGAATATAGGACTTATCTTATGTGGTAGGATGTCTTGAGGAAGGTACATGATGTCTAGCGATTTTGAAGAAACAACTTTGACAATTGAGATATATTTTAAGTAAATCGAGATAAATAAGATTGAGAAAATTTATGACCCGTGATAGAAGAAAGATGATGATCCTAAGGGTGAAAGACGTTGGGTTCACCAAAATGATTAACTAAAAAATAGGGAAACTATTAATTAATATAACTAGAACAATAGTAAATAACAACACTAAAATGATGTAAAATAATAGTGAAGTAAACCTAAGAGGTGATCTAAGCACTAAACAAGCGGAGATGTAAAACCCTAGAGCATGAGAAGAGTTGGAATGGACTTAGCTGGTTGTAGGAGCTTGTTGGATAGTGTCAAGGCTCGACGAGAAAATCTAGAAGCGAGAAGACGTGTAGGGACTCCTAAAAAGGATTAATATGGGAAATTTTCTAGTAATGGAGTGCTTGGAGGAGGAACTAGGGCACCTATGGGCACCTTGGTCTGCGGAGAATGGGCACCACAGTGCGCAAAAAGATGAGAAACTATTTTTACAACTTTAGAGATGGTCGGTAACCTTCACTGTTTTTTTGCATCATAAATTCTTGTGTCGAATGCTACCAATAATCCAAGAGAGATACAAGACCTGCAAAACACACACAAAAGAGTATCAAAACCCTAAAGAAAAATAGAAGAATGTATATGAATAGGTTGGACCTGCTTCAACTACCACAACAATGGGATTTCTAAGCGAGCATTGAACTACATTTCAGACCCAAATGTAGTTCTAGTGGTGTGTGTAAACATATTCCCTAAGAGATTTTGAGCAGTCGTACTTTGTGAAGTAGTAGGAAATAAATAGATATAAAATGTAGTAAACGGTGCATAAAATGGAATAGAATCCCCTATTATGCTTGTGTGATACGAGATGAACCATCCTTGTCCCTTTGTGATGGAGCTAATGGATGCAAATGATCTCCAATGGATGAAACTCTAGGTGGATGATAGTAGTGACTAGTGCTTGGTCCCTCATTGTGGTCTCATAACTTTATATTTATAAGGTTATCTTGCTCTAATTTTGTAATTAACCTCAAAGAGGCTGACCAAAAGAAAAATCAAATATTACAATGGTCAAAAGAGACCCAAAAAGAGGCAAGAAAGTGGAAAAGGTCTCGGGGCACCCTGGGACCAAGGTGACCATGGGCACCCTAATAATGGCCTAGGTGCCCCAAGTATTATAGAAGATAATGTAGGATGGTGAAAATAGCATGGGTATGTTTGTAGTAAGGGTTAAGAATGATGAAATAAATTAAATAAAGATGGCCAAAGACATGGGTTAATTAGTACTTTCTTCACTCAAGAACCTTCTAAATATTAGTATGAGACTGGGACTAAATATTACCCCAAAGTTCATGATTTATTGATTACAAGGAGAAAATATTGACAAGTTGGAATCCGTCCCCTAAAATTGTGTTGGAAAAGCATGGGTGCAATGATTTCTTATTGAGTTTGCTTGTAGTACGGGCATGGTTTCCCCAAATAAATGCAAACCATATCACTACCCTTGATTCTATAAAGACGCCATCATTCTAGAGAGAAAAATGTCATAATTCATTAATTTTTGGTGTTTGGGGTGGTTATATTTTAGTTCGAAGTTGGCTTTGAAATATTCTTAGCTTTACTTCTTGCTAAGATTTTCGTGGCCTGTATCATGAATTTTCAATTTTATTTTATCTATGAATTTTAATCCAATAATTTATTTCCTTTATACCATGGCTTTTAGAAAACCCATAGAACACTACAAATTAGCAAACCCAAGGAACACTAAGTTAGTGTTCCATATCTTTGAACTTAGTCGTGCACATTTGTTCCACTACTACACAACCTACCAAAATTGTTCCTTGTGCATTGTGACCTCTTCTAAACTTAATCCAACCTTCACTTCTTGACCCAAATCTATCTAAGTCTCTGGTTTCTCATTCCCTTGTTCCATGGGTTAGGAGAACCTACGGAACACTATGTTCATGTATTCCACAACAAAGCTAAATCAATTTCCTATGGCCTTTCTAGAGAACAAAATGGTTGGTTTCCTTTTAATGATTTTTTCAAAATTACATGGGGTGTAATTTTAGACAACACATCCCTTAAAATTTCAAACTTAGCCAAATGTCAAGATTTCACAAATTTTGGATTTGAAGATTTCAAGATTACAACCAATTATGAAAAACATGGTTGAATGTAGAAGAATGCTTAACATCCTCATCTTGAAAAACATGTTTCCAAAACAAATCGAATAAAAAAACTAGTACGATTATTTAGGTAGCCTCACCTCTTGTTGTGTAGTTGTTGCCTAATCCATTTATTATCTCATAAGAAACTTTGCAATCCATCTAATTGCAAAAACAAGTGAATATTTACAAGTTTCTATTATTTATTTTATGATGTTCATTTTTAAGATCGCATATTTTCTACAAATTGGTATCGAGAGCGAGGTTTTCCAGCAAATTATTAAATTGGTAGAAAGTTATGACTTCTACATCGGTATCAAACACCACAATTTAATGGAAATAATTACGAGTATTGTTCGTTGACCATGAAGACGTTATTCAGATCTTAGGATGTGTGGGATATCATAGAGAATGGGTACATATAATCCCTAGATGCAGCGAGTGTATAATGCACTTTCTCGGGAAGAAAAATACACTTTGAATGAGTTAAGAAAGAAAGACGAAAATCTCTTTTCTATATTCATCATGCAATGCATGAAATAATTCTTCCACGAGTGGCAGAAACCATTCAATAAAAGACCACATGGGACACACTACAAGTTGCATATCAAGGTAAGGAGAAAGTAAAAACCACCAAGCTACAATTACTTTGTAGAGATTTTGAGAATTTGTTAATGAAATATTCAGATTTTGTAGAATCGTTCTTTATTTATGTAGCAAGCTTAGTCAATCAAATCAAATCCCATGGTGAGACTATTGAAGATAGAAGAATTATTGAAAATTTTCTTAGGATTTTTCCTATAAAATTTGATCCTCTAGTTGTTGTTATTGAAGAAACTAAGGATTTGAGTCAATTTTCTATTGATGAGTTCAGTAGATGCATCAATAATCAATCATGAACAAAGGATGAATAGATCGCATGTAGTTGTAGATCAACCTTTGCATCTCAGACAACAGGTATTCATGGAAGAGGAAGAGGAAGGTTCAGCCCAAGAGGCAGAGGAAGAATTCCATCTAGAGGATGTGGTAATGGTTCATCAAACTCGGGTGGAAGAGGAAAAATTCAAGAACACAATTATGGTCAAAGACAAGATAAGTTTCATGTTCAGTGCCATTATTGTAAGAAGCATGGGCATTATGCTTATGATTGCAATAAAAATCAATATGATTAGGAGAGGAAAAATCAAAATTAGGTTGGAAGTTCTACTCCTAAACCTATGTTTATTGCATGCTTTAAAGGATTACCTGAAGAAATACCTTTTGTATCCCCTATGAATGTAATCTGTCGAAACAAATTCCATGTGATGTATGGCATTTGTAATCTGGTTATAGTAATCACATGACAAAATGTAATTTTAATTTGTTTTCTAGTTTGGATGAGTTTGTGAAGAGTGATGTTACTCGTGGAAATATCAATATTGTGTCAGTAAAAGGAAAAGGAATGGTTATCATTCTAACTAAAGCAGAGGAGCAAATAAATATGCATGATATTTACTATGTTGTAGGTTTAAAGCACAAACTTATGAGTATTGGACAATTGGTATAAAAATGATATAGATTTTATATGGAAGACAATGAGTGCGTGATTGTGGGAAAAGCTCATAAGACCGATTGATCACAAAAGTGAAGATGAGTAGTAATATAATGTTTCCTTTGATATTGAAACCTCTAAAAAAAGAAGAAATCAGATCTGTTTATAGCAAAATCAGCAGCCAATTCACAACTAAGTCCTACGCTAAGTCAAATCTGTTCTCTCCTGAGTCATGTGCTCAAGCGAGATAAGTCCTATGTTAAGGTAAATGAGTCTTTTGCTAAGTAAAATGAGTCTTACGCCAATGTAAAAGAGGTTTGTGCTAATGTAAGCAATTCATGTGTTGGTTCCTACACTAATATTGTTGAGTCTTGCACTTTGAAGGAATACAATCAACTTTTCATTTAGTCATGAAAGGTGAATCGTGGCTTTGGCATCTAATGCATGGACATTTGAATTTTGGAGGTTTCAATTTACTTCATAGAAATAATGTGGTTAGAGGTTTGCCATTGATTCAAAAAAAAAACTAGAAAGGGTATGTGAAGGTTATATTTTAGAGAAGTAACATAGAGATTCTTTCTCGGTTGGCAAAATGGAAAGAGCAAGTGCACCTCTTTAGATTGTACATTCAGATATATGTGGACCTATGTAAAAACTTCTATTAGAGGTTGTTCATATTTTATGACATTCATTGATGATTACACAAGGAAGACATGGGTATATTTTTTGAGACATAAATTAGATGCCTTTAATACATTTCAATTGATTCAATGCATTAGTGGAGAAGAAAATTTGATATTACATCAAATTTCTAAGGACAAAAAAGGAGGTGAGTATGTTTCTAATGAATTTATGAGTTTTTGCAAATATCATGGTATACACAAGCAATTTACTACTAGGTATACACCACAACAGAATGGTGTGGCAGAGAGGAAGAACATAACCATTATGGAAATGGAAAGAAGTATGTTGAAGGCAAAGCACCTTCCAAATGACTATTGGGTAGAAGTAGTATAGCAAATTCTATTTATATTTTGAATAGGTGTCCAAAAAAAATTGTTAGGAACATGGTTCCTCAACAAGCATGAACAAACAGAAACATAGTGTTTCTCATTTCAGAGTTTTTGGTTGTGTGACATATGTACATGTACTTGATGATCTAAGGAAGAAGTTAGACAAAAAGGTGTAACGCCACTAAAAGACGATTTAACGCCCGCAAACAAACAAACGTCCCGAAAAAGTGACAAATTTTTTTTTTTTTAAGGGTATTTTACTTCGAGTTGTTTCCACATGGCTCGATGAGTTTAGCTTATACGTGTACCACCAATCAAGGTTGTAAAAGTCAAACCACTCCTAGCGAGCTGGTCAAATAAATTCGGTGGGCTTTATTGGAGACCAAGCTACTCCACACAACTCGGCGAGTTATTAATTACATCGGGCGAGTTCGAAAACAGGCTTGAAAACCACCACGGTCACGATGATGCTTCAAGGTAAGAGATATTTGAATCTATCTCATTCGACGTCCCACAGAGGTAAGTAGGGTCGTCATACGAGTTAATTTTCTAATGTCTGGTAATATCGTGTTGACAATATACCTGAAAGGCACCCCAAGAGTAAGATATAATTTATTTTGACGTGAATACATTAACCACTTTCAATTTTTTTATTTTTTTACTTTATTATTCAGTTATATTACGTTATTTCAAAATTTAATACATTATAATATATATATATATATATATATGTGTGTGTGTGTGTGTGTGTGTGTGTGTGTGTGTGTGTGTGTTTACTTTATTATTCAGTTATATTACGTTATTTCAAAATTTAATACATTATAATATATATATATATATACATATACTCATGTATAATGGAAGGAGTCACACTTTACGATAAGCATACTTTGGCACTAATCTATTTCATTGCATTTTATGATTTCATATGTTTAGGCATACACATTACCCTATTTATGTCTAGTGTAATTATTATATGAAATTTTTATTACATATCATACCACTATTACCTAGAATAGTGTTTGATACTCAGCTACCTAGCTAGATCCCTATTTTCAATAACTTGCAAGGTATGATATTTCAAACTATTACTAAATGCCACGGTTGGGCGGTGGGTGGTTCAGCAACTACCTGACAACCCTATGACTTTCTTTCCTTCCAATCTTGCGTACAGACGTATTCCATCCGGCCGCATCAAGCATAATCACTTAGATTTTGTTTTAAACTCCATATCTTTTCTGCCAGCCTGTTGTGCTTAACTGTCTGGCCGCGCGGGCAAGAGTGGTAGATGAGAGGGGAGTTTCGACCGGGCAGCAAGCGTAGACATTGGTAAAGTCACCCAGGCCGCGTGAAAGTGACAGCCCCTTGGGCGTTTTCAACAAACAGGTTGCCAACTATGTTGTTACAGTCCGGTATCGAATGCACCCTAGGAGAAAACGGGTCCGTCTTCAAGCTGTTCCTATCAAAATCGCTCAAGAGACAGTGGGAGAGTTACACGGAGACCTGGCCTGTCTTGTGAGGGTTCATGGAGAAGAAACTCCTGGAGGTGGATTTGCTTCATAACATAAAGGTCACGCGCGTCCTTTACCAAAGGACGCCCTTTGCCATTCATCACAACTATGGACCTCTTATACCAACAACTATTGCTTGTCTATCGCAACACTGTTAAATAGACGACCACAAAACTCACTTTTGCAAACATTGCAACAATTTAAATATTCACATTTGTAATGATGGCCGCTTTATGTATCAAGTTGTCTATCAGTGCATATCTCTTAAACGTATCATCATTTATTTTTTTATCCTATATATAACTAGAAGCCTGAAACGATTTGTTCGTGGAGGAACAACATATAGAGGTGGGTCTGTTACATATCAGAATATTAATGAAGCACAATTTGTTTTGCAAAGGACAAGGGTAGTTTATGCGTAGGTTTGTTTAGAGATTTCATTGGCATTATTTATTGACTAATTAATATGAAGGAAATAATAATAGTATGTTGTTATCAGTGAAATCTTATAATAGTAATCCGTTTGTAGTCATATTGTTAAACATGGATAATATTTCAGAAATTAGTTCCCCTATTAATGAAACGTGGTTATAATCTTATTAAGTTTAGAATTTTGTATTAAAATCTCCTTTCAAACAATTCAATAGATATAGCAGGGGTGTTCTAAGAGATTCGATTTCATTTTCTTGTTTATTTGCAATGGATTTTACAATAAATTCATGAATGAATAAAACATAAAGGGGACTAGAACTTGAAATGCTTCTTTGGCATTTTAAAAGCCATTTAAAACTTAAGTCCTTCCATCAACTACACAAGAAGAGATGATGCACTATTTTTCCAATCTTTCCAACACATTACTTTCAAGTATCCAAACAAAAATTTTAATATATTTTCTTTTGTAATTTCTTTCCAATATTTCACCAAAGAATTCAACAACATTTCAATAAATTTTAGAGTAAGAAATACTATCATTTCAATGCAACTTTCCTTCAAAATCTTGTTACAATACTTTCTACTTCATGTGGAACAAATTTACAATAATGTAAACACTTTTCAAGTAAAATTTTGCATCCAACCGTGTGACTTTTGGGGCAATTATAGATTACAATGTCTTTTTTTTTTGGAATGAAAACAAGATGATACAACTTTCTTTCACATACAAATTTTACAACCAAATAATACATATAAAGGAAAAAGGAAGAAGTCTTCACAAGCTCCAAGGTGTTCTTCATCCATGCTCCAAATTCCAAGTATTTCGATCACAACCAAGATAGGGGGAGAGGCAACACTCTCCTCCCAACCAAAACTCAATGGAGAAGAGAAGCAATCTCCTCCATTGACCCCCGAGCCCCAAACACAACACAATGAAGGGTGGTCTCCAACTCAAGGCAACAATACTTGCTTCCACAATACAATTTCTTCACAACATTCAAGGCTAAAATAGAAGAAACAAAAGGAAACACAAACAACACAATACTTTTCACAACAAGGCTTTCATCCAAGCCAACAAGAGAAGGAACTATGGGAAAGTTTTCCTTATGCCTCCCATTGAGATGAGATGCCCATCCAAAACCCTCCACAATAAAACTCAAGCCCCTATGACTCTTATGCCTCCCTCAAGTACCCCTTTTTCCTCCCATACTCTTATGCCTCCCTCCTCTTATGGCTCCCTCAAGAACAAGGTAAGAATGTGAACATTCTTACCCAAGATGGGCATCCCTCTCAAACTCCCTCCACAATATCCTATTCTACTCTTATGCCTCCCTCATGAGTTTTCCCATAGACCTCTCCTACACTACACATTAAGCACTCTATCCATTTTCACAATACACAAAAGTAAACATACATTATTCACAATTTTAGCATCAACAACAATATGAAAGCAACAAAAAAGAGAAGGTTTCCTACCTCTCCATTGGAGAAGCCTAAACCAAGAAGCTTTGCACAAGCTCCCTCCAAAAGCAATCCCAAGCATGCAAGTCCAAGCTCCTTCTTTTCTCTTTCTCCCAATTCTTTCCTCTCCCAAAAGAAAATAAAAGAAAAGAACTCCTCAACAAAAACCTCCAACCCCCTCAACAAGAGAGGAAGTTTCAATAAATAGACAAAAAGAAAGAGTGAGGGTGATGTGGCTCCTTGTATGATGCCACATCACACATCCTCAAGGCCACCTCCCTTTAGTCAACTCAAATCCCAAAACACCATAAATGGGTGGTTGGGTTGAATGACAACTCTTTTCCACATCCATCCCTTCCCATGTGTCCTAAGGCACAATTAAATGCAAAAGGAAGACAAGTGCACTCCAAAGTCACATTTCCGTCCCAAAGCAATAAATAATTCCCTTTTTGGATTCCCAACCCATAGATATGGTTGGTAAGGGGTTTTGGGAAGTGTGGGACAAGTTCAACTTGTCCCACAAGTCCCCCAAAATTGTCCTAAATCTCAAATTCGAGATTCAAAGGATTTGGAGTGGTCAACACTCAAAACCAAGCATTCAATACATGAGGAAACACAAGGCTCAAGGAGCCAACCATCAAAATTAATTACATCCACTAGACTTCCCTCCAAAACTTAAAATTTAAAACAAGGTGTTAAATTAATTCTAAACATACTTAGCAAAAGAAATTTTAAAAAAGATATCACAAATAAAATCACCTACTAAAGTAAGTTAAAACAAGTAAATAAAATTCTTACCCCCTTGGTCACATTAGAAAATTTCCCCCTCATGGAAATTTTCTTAACACATACAAGAATAAAGGTAACACAATACAATTTACTAGTTGCCTTGATGACCAAATGTTGTAACCACCCGACATCCTGTTGTGTTTGGTTCCCAATCCCCCTCATGGTTGTGATCATGTTGTGCTTCTTGCAAAATGCAAAATACCTCCTTCGGCCTTGCGGCCATGTCAAAATATCCAAAATAACCATATGCATGAAATTTATTAACATCTATACGTAATTCAATCAATCATTATTTCTAGGTCTAAATCACAACTTAATTATGCATTTCATCATTATCTAAAATTATAGTAATGTAAATTCAACAACTACATTCTACTCATCATGGCGAAGAAATCCAATGTTAGAACACATGCAATATATTCATATAAAAATAATATCGTTGTCAATAGTCCGTCCATAAGTCGGTGTAGATCATACTGAAAACAAAATCCAATCATAATCCAAATGCATCTAGTCACAAAACATCATGCTAATCAACATAAGTATAAGTCATGTCCATATCCAAAGATTGCATAACTCAAAATGATAATCAACTAAGTGTCGTAGGGAAGTGGGCATTACAAAAGGATAAAAGTGTATCTTTGTTGGGTATTTAGAGAATACAAAAGCATGCAAGTTATACAAGCCAATCACTGGAAATGTTGTGATCAGCAAGGATGTACATTTCATTGAGAATAAAGCATGGGATGGAAGTATTGTGAAAACAGTCAAGTATAGCAAGCAACTATTCCATATGATGATATGGCGGATGAAACTTTAGAGTAAAGAAGGTAATGTACCTTGAAATATTGGACATGCACCACAAGTTATAGCCCAAATTACACCAACTTCTACGGTAAGGAGGTATCCAAGATTTTATATATCTTCAGCCATGCAAGAGACACCACAAATAACACTAGAAGCAACTCCATCACCACAAAGTAGTTCATCATTGAATAGTCCTATAGTAACGTAGTCTTAGTGAGATTTATAATGTTGATACAACTAATTCATTTTCAGTTTTTGCATTGTTTTCTCAAGCTACAGATCCAATATATTTTGAAGAGGCTATAAATAATGAATTTTGGGCACAAGCCATAGATGATGAGATAAATTCTATAGAGAAGAATCAGACATGGGAGCTGATGGATCTTCCAAAAGTAAAGGACGTGATAGGAGTTAAGTGGGTCTACAAGACAAAATACAATGTTGATGGAAAAGTACATAAACATAAAGCAAGGCTGATAGAAAGAGGTTTTATGAATTAATATGGATTTGACTACGATGAAACATTTTCACCAATAGAACATTTGGATACAGAAGAATGGTTTTAGTAATTCGTAACTAAAAATGGTCTATTTATCATATGGATGTAAAATCAGCATTCTTGAATGGTTTCCTTGAAAAGAAGTTTACGTGAATCAGCCCGGAAGGTTATGAGATTGAAGGTCATGAAGGAAAGGTATACAGGTTGAGGAAATCCCTCTATGGTCTCAAGCAAGCACCTAGAGCTCTCGGTATAGTAGAATAGATTCTTATTTTATTGAGAATGGTTTCGGTAGAGCAACAAAGTGAGCCTACCTTATACGCTAAGATAAATGATCAAGGTAAAATTCTAATTGTTTGTTTATATGTAGATGATTTTATCATTACTTGAAATCTATCTACAAATTCATTCAAATCAGCCATGAAGAAGGAATTTAAGATGAAAAATCTTGGTCTTATGCATTACTTTTTGGGCATTGAAGTTCAACAATCAGAAGGTGAAGTTTTTATTTCACAAGAAAAGTATGCAAATGATGTTTTGAAAATATTTAACATGTTGAATTGTAAGCTAGCGCCAACACTAGTTGTAGTAGGTTTGAATTTGATCAAAGAATGTAGTGGATCATTGGTGGATCTAAAATTGTTTAAAAATTTTGTTGGAAGTCTCATGTATTTTGACACCACAATGCCCGACATTATGTATGGTGTGAGCTTCAGATTATCAAGGTTCATAGAATCTCCAAAAGATTCACATTGGGAAGTTGTAAAAATAATTTTGAGGTATGTGTGTGGAAAAAGGAACTCTTTATTCAAGTTCGGATGAGTTAAAACTCATTGGTTATATAGCTAGTGACATTCTGGAAGTATAGAATTTTGTATATGTGTACATTTACATATTTATTAAATTTTGATGTTTTGTAGATAAATTTTGATGTTTTGTTAAATTATTTTTTATTTTTACAAGAGTTATAGTTTAGTAGTTAGGATGATGGCTTGTTAAGCTATTCACCAAAGTACAATTCCCTCTAGATATTTAAGATGGAGAGTCAAAATGGATAGGGTTGAGATCGTTAGAATGATAGTTAGAGATAAACACAACCCTTAATTTTGCATGAAATCACTACCTTCATGTTCTAAGTTAAATCCACGTCTTCATGTCCCTGACGTGTCTAGTGAAACATGCATTCAAATTCCTCTTACATTTACATTTTTCTAACTACCCATTAAAGTCAAGATCTACAAATTCAAACAAGTATTGGCTACTTGCATTTTCAGATATCTCCCTCTACGGTGTCATCGTCATCTTCCACAACATGAGTTTTTCCTTCATTCGATTGACATACAAGTCATGCAATTCATAGATGATATAGTTTCACATTGGATCCATGTTTCCTCATTCATTCCCCTTTCACTTCTCCACCCTTGAATGTCATTTTCTACAATCCTCTTCCTTTCCCTTTGTTCCTCTTGATCCAATTTTTCTTCTTCGTTGTATCCCTTTTGGCATTCAAATCATACATTCGACTTGCGATTACTAGTAGATACAATGATGAAAATAATATTCTCTCTGTTTAAGGGCATACACTGTCGCTTGAAATATCTCGCTTTTTACGGTGGTAGAATGTGTAAAGAAACGGCACATGACGTCCATAGTGTACGAAATGTCCACGGTTATATATATGCCTTACAAGATGTTTCGTCCACTAGCACCGCCGCCAACACCACCACTAAGTTCACCATGTTAGCACCGGAGTTCTCCTACACCGATAATAAGATCTAGTCATGGAGTAACTCAAGTGTCTTTCACCACAGAATTGGCTTCAATTCACAGGTGGAGAGCGCCACCGTAAATTTATCCACTGAAATTAGCACCAGCACCGAGTGTGGTAATACTTTGGAAATGGAGACACATGTAGGGTCTCGCTTACAATGTGATGGTCAACCCCGGTGAGCAGGTTATTATCGATCTCATGGAAACTCGTGGTAAATGCAACATCCAATTCTCCTACAGCTTAAGAAGACCTTCTTACTGGAGAAACATTGTATTACTTCTAAAAATATGGTGTGTTTAAAGGAATCAATTACATCGACATAAATTATGTTGTAAAACTTGATAAACCAATAACAATGACATCACCATGATTATTAGGATCTCTGAGCTCAAGCTCGAACTCCCAATAAATCTAGGCTTGTTATCCACATGTATATTTTATGTGTTAAACAAACAAGAACCTCCTAGTGATCAAATCATTTTTTAAATAAAGAAGAATATGAATGATCATATTACTCATTTTCACTCTACTAAACCAATGTGTGTTTTTATTAGGTTTGAATATTAAACTTATTAACATGGTGTTTGATGGATGAAAGACTTTGTAAAACATAGTTTTTAAATCCCTTACCAAATTTCATGTCATTACTCACTCCAAGTTTTCTAATATCTTAGCGTATTATATGGTGTATAATTTTAATTTTTTTAATTAATTATATTTTTATTAGATAAAGCAAGAAGACAGGAATTATGGCTCCCAGAGGCCATAAAAATGAGGAGAAAAATATATAACAATGAGTAAAAATGAGATGGCCTCTACCAAGAGTTTTTAAGAAACAACCACAACATTGAAACACCCAAGAAAAATGTTTCCCCACCTAGCAAAGGCAAGGTCAAAAATTCTTGACCCAAAACAAATCATGAAGTCACTCGATAACAACTCCAAGTAATCCTGATTAATTTGTGAGTGGATTTTGGATGAACCGTAGTCCATCCATCCCCATCCTCTGTAGATTCCCACCTCATTCCACCATAATCCACTCCATCCTCCTTCTCCAAAGAAACCATCGTCATCCCCTATTTTATCCTCATCCAACTCCAAGCCCACTTGCCCCACCATCCTTCCTCCACGCAAAGATACCAAGATCAACCACCAAATCTGATGCATTAACTTCCCACTCCATGTTCTTCATCAAGCCCTGACCAAAGATTTATCCCCGTCATGTTCAATGAAACCCGCCTAAATTAAATTTTGAATCCCTCTTCCATTGAGCCAATTGTTGGAAATATCTAATCTTGTTCTAGATAAAGTTTAACTTTATGGAATTCAACTTTATGTAAAAGATATTCACATTTATTGTGAATATTAACTCCTCCAAAATATCAAAAGATATTGTATATAATATATAGAAAATATCAAGAGATATTATATATATCTTGAAATATCTGGGAATATCTATAAAATATCCAAAAGATCAATAATATCTAATATAAGATATTATGAGATATTATGAGATATTTTCTAAGGTAGTAAGGTTGGAAAACTTCTATAAATAAGAGGTTTCAATTTGTAATTCAATAAGCAAGAAAAGCAAGAGAAGGCATCGAAGTGCTCTAGAGTATTTTGAATACAAAGTATTATTTCTTATATTTCTCTTGTGATTTTGTGTGTGTTCAAAATAGTGTTTCTATTTGGCAAAAGCACACACTCTCTAGGTTAGAGTTAGATATAATTCCTTCAAATCGTATCGAGCTAGGTTGAGCTTAAGTTATAAGTTTTTATTTCACTCTATTAGTCAAGTTCAAATGGCAGGTATGAGCAGCAGTCTCACTCGATCCCAAACCCCCATATTCAATGGGAAGAACTATGATTATTTTAACATAAAAATCAAGAGATTATTTTTTTCACTAGATGTGTGGGAGCTAGTTGAGAATGGGTTTTAACCCTGTAGATTTTCAAGCATTTCAAGCATTAGCACAAGCAGATAAGGATTTGTTGAAGGAGAACAAGCGGAAGGATGCAAAAGCCTTGTTTCAAATTCAACAAGCAATGGACGAGTCCATATTTCTGCATGTCAAAAGAAAGCAGCAACTAGATCAAAGCAAGCATGGGAAGGTCTTCAAACAAATTATCAAGGTACTAGTAAAGTAAAAGTTACAAAATTACAAAATCTTAGAAGAGATTTTGAGAATATTTTCATGAAAGACTTAGATTCAGTAGATTTATTTTTCACCCACGAAATGAGTGTAGTAAATCTAATTAGGTCTCATGGTGAGACATTAGAGGATCAAAGGATTGTAGAGAAAATAATTTGAGAAGTCTTCCTAGCAAGTTTGATGTGATTGTTGTTGCAATAGAAGAATCAAAGAATCTAACCCAAATGTCAGTAGATGAATTAATGGGATCTTTAATATCCCATGAGCAAAGATTGAATAGATCGTGTAGCTCATCTCTTGAGCAAGCCTTCAAATCGCAAGTTTCAATTGGTAGTAGAGAGTAAGAGGAAGATCGAGCTTCAACAGAGGCAGAGGAAGAGATTTCCAAAGAGGATTTGGAAGAGCAAACACATCTTATGAAGGAGGAAGAACAAATTCAAATTTCTACACTACAAGTGCTAGAGGTCGAGGAAACAACCAGTAATCATACTTATGGTCAAAGGTATGATAAGTCACATGTTCAATGTCATTATCTTTGTAAAAGGTATGGACACTATGCCAATGAATGCAAGAAGAAACATTTTGATATGAGTAGACAAAATGCACATTTTTCTCAAGAAAATCAATCAAAGTTATAACAATGGTTTAATATTTATTACATGCAATGTTTCTCAAGATAGTACAAAGGATATTTGGTTTTTAGATAGTGGATGCAAAGAATCATATGACTTGGATGTAAGGAGATGTTTGCAAACATAGATGAGTCAATTACATTTGAAGTTAAGTTAGGAAATGACAATAAAGTTGCAAAAGTAATGGGAAAAGGAACCATAAATATTGAAACAAAGAAAGGTGAGAACAAACACATTCTAGATGTGTATTATGTTCCTGTTTGAAACATAATCTAATGAGTATTGGGCAGCTAGTGCAGAGTATGGGATATAAAGTCTATTTTGAAGATGATGCATGTGTTATTCTAAATAGAAATACAAGTAACAAATTGATTGCAAAGGTTCAGATGACAAGAAACAAAATGTTTCCATTAAGAATTCAACATGATTTGTCATCTAAAGAGCTTTCTTCACTAGCATTTAAAGTTTCTTTAAAAGATCAGACTTGGTTGTGGCATTTGAGATTTGGACACTTAAGTTTTGGTGGTTTAGATTTATTGCAAAAGAAGCATATGGTGAAGGGTTTTCCTTTGATGGAGCAACCAAACAATCCTTGTGAAAGTTGTATTCTAGGGAAGCAACACAGGGAAAAATTTCCTGTTGGAAAGTCATATAGAGCTAGATCTCTTCTTGAGATTGTCCATTCAGATCTATGTGGACCTATGCAAACACCATCAATTGGAGGGAGCATGTATTTTCTGACTTTTATAGATGATTTGAGTAGAAAAACTTGGGTTTATTTCTTGAAACATAAGTCAAAAGCCTTTAGTGTGTTCAAAGAGTTTAAGGCCATGGTTGAAAAGCAGAGCGGTTACTCTATAAAGGTGTTAAGATCAGATAGAGGAGGAGAGTATGTTTCAAATGAGTTTTTAAATTTTTGTAAATTTCATGGGATTAAGAAGCAATTTACAACAAGGTACACACCTCAACAGAATGGTGTAGCAGAAAGAAAGAATAGAACAATTATGGAAATGGCAAGAAGTATGTTGAAATCCAAAAATTTACCAAACGAGTATTGGGTCAAGCAAGCAGAGCTTGTGCGGTTTACATCTTGAACCAATGTCCAACAAAAATTGTGAAAGATAAAGTTCCTCAAGAAGCATGGAGTGGAAAGAAACACAACGTTGTATCACATTTAAGAGTTTTTGGATGTGTAGCTTATGCAAATATTCCAAATGAGAGAAGAAATAAATTGGATGATAAAGGAGAGAGATGTATTTTTGTAGGTTACAAATGAGCAATCAAAAGCCTATAAATTGTATAACCCCATCACAAATAATTATATTATTAGTAGAGATGTTCAATTCATTGAAGAACAAGCATGGGATGGAAGTGTTGATAAGCTAACAAATATCACTCAGGAATACTTCATCATCGAGAATAAGTTTGATGAAAAGATCACACAAAATGTTCATCTAGCACCTCAAGGGATCAGTGGAATGATGTCTTCTTCAAATAGCACTCCACTTTCAAGAAGCATCACAAGAGGTATCTCTGTGGATCGTCATCCCCTCCAAAGAAATTTACATCCTCATGAAACATTAGAGCATGAAGGCAATTCTTCAAATTCAAAGTCTCATAAAGAAGAACATATCAGATCTAGCATTGGCAACACAAAGTTCTCACTTCAAGGACACCCCAGAAAGACAAGAAGCTTAAGGGAGATTTATGAACAAACTCAAGGTGATGAGAATGTTGATTTATATTCTGATTTTACATTATTTTCTCATGATGATCCTATATATTTTTAATATGCATTTGAAAATGAAAATGGGTAAAAGCTATGGATGAAGAAATTTATTCTATTAAAAGAATCGCACATGGATCTTGTGAGCCTTCCGAAGGAAAGAGTGTAATTGGCGTGAAATGGGTCTACAAGACAAAATTCAATGTAGATGGAAATGTTGAAAAATATAAAGCCAGGTTAGTTGCAAAGGGTTTCTCACAACAACCCGGAATTGATTATAATGAGTCTTTTGCTCCCAAGAGTTTCGACTAGATTAATCGCCGTAACTATTTTAGCATTAGTGAACTCAAAATAATTGGAAAGTCTATCAAATGGATGTCAAGTTTGCATTTTTGAATGGCATACTAGAAGAAGAAGTTTATGTTTTACAACCTCTTGGATATGAAATTGTAGGTCAAGAACACAAGGTTTGTAGATTGAAAAAGCCTTGTATGGTCTCGAAACAAGCTCCAAGAGCATGGTATAGCAGATTGATTCATATTTTTGAAAAATGGATTTAGAAAAGTTGATAGTGAAACAACACTATACATCAAAATGAATGATCAAGAACAAATTCTAATTGTATTCCTATATGTTGATGATCTAATATTCACAGGAGATTTGTCAATTGACTTGTTTAAGACAATAATGAAGAAAGAATTTGAAATGACATATTTGGGTCTAATGAAGTTTTTTCTTGGCATAGAAGTCAATCAATCAGAAAATGGAATTTTTATATGTCAATCAAAATATTCCAATAATATTTTGAAAAGGTTCCGGATGATGAATTGCAATCCAGATCAACACCAGTTGCCATAGGATTGAAGCTAAGCAAAGATGATAAAGGTTGTGATATTGATCCAACTATATACAAAAGACTTGTTGGTAATCTGATGTACTTGATAGCTACAAGGCCTGATATCATGTATGGTGTAAGTCTTATTTCTAGGTTTATGGAATCCCTAAAGGATTCTCATTGGCAAGCTGGAAAAAGAATTTTAAGATATGTTAGTGGAACAAAAGCTTTTGGTATTTTATATACAACTTTTAATATTTTCAAGTTAGTTGGTTACACATGACAAAGGATGTGCAGGAAGCATAGATGATAGAAAGAGCACATCCGGCTATGTTTTCCATTTTGGTTCAGAGCGCTTTATGGGCTTCTAAGAAACAACCTATTGTCACTCTCTCTTCACAGGCGTAATATGTGGCAACCACAAAGAGCAAAGATGTCAAGCAATATGGATGAGAAGAGTATTATCAAATCTAAAGCAAGAACAAGAAGAATCAACAAAGATATTTGTGATAACAATTCAGCTATTGCATTATCAAAGAATCATGTTTTTCACAAAAGGAGCAAGCATATTGATACAAGGTATCATTTTACTCGAGAGCTAGTCAACAATGGAGAAATATTTTTGGAGTTTTGCAGTGTCTCAGAACAATACGCTGATATCTTCACCAAGCCATTACAAAGATCACATTTGAGCATATGAGATATTTCTTGGGCATCATAGGTCCGTATTGCTCGTACAATACATGAAGAATCAAGATTAGGAGGGAGTGTTGGAAATATCTAATCTTTTCTAAATAAAGTTTAAATTTATGGAATTAAACTTTATGTAAAATATATTCACATTTATTATGAATATTATCTACTCCAAAATACCAAAATATATTATATAGAATATCTAGAAAATATCAAGAGATATTATATATATCTTGAAATATCTGGGAATATCTATAAAATATCCAAAAGATCAATAATATCTAATATAAGATATTATGAGATATTATGAGATATTTTCTAAGGTAGAAGGTTGGAAAACTTCTATAAATAAGAGGTTTCATTTTGTAATTCAATAAGCAAGAAAAGCAAGAGAAGGCATCAAGTGCTCTGGAGTATTTTTAATACAAAGCCTTGTTTTTATATTTCTCTTGTGAGTTTGTGTGTGTTCGTAATATTGTTTCTTTTTTGCAAAGACACACCCTCTAGGTTAGGATTTAGATATAATTCCTTCACCAATGCGGTCGTCTCTACCACTAGCCCCGCCTAACCACCCCCTCTCCCACTCAAACATCCATCCCCTCGCCCGTCACGCACTGTATACCATGCAAGGCAAGGAAATGTAAGGATGGGATTTGGAATCATAGCCCTTAGCGGCCTTAGCATTAGTTGACGTAGGGTAGGGCCAATCGAACTAGGCAAAGGCAATCCCCACCATGTGGACACCATCCCCGCCACCGAACTACCAACACACCCAAATTCAATAGATCCTCAAATGTACATGTAATTATTTCTCCTTCATCCTCCATGTTATTCTCATCAACCACCGATGCATAATCTTCCAAATAATCATCAACCTAATTCATAGGTACCTGATCCTCTCCTTCGCTCCCCATCTGGTTCATGCCAATAGACAACGGCAAGACTTTGCTTCAAACCCAACTCTCCCACATTTATCACAAATAATATTTGTCTTTTCAATCTCAATTTTATGTTCATTATTTTCATGATAAGTATCCAAAAACATTGCAGCATTGTGGCTCCAACAGGACATTAATGCATAGCCTTGAAAATACTAATATCGATCGGCCTTCGTAGCAGAGGGTTAATAGCATTGAGTACACCCATGGCTGTTGTTATCCCAAAAAATACCTCAGTGCTCCCAAAATCCAAAGAAAGAGTTGGGAGGTGAATCCAAACTTGAATTTCAGGAAATAGTACTCCATAGTCAAACCAAGTCATCAACACATAAGGCCGAGAGCTACTTTCCCATAAAACTAGGGTACCTCAGGAACACCCTTTGCAGTTCAATTTGTTCTAGAAATAAAAGATAAAATCCCCTTCATAAGTGCTAGAACTTCCACATTGCAGATCCACTTCATTTTGCACCAATCTTGCACAAAATCAATATTCGGTCTAAGTTCTCTAAAGCTCCCCACAACCATATATCTAAATCTATTCTTTTCCTATCAACAATGTTCTCAGGATTTCCAGATGTGGATTGTCTTCATTCCATGAAGGCATTAATTTTAATGGCTCTCGGTGAGCCTCACCAAAGAGCTTTTGTGCCCAATTCCTACCCACATCAAGAGGAGTGAAGGGATCAACGCTAGAACCATCCGCCGCTTACTTGTTTCTTGCTCACCTACATAAATCACACACTTCTTCCTTGGTCTAACTTGCAAAGCTACTTCTCATGAACCAAATATCATTTTCAACCTGTCAGATGTCCTATAAGGATCTTTATTGTCAAATAAATTGAAATATAGATCATGCACGCATGTATCGGATGAGGAACTATAATATTTTGATGGCTCCTCATAGTATTACCACGTAGGCATAACATCATCCATTCAACACAATATCACTAACCCCTATTTTAGGTCTTTAAGGAGAGATATAGGGTTTGAAGAAGAAAGAAACCCTAATCAAATGCATAATTGTGATCACAAAAATTCAGCAAAAGGAAAAGCTATAGACATAGAGGAATATAGTGCTATAAGCGAGATCTAGATTAGAGACATAAAGAAAAAAAAATTGTCCATACAAGATGAAGTTGTATGCAATGGAAAAGTTACAAAGCTATGGAATGAGGCTAAAGAACCTCAAAGCTTAACTAACTCAACTATGCACCATGAGATAAGAGATAAACAAGGGAAACTAACATGAAATCATTATAACTTTGACAAAAACATCAAAAAATAACATGTATATTACCCTTTACTCTTTGAATGCTAATTTAAATGAACCTAGAAGATCCTAAATTAATTAATTATAATATGAAATTTTCTGCCATTTTACACTAAGTACAAGGGGGTGTTTTGAGACAATAATAAAGACAATACTTAACCAAATTGTCTCCAATAGAGTCAATAAAAAAATTGTATATTGTCTCAAATATTACCTCAAATTAGGTCTCTAATTAGAAATTTCACACGAGCAAGTGTGATGTGAACACCAAGAAAAGTAGGGAAAGTAATATAATAGGAAATAAGATTAAGGGCAAAGAAGATGGGAAATGTGATTGGAAGAGAAATATGAAACAGACTTCTACCTATTATAATGATATACAAAGTTGTGGGAGAAACATTAAAAATCGCATGAATTAAGCGACTTATATTGTGGAGATCGTTACTTCATGAATAATAAATGGTATTCATCATAATTCAAATAATAGTTTAAACTTAATATTTTTTTAAAAATTGAACATAAATTAATTTCTAGCAATATGTAGCATATTTAACCATTAGTTTTTATAAACATCGGGATAAGAGTATATATTATAATAATTACCATTTGTCTCAAGTGTTTGGAAATAGGAGTAAATAATGTAATAATCATTAATATTTGAAGTGTTACAAGTCCACTACTAACTAAGTAATAATGTAATAGGCCACACACAACAAATCTCTAAAATTCCAACATTAAAAAAAAAATCAAATATGTATTAGTAAAGAAAAAATGGATGCTCGAGTGATGGTTGTAAAGCAAAGATGAAATCAATATGATATCTAATAAAGAGTTAGATACATGGTCGAGGCTCTAATATTTTTGTAAGTAATATGAAATGAATATTAATAGAAAGTAAGTGTTTGAAATGTCAATTTACTTTTTATATAATTGAAATCAAAGATGGTAAAATTAATATGGATAATATATTACAAGGAGGAAAAGATAAATCTACATACACAAGGGGAGAAATATTATGATAGACCAGGTAGTAGAAAAGGGAGTTGAGTAATGAGGGTCATAAGTTGGGGAAAGGGAAACCGAAGAGGATTAAGACGAGGGAAAGGGAAAGGGACCGAAGGCATAGTTCTTCATTTTTGTGCAAATATGGAAGAGGTTTTTGTATATCTTAGAGTAACGCTCAAAGGATTAAGGTGGGGAAAAATAATATCCATTGAGGATTTGAATCTAGATATTATGGTGTGTTGTCATGATAATGTGCAATAGGAAATTGATAATTTCAAAGCACGACAACTATACCCGGATGTCGAAATTTTCATGTTTTATCATTTCTAGGAACCCCAAGCCAAACTGCTAGTCCTGCTCACCCTCTATTTGATTTAAAATTGGTCCCTAGGTGATTTAGGAAATTCTATTCATTCCCCCTAGGTGATTTTAGGGAGTTTTGAAAAGATGTTATCTTTTGGTAGTATTGGGAAGGGCTATCAGTTGGCCTTCCCAGGACTAGATTCAACCCCCTGGAGTAGAACATAAGGGCCAAATTAAACATGGACATGAATTGAATACATTAGAACATCATGGAAATTATATTGGAAGGTTTGAGGAGAATTGGAGCAGTCTGAGTTAAAAATAGGGTTCACAAGCCTAGGCGGCACACAGGCCTAAAATAGTTGTTGGGCTTCAGAAGAAGATTTCGGGAGCTCCAGATGGATTTGGAAGTAAAAAAAACATATTTGGAAAGAGGATTCCAATACCTACATGATGGTAAAATAATATTTTTCACAACACCTTGGCGCATATGATTGATAGGTAGTTTTTCTCAGGCACAAGTGGAGTACCAGATCAAAAATATGATTTTTCAGGGATCATATGGCCGAATAAAGACATTAAAACCCCATAATTGGATTCAAAATTCCATTTCCAGTCAGTATCATATAAAATTTCACCAATAAATTCCACCGGGAGCTCAAGTTATCTTCGTTCTAAGTTACCCTCTCAAACGCAGTTCAAGACTTAGTCATTTTTTCGAGAGGACATGTGTCAACACCAGGAGCCTGGTGGGATTTCATGTCCCTAACATCCCTGAGGTCAGGTACATAAGACCTTGAAAATTTCTGAGCCCCATGTGACCTATGGGGCCCTCATATGACCTCCAGACTTGACAAATCAACCCCTAGGTGCTTATTTGAAGCATGCCTTCCTGTCGTTGGATCGAGCACCGCGTGTCAGATCTAGGACCATCATGGAAACTTATTTCCTTATGTACCTGAGGTGGGGTACATTAGACCTTTAAACATTCACTCATCCCCCATAGGGAGTCTTCAGACACTCACGCGACGCAGCTCAAATTTCCCTTGATGTTTATTTGAGCGTGCATTCCCGTCGTCGGATCGGGCGCCACGTGTCATGCTCTTGACCACCATGGAATTTGATGTCCCTTATTCACCTGAGGTGGGTGACATCATACCTTTAAAAATTCACCCATCCCCCATAGGGATTCATTTGGACACCCATGTGACCTCCTTTCGCTCCCACTACTTTAAATAAGCTTTTTCCTCCTTCAATCCCCTACCGCTGGATCTAGTGCCACGTGTTGCCGTCTTGCTCATCAGGAAACTGATGTCCCTCATGTCCCCGAGGTCAGGGAAATCAAGCATGGAAAAATGTCCTCAAGCCCTACCAGTGCATATATTTTTGAAATTTTCCCAAGTGCCGCTTTTTCCGCTTCTAAAAATTATATGTGCACTTCATTCCTCCATACTTCCTCTCGCAACATTACTCCATCACTCCACCATTGAAAATGCTCAGACCTGCTCAACCCAATAACTGAAACACATTCACTATATTGATGTGCATGTCTCGTAAGGAATCCTCATCAAACACAAAAGGAGAAGCACGGCTAATGAAGGAGAAAATGGAGAAAACTCCATAGCCATGAAATGAGAAGTTGAAGAAATCTCCCAAACATATGCATGAAACAACAAGATATATTTTTCTGCTCATTCCTCTACCCAAGGCCATCAAAAATACACCTTCAAATTCCCCCATGTGCAACAGAGCATCCACAATGAAGAAATCTCCTTTCCAGCTCAACGAAGAAAGAAGTGGGATTTCTCATCAAACCAGTTGTCGGATCGAAGTAAGATTGCACTTTCAGCACCGTAAGAAACAACCCACATCAAAATGCAATTTTCTTCGCAAACGGAGGAGAAAACCAAACCTACAATTTTGAGGTCCATTAATGGCTACCGTACCTAAAAGCACTGCCAGTCTGAAAATTAAAACTTTAAAATCTCCTGGATTATTAAGCGGGTGGGCCCAAAATTTCAAAGGATGATATTGAGAAAGAAAACATATCAAAAAATTTGTTCCATGTCAATCTAACTCCTAGAGGTAACTTTCTAAAAATAGCAGGTCTACTACATAGGAACTGCTATTTTGGGAAAGTCATCGATAGAAGAACCTGCGAAGAAGACGAAGACATTGGAGGTGCACTACAACCGAGAATCCACCGAATCGGACACTTTGGCACTTACTAAAAATAGTAAGTGTGCCCTTGAGCACCTACTAAAAATAGAAATTTTATCTAAAGGAGTGAGGAACGCAGGAGAAAGAGGAATCAAGGTCACAACACTCAAAGAAAGGATCAAGAGAGTTGATTTTTTCACACTTACTAAAAATAGTAAGTTACACTCAAAGAGAATTTTTGGCACAATGGGATGTACAAGGATAATCATTCAGGGGAACATCATTGTTTGGGAGCATCTTAGTCATTTTTCACAGGGCATTCAAGATCCACCTTAGTTCATTCAACTGGGTGAGCATTCAGGAGCTAATTTGGAGGAGTTTCACAGTGTGCAAGGAGTTCAAGATTCAAAGTTTCACTGCATTTGGAGCTTTCCATCAATGAGGATCAACAGACTTCATCGGATGACATCTCCTTTTCTTCTTCTCTCTCTCTTTTCTCTCTCCTCTTCCCCCCAACTTTCTCTCGCTTTCAAATGTTCTAATTCTTTGTTGGGGTTTACACTTTTTGATATGCCTTTAAGTCACTTAAAAGTGACTTTAGAAACATAATGTAAATTAAGTCACCTTGCTATTATAAAAGGGACTTAAATATTTAAAGTGGAATATGAATAGTCTTAAGTCATATTAAGGCATATGGAGGGTCATGAGGAAGACGATAAGTCACCTCTCATTCTATAAATTGTAACACCATTCCCATTGCAAAGGGTTGGTGATTGATCTTGTAAACTCAAGAGTATATTACACCTTGAGAGAACAAAGGAGATAGCCATTTTCTTCTATCCCCCCCCTTCTCAATTTCTTCCATTTCTCCACTATGTATAACTTTTGTCTAAGCAATCAATACAAGAAGAAGGAGTTTCTAGCTTTCTTTGACTAAGGGGTTTCATGATACTTTGTGTTCATCAAATTCTATTTGGTCTTGTTGCTATTTACAGGGTTGTTTCTTCTCATGAATGCATGTGTTGAAGTTTCTAACTAGTGCGTGAAGGAATCTGATTTTCTACCTGCAAAGCATTAGTTCTCTTACCTCTTTTCTCACTCCCCTTTCCCACTCTACAGATGAAGACTTCCCTAGCAAGAGATTGCTAGATTTTCCACAAGGTCAGTAGAGTGCCCCTGTTGGATCCTTGGTCAAAATACCACCACATAAATCCACCTTTTCACGCGCATGCACATACGGAAGTTACACCAGTTAAGTAGAGGGACTTATATTCCCAGAGCATTGGAAAGAAATCCACAAGTTTTTCCACATGACAAATTTTCTCACCAACATGGTGAAATTAAGTCAGTATTTCCATGTTTTCAATGTCAATAGTGGTTCTTTTTAGAGTAAGGCTCGAGACTCATGGATAGATAAAGCCCAAGCCATTTTTAGAGGAAATTTCCTATGACATCCCTTGCTAATGGGTAGGATTGGAATGTGAGAAGGATTCTTGGAATCCTAATGAGGGTCAAGTCAGATATCGATGAAATTTGAATACAACATATGCGATTAAAGAAGGTGGTGCTTTGAGGAATTACGATAGGCAATTTTTATGATAGTGTCGGTTGTACCATTAACAAGACCAATATCAATCCACAAATTAGGAGAAAGCATGACCTTCTGGTTTTTGTAAAGAAGAACTTTGTGTTGAAGTTGATCATCATCTGCATCAATGGACTCATCTCTTCTTGTATTTTGAGCAATGGATATGGCAATAGGAGAATTAAGTCCATTCAACATCTGTAGATTGTGGCTCTCAACCTGATCATTTTTTTGCAAACAAGTGTGTGACACTGTGGAACTCGAGGATATCATATTCTAAGAGGCATTAATCTATTTAGAGATCAACAACTCCCAGGTCTTCAAATGTTTTAAATGTGTTGCAGATATTGAGAAGCTTGTGGTAAAAGGAAATTTGTGGTGGAGTGGAACCCCGTTTCTCAATGCGAGATCTCAAGGAGATAGATTTTTTAAAATATCTCCAAAGCAAAGAGCCATAAGAATTGTTGGCATATAAAGGAATGTCCAAGATAGGTGGCAGTTACCTAATGTATCCAAAAATAATCATGGATCTATTTCCAAATGGAGAAGTCTTGTAGTGTGGAAAATCCTCACGAATATGGTAGTCAATTTTGGAAAGTATTTTAGGGCCAACAAAACTCATTTCATCAATCAGAATATATTTGATATGTTTCAAGGAGTCTTGAAAAGAGGAGAATGCTTGGCCTTCAAGGGGTTTCAAATCTCTAATGGGGATGTGCAAGCATGCATGAATAGTCAAAGAGAAAATGTTGAAATCAGCATCCCCTGTAGAGGCTAGTAAAAGGAGGTGTTGATGGCAAATCACAACACCCCGAATGTCTCGCAACTCGATGGGTTGAGACTCTCAAGACGATTGCATAACATGGAGATTTTCCAAATTGTGGGACCTTACGAAATGGAAAATCTCTCCGGATGAAGGCGGTTCCTATTCCTCTTTTCAAATGCACACATAAAAATGTAGAGGATCTACTCAAAACCTAATCTAACTTGCCAAGGAGACAGGTAAGAAGATGCATAAAATAAAACCTAAACTACAAAGGTGATGCACCGAGGAATGAAGAACATCTGTCTTGCCAATAAACACAAAACCATTAAAATGTAATGCAAGATCATGCACAGATAACCAGATTTGCAGTGAAAGATCAGGAGGATGCAAATAAACATAGAGAGGATTGAGAATCATCCACAGACATGCATTATTTGCTCCAAAGATGACACAATACACTACAAATGCCAAGAGGCAAAGTTGCATTACAGTTTTAGATGGGAGGTTTGAACTCCACAAATCCACCTGCCAAAGAGAAGAAGGGAGGGGAAAACAAGAATGTCCAACCTTTAGAAAGAAGCCCCTCCTTACAATTTATAGGAAGAATGAGAGAGGGAAGAGAGAGAGAAATTCAAAACCTACCCCAACCACCTCCAGATTGCATTTAATTCATCTCATTATGACGGTAGGTGAGAACCCTAGCAAACTTAAAAGTGACAAACTATATTTCACATTTTTAAGAACTTGTTCCCACCCAAATAAATATATCCAACAGTAGTGGGAGAGAGGACCTCGTAAGCTTTCCGAAAAGTCCAACCTTGCATGAAACCGAGCTCCCCGTGAAAATTTATGGCCGCCTCGAATATCTCGGGCCGTGGTGCCTGCTCTCGCCGGCGCTCAGAATGTTGCGCTTTCAAGGTGCGCCATAGCACATCCATATTTGTGTTGACATCCTCTTACATGCGTGAAAGGCTCATCCATATTTACATCGACACTCTTTGACATGCACCACTTACCGTGCCTTCGCGCATCCATTTTCATGTCGACACTCTTTTCAGACGCCCTTTACTCGTGCCTCGCACATCCATTTTTGTGTCGACACTCTTTGTTGTGTGCCCTTTACCTATACCTTGGCACATCCATTTTTGTGTCGACACTCTTTGCTGTGCGCCCTTTACCTGCGCCTTGGCGCATCCATTTTTGTGTCGACACTCTTTTCTGTGTGCCCTTTACCCGCACTGGCGCATCCATTTTCGTGTCCACACTCTTTTCTCGTGCGCCTTTACCTATGCCTTCGCGCATCCATTTTCATGTCAAGCTTTGAGTTTCTCTCGATTTCCATATCCTTCGCTTTCCTATATCTACACTGGGGAAAGATATATACAACAGAGGGAAGAAATAGCAAGGGTTATGGCTGCGAAAAGGTAGTATTGAGAGAGTGGATGAGGAATGACTTTTCAATTCCAATAGTCCCTTGAATAATGAGCTTAAGGGGTGGGAGGATATCATTACAAAAAAAGTGATGAATAATAGTGTCAAAATCAAATTGTTGGTCTTCACTTAATTGCAAATTCATGGACGCGGTGGATACACTAACTTATTAGGAACATAATATTCATCCTTACTCATTTCAATAAAGGAATGACTGATGTCATGTAATTAGATAGGAATATTATTGTAAGACCAATCATAGCAAGTTTAAATTCTCAAAGACCCAACATATGGAGATTTTCGAGACTTGTATGTCCTGGATGGAGTTAAGATAGAATTTTCCATTCATTAAGTTGTTCATATCTTTGTATGGTGTCTAAGTCTAATCCAAATGAACCCTCTAAATTATTTATAGGTTCTATGTTTGTCCTTCTAGTATGCCATCGATCGTATAAATTCTTGAAGAGGTGTCAATTGGAAACAAAACTATCCGAGGTAGAACTAATATCTGAAGGAATATTGTAAAAACACTTGTATAAAAGGAGTTGAAACCAACAAAAATCTCAAAAGAACTCGAGTTTTCTTTCAAAATAATTGAGAATATAGGATATGCATGGAAAATTGCTAGGAAATTTTGGCATTTCCATTTTTTTCAATGTGTGTTTACTATAACTCCAATCACTCGGAAACTTGTATAAGAGAAAGGGATTCCGTAGTTGGAGGATTTAAAAGGTATGCATCAAAAGAAGGGTTGGCTCATGTGGCTGACAATTAGATTCAGAAATTCACTAAAACATTTATCCTAACATTTAAAGAAACGATATCCTACTAGATATAACAAGTGGCAATTTAAGAAGCATGTGACAAGTTTCTTGTGCACTTATGTCATGTTCAACAACACTTTATTTAAGCATATTTTGTATAGTGAATGATGCGGGAAATTTAGGTTGGAATTTTTTGATAGTTTACAGAGCATTTGGTGGTATGTTTATGAGCATTTTCTCGCTTTAAAGGCATATTTTGCAATGTATTTAAGAACATCATATCAGAAAGCATAGGTTGATAGTCAATGTTAGCACTCCATATAGATAACATGTTTTTTTTTAATGTTTAATCTATCATCAATTCTCTAAGGAAGGTATTTAATAGCATCTATTTCATCAATGAACAAGGAAGAGATAGGTCATGTTTACCAAAGTGCATTATAACAACATTTTAGGATAGAATTTTTTTCATAAACATGTCCCTCGAACACTTTGTGTGCCGATGAACTCGATTGATAAGTTCTTCAAAGTATTACAATGGAAAGGACTCCATCATATGTGTTGATGATAAAAAGTATGGATCGTAATTAAGTGACCTTTGAAAAAACTCACTCGAGATTTGCTAGAAATGGTTCCAATTGGAGACATACTTATCAAATAATTTTCTAGTAGCATTAATAGAAACATTATCATTCCAATTAATTCCATTGATGTTGGGGGCATCCTCTACCCACAAGAAACCATAAACATGGGAGGGCCTTTTATATTTCCAATCATACCTAAAAGAAGGGGATGCATAAAACTTTGATTCCAATCAAAATTAAAATAATTAGAATTGAATAGTGATACATGTACCAACAATCTGTACTCCCCATATGTTTTGCAACATTTTTGACGAAATATTGTGAACCTTTTATGCAAGTAAGAAACAAAAAAGTGTGGGTGATTAATAATGTTGAGTGTTTTGTAATGATGTGCACGTTGGGGATCAAAAAGACAAACACTAGGTATGCATTTATGGATATTTGTCCATTTTTGTTCACAAAACTTGGAGTAAAGAACAATGTTGGTGCCCCTAATTGCTCAACCATTTCTAACATTTCACTTCTACTTTTAGACTAGAAGAATTGTGTCCCTTGGAGGTTATTTCCAAATTTCATTAGAGTGTCCAAGAAACAATTTGTGGGAAATCTCGTAGTTTCTTGTAGATTTCTCTTATAGTTGGTGGTATACCATGTTCAATGTTTTGTTTCATGAAAATAGTTGTTTTATATTGGCTCCTATTGCACCTAATAAGGTTAATCAAATAGTAACTTAATCGAGGGTGTGAACCAAAGCAATCACCATGGTAATGTATTAAGTTGAGAGCATATTCATGCAAAAGAAAGAGAATACAAAAGGGTTCCTAACTGTTGCTAACCCTTGATATAGAATGGTACACTTATTTATTAAGTTACAATTTCATTGTGGTGCCTCTTCCAAACATATTTTCTTAAATTCTATAACTAATTCTTTCTAACTAATTTTGCAAGATAGTGTGACGTCTCCTTCAAGCATGTTGCCATAGAATCTTAAGTTATCACGAGATAAGAAGAATCACTATCATTATCATTACATCATTACTTATAATATAATTATAAAACATTCTTATATTAATCTTAAATAAAAATAAGATGTTATTTTAGACATTTTAGATTGATATTTAGTCCACTTTTTCTATTGTTCCTCTTTTTTATGAACCTCTATCCAATCTTTCTCCTCCAGGAGATAAGGATAACAATTTTCAAATTCAAATTGAGAGATGCATCAAAAATATCCATTGGAATATTGTTCTCCGGTGGATAAATAAAGAGTGTATATATTCATTGGAATATTTAGCTTTCTTTTATGCATTCCTATGAGACCAAGAAAATTCTTCCCTCTTTTACTTTAGATTGTGTAACTTATCATGTATGCAAGTGGAAACCGGTACATCAAATGGAATAATTTAGGATTTAAATTTGTATCACAAAGTTTGATTCCCACCACTAAGGTGAATTATTCCCTCTATTTCAATCATGAGGCAATTTGAGTTTCAATCATCTTGTCCAATCACCGAGTCTCACCTGTTATATAAGGCAAAGCATCCCAAGTTTAGTCATAACCAACAACAACCATATTGTAATAATTTTATTTATTCTTTGTTTTTCATGGATTCATCTTTATGTCGAGTGGTGTCATAGAAGTCTCCATGCCTAATAATATCGAAATTAGAGATCTTCCAATCATAGTACAATTATTTCATACGTAATCGAACTTAAAGGTATATCTTTAACCATTAGTAGGTCTAATTTACCTTCTTAAATAAAGCTCAAAATAGTTAGGCATGCTTAAGATAAACACAGTTTATTCTAATCAATTTCAGTTCAAGAATATCCACAGACATAAGAAAAAACATAGCAAGAATAATGCAAACATCCACCCCAAAACGGAGTACCCAATAACTGCAAGGAAATGAACTCCATCTATATACTATCAATATTCATTACTGAAGAAACTATAAGCTCGAAAACTAGTTAAAGACAACCCGTGATTATCATATGAGCCTTAACTCATGTAGTATACATGCTCGAATATGCAGATTCGGTGTATCCATTCATGCTAATAAACACCCAAGTAATCGGGTTTTTCATAGAATATAGCCCATAGATTTCCCAAGGGATTATACATATATAAGTTTGTGAAAATACTACGTTCATGGTTGCAGTAGTATCGTAACCATCAAGAGATTCATATAGGGATATCCTTAGATAACCTAAGGCTATTAGTAACACAATTACCATCATGCATAAACCACAAAACCCCACTTTCTATAGTGGCCCTACACTTCACGAAATATAATTGTAGGATAGTATCGACTTTTTAGCTTTAGCAGAACCTTGAGAGTGACACATCATAAAATCCTTTTAGACCTGTCATTTACTTGCATCATAATCCAAGCACTCTTTTCTGAATCCATAAGCGTATTCACGTGAATCCCAAGTTAACATTGAAAATTTAGCAGTAATTTGATAGTTGTAGCAAAAGAAGAGTTTTGTACTCTTATCATGTAAATAAAAAGAACATTACGTGGACCTTTTCTAGTGGAGATATATCTTTGGACATCTTAAAATCAGTAGATTATGGGTTAAATCAGTCTTGCACACAAGGATATATTTGAAACCAAATATCTCCTCACTTTGCTATATTTGAATTCACCATTTGATTTGGATTTATATCGTATCTAAAATGGGTTCATTGATCTCCAAGAGGAAAGGAAGTTTGCTTTCCATTGTTTTGTTGTTGTATCCATTGTAATGTCTAGATGTATTGATTTGTTTCTTACGAGTGCCTATGATATGTGCATTGTAAGCTTGCTAGTATTTGTCATTATCTACCTGTTTATATTTTATTATGAGTAGTTGTTGTATTGTTAATATATTGAATGTTCCTTCTTGTTATCCCATGTATGTCTATGCAAGATTTGTCTCTTTGACTATCCATGTGCATGGTTATTCCATTCCCAACATCCTCCTCATGTGCAAAAATATTATCTTGAGCATATGTGTAGATGTGGCTATTACAACTTTTTGGCAGAGATTACACCCAACTCCACGTGTTTCCAACTTCCTTACTAATTATGCCAAAATAGGGGTTTTAATGATCAAGATATAGGTTTTTCAAAGAATATGGTTAAATGTTTTGCTTGAGATCGATAAAGGGAGAGTAGTGAAGATACTTGCAAGTGTTGGGGAGGGGTTTTGTGAACTTGTTATCAAATTTTTCCCTTAGGGAAAACTGGACAATGATTGGGGCTTATTGAATCCTATGAGTGAAAAATGTTCTTCATGATCACATGTGGTCCATTTCAAGAAAATTTTGAGCTTTTGGGACATTTGTAGTGTCCCGAGAAATTTTATGGTATTCGAGAGATTTCGAATCATTTTGGGCTATTTACTCTTGTTTTCTAATCTTGGATGATCAATGTTTTCTTAGAGCAAGGAAAGTGGTCATCATGGGTATAAATTAACCAAAATTGATAAAATATGTTTAAAGGCCTTATTGTATTGCCATTTTCCTCCAGGTTGATGAAAAGCCACAAGGGTCACATCCAAGGGAAAAAATCATGATTTAAGAAGCTCTTTTTATTAAGTTAAAAATGGAGCTTGTGCATTCAATACATGATTGAGCTCACACTTAACAAAGATAGCTCATTGATCGAGCCCATAAAAAAATTCATGGTGAAGTGAACCAAACCGGTTAGCTAAAAAGTTAGATCAATGTTGTCAAATCAAGCTTGGGGCAGGTTAGATGCAGCCTAGAATTTAGTGGTACAAACTCAATGAAACCCTATGCACGTTGGCACACATCACTCAGCCCGGACTAAGCACTCACCCAAAGTGCGTAAAGGTACCGAGTCCCTCTTTAGGGTTGTTGTTGCGGCAGAATGTTAACATGATGAAGACTTAACATAAATAGTTCCATTACTAACACATCATTCTACAGAGCATACCAAATCTATATCTAAGAAAAAGCACAATTAATTACTAACCATGATGAGATCAAAAACATACTAGATTCATATACGCATAGAACTAATAATTAGATTCAGCCAATGTCCTTTATTATATTCAATGCAATAATTTTCTGAAGCTTCATTACAATAATAGTAGCATGCGTGTAACAAACATAACTCTGTATATACCACCTCTTTGTATGTCTCTATATCTCTATTACACAGTTTACTACATATTTATAAGGGTGGGGACTTTCCCTTCACCACTTATCCACTCCAAAAATAGGTTGTATGCTATTCTTAGCCACGTGCCTTTACAAACCTAGCCACACATGCAAGTGCACTAACAATAGACTACTACTAGCTAACTGACAGTAGCATATCTATTTTTGGCTTGTGTCCATGCAAAGTGCTTCGTATCCAATCCTCCAAAAATAGCCAATGCATGGTGCACACATCTCTACCTCGTTTGTGTGCTCTGTATGCCATCTCTAAAAATAGACCTTTATGAGCAAAAATGGATAAGTCCCAAAAGCTAAACTTTTTCTCCATGCACGTGTTCTCCCTATTCATTTGCACCTTTGAATATGAGTCACTTCCCCAAGTGGACTTCTTGTTTGCCTTTTTTTGTCAAGTGTTCTTTGATCAACATTACACCACACTAATTTCATTGTCACCTTGACAATGGTCATCTCCAAAAACTAAAGTAAAGAATAGAAGAATGGAAAGAATGGAAAGGATGAAATAATGTATGAAAGAATGTTTTTACTCTGCAGTCTCTTCTTCAGTCTTGAACAACTAATTCAGGATATTCCTATTTTATTTCAACCTCCAAGGTTTGTCACTCAGTGAGTGCTTCCTCTACTTTTTTTGGAATTTCCACAACAATGGACTCGAATTCATCCCTCAAAATCTCCCCTTTTTCATTTTTCAAGACCAATACAATGCTAGAAATTGTAGTCATCCTTTCCTCTAGTAAATCTATCTTTTACGCAATGAGCTTCCCAATCTCTTCCAAAGCCGAGTCTTGTGTGGTTCTTATGCTACTGTCAGGGCCTCACACTTCTATTTAACCATTGATAATCTTTCGCATAGCCCAATGTTTCATCCTTCATTTCTTTCTGGACATCATTATTCTTCTTTAGGGTTTTTATGTTAATGATCACCTCACGGACCTATGTAGATGTTCAAGGCTTGGTCCGCTTTCTTTAGTTCTTCTTGCAAAGCACTTATAGAAGTCCTTCATAGGATGTAATCTTTCCACATCATTGAAGCCTTCTCTTGTTTTGCCTCTTGTTTGGATCCTTTGGCATTGTCATGTGGAGAGTCTCATCTTCAAGTATTAGGTCCACCAACTTTCCTACATAGTGTATTGTTGAAGGAAATATATGTGGTACCTTTGGCTCCAAGTGTGTCCTAGCTCTTATAACATTATCACCAATTTCCTTTCATGATGATGATAAATATAGCATTCTTTTTATGTGTTAATTCTCTTTCCTATGTTAGGTGCGCTATTTCCCTATCCTTAGTTTTGATCTCTTCCCCGAATTCCCTAATTGTGGTAGCCTTGTCCATATTTTTTCCTCGCCACCTCTTTAATACTTTCACCAATGCATTGCTCACATGTTCATCGACATGATAGTAGGCTTTACTATTATGTTTCTAGCCTAAGGTGTCTTTTTTTCAACCTTGTGATACACATGACTCCTCACATACATATAAATATGGCTCATCCATGTGTGTGTGCATGGACCATGATAATTACTTCCTCATGCACATTGTAGCCATATCTTCATCCATTAATTCCCAACCCTATAATTCCTTTTGTGATAGTGTGCTCTAGAAATAGGAACAAAAAATTTACCCGCATCCTCTGTATAACCCATGGTTGGTGGAATTTCTCTCCATTTCTTCTTCTAGACCAATGCTACTTAGGAACTTAAGCTTCCAGATTTACAACTTGTGTTTCCATGTCTTGCATAGTCTCTGTAGCTATCTCATGGTTCCCTTTTCCTCCTCTTCTCCTTGCTTCATTTCTTCATCTTTCTGTTCTACATTCTCTAGAGGTGTAGGAGAATTAGGTGCGATTTCCTCTGATTCTTCTCCGCATCCTCATTCAAATTCATTTTCCTTCTCCTTTTCACGATTGTCTCTTTCTATGGAGAGAGTCTAGGTGATTTGCACACTATTTGCGGAGTAGCACCTTGAGTCCTTGTTCTCCTGAACACCCACTTAAATTTGTGCTCTCCTTGGACTGCATCCAAGTCCTCATCATCCCCCTCTTGTGGTTGAGGTGGTGTAGTGGCACACTTAGCTTCATCCTTGGTCATAGGATGTCTTCTACCTCTATGCTCCAAACCACCACTATCCTCGTGCTCATCCTCCTCATCCTCCACTTCAATTGGCTTTATGGGCTTAGGCATTGGGATGTTCTCCATCATGTGCTTACCCTTTGGTGGTGTTGGAAGTGCGAACTCATCTTCCACATACTTGTTATTCTCTAACTTTGGCTTTAGTTGGAGGTACACCAATGCTACTCAATATCTCCCGTAGCCAAACTTATTGGTTTAATGCTCAATACATTTGAAATGAGTCTTTCAATATATACACACTTCCAGTGTGTGGTAGTCATAATCTACCTTATCCGCATTGAATGTGATTTGTTACTATGCATTTGAGAACCCGTGAGTTGATGGAAGTACCTTTTTGTGAAGGCATATGGAAACTTACACCAAGGGATCCATCCCCATCCTTCATGGCAAACCGCACTATGTAAATGTTGGTATACGAGTGAATCGAATTACCTTTCCAACCACCGAAGGAAAGTCTTTGGGGATGCGACATTCTTCTTTAAAGGTTGTGCGGAGCCTATCATACCAATTCTCATCCCTTTCCTTGAATTTCTGTCATGGATCCCTCTTACAAGTAATTTTTGAAGTGTTTCGGTGACTTAGTGCTCCATGGCATACTCCCATATCTTCTCCTTTGGTCCATCAAGTACTATGATCTCCATGAACACTAGTGATAATAAAACAGCTCTAAAAGCTGATCTTTCCTCTATGCACACTTCCTCAATGATATTTTATGTAATATCTTGTGAAATTTTGTAGACTACCCCTTCAGACATATTTTTGGCAATGTGCAGCCACATGGTGTTCACTTGTGACCACCTTTCCTAGTCATTTAGCTTTGTAACAAGATGTGTGGTTGTTTGCACCACTAGATACTTCTTCATTTTATCGATGTCCATGTCGTGTGGACCCTTTGTGTACCCCAAATCCTTTCTAATCTCCAATATTGTGGCCTTGTCTTTATATCATCTCACAAATCTTCTCATGTGCCTTTCAACCCCATTACCGTGAGGATGAGTGGGCTGAAATTCTAGCTTTGTGTCTGCAAGTAGAAAAATATTCATGCACTTTGCTCATGAGCCATTGTATAAGGGCTCATATTTCCCGAATGAATGGATTTCATATATTTGGTAAAATTCTATCTTCTTTAAGAGCTTCTTGTCAGCATCATCATACACCGGCATGTCTTCCACCATGCGTTTATTTATCTTTGTGTTTAGCAAGGCATCAAGCTCTTTCTTATTCTTTGTGGTACAATGATTTTACTCACTCACCTTACTTCTTCTTATGTGAGAATCCCACTCCTAGCCTACGATAACCCCCTCGGGATATTACATCTCTCGAAAAATTACTTCGGGAGCCATCTCCTCTTCCTCTTTGACCACCTTCTTCTTTCCCTTCACTCCTACTCTACAACTACTTTCTTAGGTGCCATTTCTACCTTACAATCCTTTGTAGATCCTCTCCTCTTGAATTCTATAATGTATGAATCAAAACCTAACTTGATTCAAGTGTGCCCTAGGTGAAATTACGTGCCCTTACTCCTCTCTGTCGTCTTGCTTGCTTCACTCAAACCCTTTACCATGGGGACACAAGCTCTTTTGTGCATAGATCTCTTTTCATGACTAGTTACACTCCTTTGCACCTCAATTTGATCACTCGCTCTTTACACGTGGCTCTTTTGCAAATACTCTTAATCAAAATGGTAAAAATGAATTTGTATCCCTTCCTTATATAAATTTTTAAATTTTTGATGCATTCATTTCTCCTCCACCTACAAATATCCTCTCATTAATTGACCAATTCCATCCTTTTCGCATGTTACATCTTTGTGCCTTAGTTATAACCTTCTAGCATGCCTTCCTACCCTTTGGTCACACAGACTTATCCCCATTGCACTTCCTTGCACCTAAGTACCTCATCTTTGCACCTTCTACTAGTAGTTGTTATGGCCTCACCTTACCTCACGTTATATTTTCCCTTCATTCATCTCTATCTTTGGTCACTTTTTAGAGGAAATTTTTGAATTGAAGAGCACCCATAGTAGTATTCCTTTTACCTTTCAATTCCCACAATCTTGTACCTAGATATCAACAACCACCCCATAGTAAAAGTATGTAGTCCTCTATGCATAAACATGCTTCATGTAGTAATTAGCTTCATGCGCACAAATGCGATTATTTCACAACACACCAACTAAATTGAAAAAGCATAGTGACAAATAAGGAAACACATTAATGAAATACATAATTGAAAATCTAATCTAAATGGCAATACTACCTTATTACAAACACCAAGAAGACTTATTTATAGTAGGGCTTCAGCCTACTCTTGTTAAAATAATCGGGTAGCCATGTTCCATCAAGTGCTTCTAACTAGAAAGCACATGTTTCAAGGATGTAAGTGATAACATATGGCCCTAAAATGTACCTTAAGTTTTCCTAGATGGCGCAAGAACTTAGAGTCATAGAGAAGTACCATTTGTCCAATCTCAAACTTCTTATCCCTTATATTTCTATCATGCCATACTTTTTCCTGGCCTTTTCTTGCTTATGACTCAAATGTGCTATGGCTCATCTCTCATCTAGCTGAATTATATTTTCAATTTGTTCTTCTAAAGATTTCTCATCAACTAGACCTCCAACACCTACAATATGCAAAGAAGGTAACATAAATGGTGTGGCATTTCATCTCACTAACCTGGTCTTCTGAAAGACGTTGACAATGATCACATGCCTTACAAAATTCCTTACAATCTTTATAGGGTCTCCCACCATAATCTATAAATAATTTATCATCCCAAGTTGTGGCATCACCGCATAGTGGCCTCCTATAATTCCACCATGAGCTTCTTCCATAATGCCCATGCGCTCATGTTCCAATATCCAACAACGTAATATTTCATCCCGATCCATTTGTACAAGTCACTACTAATTAACATATAAGGTGAAGGTCGTATAGCAAGTTGTTTCTTCTCCAAGGATTTCATTCCTTCTAGTGCCATCCTTGTGCATAAAAAAGACACTAATCTCCTCTAGTTCGATGGAATGCATGCATTGTAACTCGTATAATCGTGCATTTGGCATGGTATCCTCAATTGCCTATGCTTGTTCTCTTGACCTGTATTCTTGATAAATGGTGCGGTCAGAATTAATTTTTCCTAGTTTTACCACAATCGTGAAATAAAACTCTTGAAATAGAGCACCCATTGACATATGCACCCTTGTAAAACATGCTTATTTACCAAATACTTCAATGTCATGTAATTTTTATAAAAGACAAAGGGTGTAGCTATTAGGTCTTCGGTGAAATTTATGCAATAATAAATCATGACAAAGGCTTCCTCTGTAGTTGTGTAATTTTGTTTATAGAGAGTCGGCTTTCTACTAGCAAAACAAATAGGATGATCTATAATACCTTCTCCATGATGAGCCAACACTTTGTGCCAATGTCCATGCCAAAGGTATCAACATGTACATGAAACGGTTTGTCCACAAAGGAAAGCGCGAGAATAGGCATGGTAGTAATTTTCTCCTTTAATGTCTCGAATGTGCGTTATGTTGTTGTTCGCCCCATAGAACGATACCTTTCCCTTTCATTAACTCTTCTAAGGGTTAACTTTGGCATAGCCTTTGATAAATTTTTCTGTAATATCCTGTATGTCCAAAAATCCACGCACCTCACTTTGTTGGTGGGTTCCCTAGGCCTATAATAATGACTGCAACCTTTATTGGATCAACCAATAAACCCTCCTTGCAGATTATGTTTCCTAAAAGTATCCCAAATGGTGTAGCAAATATACACTTCTTGATGTTCAAAGAGATTGCAACTTCCTACACCATTCAAACATTAAGCATAGTATTGTCATAGTGGTCCTTAACTAACCCATACACCTCCAATCATCTAAATATACCTATAAGAAGTTGTGAATAAATTCCTTGAATGCTTGGAAAACTATGCATGAAAATACATCATGCACTTTTTTAAAGGGCACCCATATAAGCAAATCTACCCCATTTGTAGTAAATGTATGCCACGTGATATGTATAAAACTATGAATGGTGTTAGGTAGGTTCTGATTCTCTGGGAAATCCTAATCATTGATGATACCAGAGAACCCATATATAAACTAATAGATTTCATGCCCTACAACTCCTAGTATTTCCTAGAGTAAATGGCATAGGGAATGGATCATTATACATACATTCAACTCCGTAGTCCATGTATATTCTAATCCATCCATCCTTCTTGACTTGATCACCATGGACTAACCCATTGACTCATCAAGGGTTTAATAAAAAGACTTCAACATGTTATCAATCTCTTCTTTGACCTTTTTGTGAAAATTGGGGTTCATTAGTAAGGCCTCTTTCTAACTTACGCATGCATGCACCCTCTTTAAGCTTTATCTTCATCTCCCCTAATGATTCATGCACACCATTAAGTTCATGGTACCCCCTAGAAATAGGTCCTGGTAGTCCCTTAGTAACTCTATGATTTTTGCCACTAAGAGTCTAACCAATAACTCTAATTATGGCTTCCTTAGGCTCTAAGTATGTCTGTTGTAATATTCACCCACTTTGTCTTCATAGGTTCATGATAGGTGCGCGTGGTCTTATCCATATTATCCAATACCTCACACCTTCCTGTTGAATGGTTTACATCTAGATTATCTACTTCTTCATCATCCACTAGGTAGAACATTTTTTCCTTTCTCTTTCTCAAATCAAGCGCATTGAAGTAATGTTGCATTGTCCCCTGGTTTTTATCAAGATGCACTCCTGAGTCCTCTTTATCTAATAATTCCTATAGGATTTATTTAGCCTTGGCACTATCCCCCATAGTTAAGTGCTTGATAACTTTCAATGCTTCTTCTATCGGAGGTTTTAAAGTAGAGAAGAATTCAAGCGTCTGGGCCATTCTTGCAATTAAATTCTACAATTTCTAGTTTCTCTATGGAGTTTTGCATATACATACCAAGCATGCATAACCTTGTAAAGTGGAATAAAACTAGTGCACCATAGTGAAGGTGGTAAAGCTTCCTACCCTTACGCATCCGTAGAGTCTCTCACACTTCGAACATGGTTTGAATATATTGATCACCATGATAATTGCATATTTGTGTAGGTGCATTTCTCCTAAGGAACCTAGTAGTAAGATCAACCCCAATTTCATCCCATTTGACCAGATTATCCCTGTGGACCACCCACCAGTGTGTTGTTATCCCACGTAGTGTATATGCTAGCATATTTCTCCTCTCCAGTGGGTCTATCCATTTTTCTTCCATGGCACACAGGAATACCATGGGATCCCCTTCTCTTGTGTAACAAGGTACCGAGTTATTACCTATCCTCCTGACATAATGTGGTTTTATGCCTCGAGGGAATATTTTATTTACTTTACGCCCTACCAACTCATAAGTGTTGTGAGCCCAATTATCACAAGCAACACTTGTAGTATCACTAATAGACTATGCATCCTCCCACTAAATTAGTCCTTCTTTGGTTGGTTCAATCATCTCTAGATCTCAGATGGCATACATAAATCCTATTCATATCTTCTTCACTTAAAGGGCTCAACATAGGGTGTGGAATTTCCATCTATCAAAGGGATAATGACCCTTTCCTCTTTATTTTCAAAATTGATATAGCCTTTGTTGAACCGAAGATCAACATTATTTGCATAGCACCAAGGATGCCCTAATAGAGCTGGGAAGCTATCTGATTCTACCAACGCTAAAACTTCAAAGTCTCTAGTGAACTTGGCTCCTTGTATGGTAATGGATGCATATTTTAAAACTCCTATGGGAGTGGCCTTAGTCCGATTAGCCATGAATAATACATTAGAGGATGGCTTCAATGGGGGTCTCCCCATTTGTACCCATGCATCCAAGGTAAGAACATTGACTTCTACACTGTATCAATCAATATATTACTCAACAACCACCCATCCACAACAAACATTCAGAGTGATTTCCTTGTCATAATCTAGGCTATGAGGAGGGAGATTTACATGTAGGATCTATCATCTCGGTCTCAGTACTTGCACGTGGAGTGTTCCCTTTTAACCAACTCCTAATAGTGGAATGATGTTCTCCTAGTGCAACATTTTGCACACTTCTCTCAAGTCATCTATATCAGTTTGGACCATCTCTGATGCTTTCTTTTGCTCCTTTAAATATTGTATCTCACCTTGAAGATTCCTTAGAACTTCCATGGTATCTTGATAAACCTCCTTCTGATAGGTAGGATCTGGGTACCGTGCATGAAGAACCTCATCTTTAGTGATGGTAGGTTTCTGTTGTAATGCCTCCTGGCATGTGTTGCCTCAATGCGGGTCATGATCCTCACTTGTAGTGCCTCAAACTCTACTTCTATTTTGGGCATCCATTGATTTTCCATAGTATGATGTATCCTAACCATAATTGTTGCCTTTTTTTCTTATTTATGTTGCTTACTCAGATGCTCATATAAGTTTGGGCACTCTTCATAGCTATGGTTCTTTCCACAAAAAAACATGTAATATTCTAAGGGCACTCACGCCTATAGTGGTTAGGAGATCCACATGTATAACATGTTCCACGAGGGAACTCACTTCTTCCACCACCATGGCCTCATCCTCCGAATCCACCATGGTATCCTCAACCTCTACCATGAATGCCTTCAAAATGCCCCTCATTCGATCATAGCACACCTAATTGTGCTCTTGGTCTTTATGCTCATTCTTTCCCTTTAGAGTTATCTAAAACTCTTATCTATCGTACACCAATATCTATAGCATCATGGATTTATCTAATCAATTAGATAGTCCTCCATGTCATGAGTTGTGGACTTACAGATTTTATAGTAGCTTGAAATGTTCTTCCTTATCACACGTTGTAATAATGGGCAGCAGATAGCATCATGGTTTAAGTGGCATATCTCACAATCCATCAACAATGAGTGTATTGTTCTACGAGGACAACTATCCTTTGTGTGACCCTCTACTTCACAATCTATACACAAATTCTGAGCACATTTCATGGGCTGAATTCACCGATAATTTCTCTAGTTGTTTTTCCATAGCTGCAATCTGTGCCTCTAAGAATGGGCTAACGCTAGTGTTAATACTCCCAACTACGGCCTCAGCATGTAGGGTTGATTCCAATGCCTCGCGTAGATTAGTATATGTCTTATGTGAATGACAGCGCCCTCCTAAATTTTGTAATCAATCTCCCAAAAACCATTGTGCACATACTAGCTTACATGAATATCATAGGAAAGTTTAGATAAGCATTTTAAAATGGGCATCATACTCACGCACACTCTCAGTAGTTCCTTACTTAATATCCTTGAGTGCACTTATACTCTTCTACTCAAATTCAGGGATATAAAACTCTTTTAAGAACGCATCCTTCAATGCTGCATAATCCATGCAAGTTTGATCAGGGTCAAACTTTATGTACCAGTTGTGCACATGCCCTTGTAATGTAGTAGCAAATTGGCTTGCCTTACACTCAAAATCTATGATTCCTTTTACGTGCCACAATATTTCACACATATGCACATGTTTAGCAACATCTTCTATGCCCTATACTCTAGAAGATGAAGAGAACATTTCCATATAAATATTCTAGGGTTGGTGCGGACCTTACCCACCTAATCCAGAACCTCCAGTGTTTCCCCTGCCTCCAAAATCTCTAGATCCACCTGAACTAGAACTTCCATCCCTCCTAATCCCAAACCTATAGCTTGAATAGTCTCTATAGATGTACTCCCTTGTGCTTTGACAGTAGTACTATATTGAACCCCTATGGTATGTGAAGTAGTTCCACTTCTAGAAGTGAATCCAACATTCGGGTGCACTCATATTTTGTGTGGATGATGTGCTTAAAAACACACCTCCAAATAAAAATGAATCCATCTACCCTATCATTGATGTGCTTTCTCTCTTACTTCCCACACTTTCTTACTTGATTACTTGTCATACTAGATACTAGAAAACCAAGCGCAAGGGCTAGGTTACTAGGTGGATTCAGATGCACACCCAGCCGAGGTAGTCTCTATTGGCATACTTTATTGTGAGGCCGAGGGGGATCCCTGTCATGCTTTCCAAGATGGGGAGTTCTGATGCTTTGGATCTACATCTTCTACATGAGCCTCAAATCCTTCATGAGCATATCTCTCTCTCAACGCCATACTTTCTACAATGGTACACTACTTCTCTATCTCCCTCTCATACACCTCATTATAATTAAGCCACTTTTCCTCTCTTTTGACTTTCTACCGCTAGGTCTACCATCTTTCACCTAATCTTGTTCCTTCCCTCGTGTGTGGTGGGGTTTAGTTAGCCATCGGTTTACTATCTAGATTCAAAGTTACCATCAGGATCTTGATCTCCAACAAAATGCCTTGTAGGTAAGCTCCCTGTGGATGTTGTAAGAACTGGAATTCAGCTACCTCTAGACATGAGTAAGTGGAAATTGAGTATTCTAAGATATAACTATTCAAGACACCACGAAACCATGTATCCACATGCTTGAGTCCAAATTAGATCAGCATCATAAATGGCTTAGAATTCTTCATGTGTCCATACAAGTGTGCATTACCTCTAATTTCTCTTAGATGCATAAGCAATCAACCACTCGTATAATTCTAATAGAAAGATAGTGAAAAATATCTCATATAAACTGTCATACAAATTTTGTTCCACCCAAGTGCATGCATTAAACTCAGATCCAGTGCTAAACTACGATGCGTATTCTTCTTCTAGATCATGTATCCATTCTTCAATACTTTCTAAGGTCAACGGTATGTCTTCATTGTGAACCATCTGAAAACAATTGAAAAAGAGGTCCCACGTAACAAAACTAATGATGTAGCCTAGAATTAAGTGATACAAACCCAATGAAACCCTATGTGTGCTAGCACATCACTCAACCTAGATTGAGCACTCACCCAAAGTGTGTAAAGGTACTAGGTCCCTCTTTAGGGTTCTTGTTGTAGGATGTTAGCATGATGAAGACTTAACATATATAGTTCTATTACTAACACATCATTCTACAGAGCATACCAAATCTATATCTAAGGAAAATAATAATTAAGTACTAACCATGATGAGATCAAAAACATACTAGATTCAAATACACATAGAACTAACACTTAGATTCAGCCAATATCCTTCATTATATTCAATGCAATAAGTTTACAGAAGCTTCATTACAATAACAGTAGTATGCGTGTAATAGCATAACTCTATATATACCTCCTCTCTATATGTCTCTATATCTCTATTACATAGTTTACTACATATTTATAAGGGTGGGGACTTTCCCTTCACCACTTATCCACTCCAAAAATAGGTTGCATGTTATTCTTAGCCACGCGCCTTTACAAAACTATCCACACATGCAAGTGTGCTAATAATAGACTACTACTAGCTAACTGACAGTAGCATATCTATTTCTAGCATGTTTCCATGCAAATTTCTTCGTATCCAATCCTCCAAAAATATCCAATGTGTGGCGTGCATGTCTCGCCTCATTTGTGTGTTATGCATGCCATCTCTAAAAATAGACCTTTATGAGTGAAAATGGCTAAGTCCCAAAAGTTGAATTTCTACTCTGCGCATGTTCTCCCTATTCATTCACGCCTTTAAATATGACTCACTTCCCTACACTGACTTATTTTGTGCATTTTTTTGTCAAGTGTTATTTGATCAATGAGATGGTGACCACTCGGCAGAAGTAGGACTTGATTTGCAAGGTCGATTTAGCATGGAGGGATTTTTGAGTCAATTTCAAGACACTAAATCATGGGTGATCATTTAGGGTGAATCCACAAAAGGAATTGAATAGATTTAGAAGAAGGATTCAAGGCTAACTTGGTAGACAAAATTAGTTTGAGCCGAGATAATGCTCATGTGAAGGCTTCAGTTTTTGAGATGAGTGGTGAATGCATAGCTTGGTTGTCTCGGGAAGATCAATAAGCAGCTCCATCTTCAAGTCAAGCATTGGAAGTCATCGGCATAGGCCCAGATAGGAAACTTGAGTGAGGTCAAGTGACATGGGGATTCCTTGTGAATGCAAGCATGAAGAAATAGCTCTCTATCTCGGATGAATGGAATGACTCAAATAAGAACAAGCTCGGTGGTCACAATTGAATGGAAAAGCTTGGCTCACTCAAAGCTCTGTCGATTAATGCATGGAGTGAGTAACTTACCTGAATAGTAAGGACTTAGATAAATGGGTCAAAAAGAAAATCATTCTAAAGGTGAATTATCTCACCATATCAATGAGCTTGGAAGTCATTAGAAGCCATACACAAACTCATGGAGATGGTTGCATGGTTCGGCGTGGAGATCAAACCAATCGGCTCATCAAGCCATTTTATGAAGTATGTCGAAGAAAGCATAAATTACTTGGTCAAGGTCGGTGGAAACAATGCATCATGTAAGAAATAGTTCAAATTGTGTTAAGGTCGATCCAAGCTTAGAGCTCACAGGAGCTCACAAAAAGAGTGATCTCAGGAGAGTTCGTGATGAGCTCGAACTCGTAGGACAAGCTAGTCAAAAATAGAGAGGCTCAGGTTTTCATCTTGCAAGCTCAATCATAAGAGGATGAGTTGCTTGGGATTACTCGGGAAATGGAATAGCTTTATTCAAGATAAAGTCGGGTTGGTTTGGCATCAAAGATTAACTAGTCGCTCGGTGTCTAAGGTCCGTGGTGAGATGAACATAGCTCATCAAGCTATGGGAAATTCAGAGATACATGGCTAGTGGAAGTGCTATGATGGAGTGCCAACATGAAAATTCCACTCGTGGGATATTTTTGGTTCTTTGCCTAGTCGGGTGGGGAAAATGGTGCCTCAACCCCGCACTAAAATTATTCACTAGTAATTTGCTTAACATGGGAATCAAGAAACCTAATGCTAAGTGGGAATGTTAGGATGGAAATCCAAGTTGGTAATCATACGCTTGAAGTCTTGACGTGGGGAGTCTCGAGCCTGTTGCTGAATTATCAGGTGATATGTTGGCCAAGTCACAACATGGGCGGTTGATTGTGTGTCGAGTTAAAGGGAAGAGCCCAAGTTTATTGGCTAAGGAATTAGGAGACCAGGTCTAAGTATTGAACTCGTCTACAATGTAAGATGGGAATTTTGGTGGCTAGATTATAAGAGCTCGATGTAAATTCCCGACAACATGAACATAGATCTCGCCGTTGGTTCAAGCCCATAATTCTCACACATATTAGATCAAACGTAACTAAAGAAGGATTCATGGGTGAATTAGAATTCACATTGCATCTACCAAGCTATGAATGAGTTTGACAGTAGAAGATGAGGATCCGACATGGCGATTCATAGGGAAAACTCAATAGTTTGGCTCAATGATTGAATCATTTGAATAGATCAATGTATCATCCCTGCATATGAATTTATCGATCCATGGTAAGCTCAGCATATGATTAAGTCGGCTCATGGAGGTTGACTTAATGCGGGTCGGTGGATGATTGTGATGAGACACAAGTGAGGGGAACAAGCCAAGGCTCATGATTACATAGGCAGCAAGATTGAATTCACCTGTGTATGATCAAGGGCTCAAACAAAACGGTAAATAACTCTCCGGTCAAGGATTAGGTTCGGTTTATTGAATGTAGCAAGGCATGAGTTGGCAAGGAATGGGGCTCAAGCCCAAGGAAATTGACAAGGTATTTAGAGGCTTGATCTATGACACGTAGGAAATATGATTGAATCAAGTGGTGGCTCAAAGAAGAGCCTCACCAATTGGTTTGAGAGCTCTCACAAAATGGTGAGGTGGAACTCGAGTCGCTTAGGGGGCTCAAGAGTTAACATGTTTCATTAAAGACAACTCATCGGGATGACTCGATATGGAAAAGGTTATTCCACTCGGAGAATAGGTGATAATTTCCAAGATGAGGATCGATATATGAGCTCACCAAACTTAAAGAATATACACTCGACATTAATGTTTACAACATTGAAGAATCTCAAAGTGGGTTCGTGGGAGCTTGAGAGAAAGGGATCGTAGTAGAGAACTCACACATTAGCCAAGATAGACATAGAGCATGGGCCGAGTTAGCTACAGAACTTGGTCAATGTGATAAAATATGAGTTCGAGAAAAATTGGTCAAAGATTCAGAGATGAGTCGATCAGTCATAGCTCGATCGCGGTGGTGGAGAACCGGCTCGGTGAATGGGGAAGATCTATTACGGAAATCCGTATAACATGGAGCTCAACTTTCAATACATGTGAGAGTGCTCAATACCAAGTGGGCTCAGGTAGAGTCGACAGAGCTCTATCCAAAGTGAGCTCATTTACGGTGAAGGGTGGAGTAGCACGAGCCCAACTCGATGAGTTGGCTCGACGAGCCAACCACCAAGTTGGGATATTTTTGGCCTTTTCCTCATGATTCCCCCTTCAACAAACAAGTCAACAAGGGGCCCACCAAAAATAGTAATTAAATTAATTTTTTATTTTAATATTGTAGACCCACCGTAATTTGGTCAAAGAACTATTATTCCTAATAGTACACTAACTATTCTCCTTCTTACAAATTGACGATACCTCGTCAACTTGAATCCTCTAACTCATCGTTTACAACATTCTTTTGGTCATATTTCTCCTATAAACCAATTAATGGGGTTAATATAGTCCCTTATTGGCTAAACCATCTTCTCATCCTCTTCTATACCACTTTTACTAACTTCCTAGACTATCAATCCATTTCATTGGATTGATTAGACCTCTCAAAACCCTAATTCCTCTCTAAACAGGATTAGCTAGCCTAACCTAGTTTAACTAACCCTAAACCATGATTAAAATATTATAAACGTAGTAAAATCTTACTTTGACTCCCTAATCAACTTGTTGGCTCCTTTGTAGTCCCACATGCACCAAAATTCCTCCACTTTCCCAAATGGAAAACTATAAATAGCCCACTCCCCCTCTCATTTCTAAGAAATCTCCTTCTTCCTAACATAAAATACAATATTATTACTAGGATTAAGAGCATATTGCATTTTTATTGAGATATTATTTTTCCATTGCACTACACACCAAGCATTGAGTAAATGGGAAGCACCATTGGCCTCAAGCCATTAATGGTGAGCTCACATTCTCATAATCATAAACCGATTGCTTCGATCCTTACTAGGTTCATTTTGAAAGCTTTCAAGAGTAGAGGATTACTAAATATGCTATATTTTCTTGATTCTTTCAACATTAATGTATGCAAAGCAATGAATCCTTGTTTATCTCTTATCGATGGTCCACCGACTAGTTTGTTAAAAGCCTTTGGGGTTTCTTTAGATATTCTTACCCCATGTCTACATGGATTTTGTAACTTTTATTTGAACACATTTGGCACACAAATGGGATATGAATTTCATACTCTATTAATGGGGTCATTTTTGAAGCTTTTATTTCAGTTTCTAACTTTTTACATGTTTTTGTAGGGTTAAATATTTTGCCTTGGGAATTTTAGCTAGGTTTTATGTAGTTAACACTCATTTTCATGTTTCTTTGTTAATTTTATGCTAGAAACTACATTTAATGGCTAATTTCTAACCTGTTGACACTTTTAAAATTTAATTTTTCCTTGTTTTTAGCGGTTTTTCAAGAAGGGCGCAGACACCTTTCTGCTAGTGCAAACGACTTTAGATTTGTCATTTTTAGTAGAGGGGCACAAGCACCCAAAACCATGCATATGTACTCCAAAATTAGGTGCACACTCCCAAACCATGGCACATGCACCCTTCGCCAAAGATAGGTGTCCCGCAACTTTTATTTCTACTAGGCACGCAGTTACCCAAACCTACGCATAAGCACCCTATGTATTCTTGACCCTCTCTCACAAAAATTTTTACTAGGCACACACATGCCCAAACCATGGCACATACACCCTTTTTCTATCACAAGTACCCCTCTACTAGCACACATGCACGAGGGGAAACTCTACCCAAGTGGCACTTAGTTTATTATCATCTTTGCTCTATATCCTTGCATTCTCGCCATCCATTTTTAGGGTGAGAAGGAATCATACCTCGCATGTTTTATCAAAGATAGTTCTCGCCACTTTTTTTTTCCATTTATGCCCATCCATGTTTTTGGTTGGGTTATTAAACGTGTAAATTGTGCAAGTACATTTTTGTATCTTTAATAGTCTTTTGATCTTGATTTCAAGATCTTCTTCACTATTGTGATTTCGGTTCATCATTTATCTCTCCTTAGGTTGATATTTTTTTCACATTCTAATCACATAATTCTAGTACTTACATCGTATTTTAAATTTCTTGAGAACTTGATATAAGTCCCTTTATTGTGCGGTTATGCTGCTCGTGCAACTAACAACTTCTTTCTATACTCATACTTTGTTTAGTTTCGACGTCATCTAAGTCTTTTTAGGGTGTCGATATTGCCTTATATATATCGAAATAACATCATCTTGATACTAACACCTTGCTTTCTTGGTTAATGTATCAGGATAGTGTTGTTACACTATACATACTCGCAACTTCCATTTTTAGAAAACTTAGCTTTCATCGGCATTTGAACTAGTTTTAGTATACCTCATCGAGAGATTACGTCGGTACCACTTTAATATTTAGGCCTTGTTAGAATTATAACTCGACCTACGTATTGATACGATATTATCACTATCCACTTTAGACCCTTCACCGAAATCATAGTTAGGGTATAAGCTTCATGAAATAAATTTGATTGATCGTTGCATTTAAGTGTTAATATGAGTGTTCTTTAAATCATAAAAATAACTACATAGTGTTACTTCTAGAACACACTAGGTTATTTCAACATCACATTGAGTAACTTACACAAACATACACCTAGGTTTCATGTAAACTTCAAAGTATATATAGAAGAAATGCAGTATCATTTTGAATAGTGATTCCTAGAATCACAAAGATGGCGTCCAAACCAAATGATCGCGACTTAGGAGAAAACCCTTTTGAGGCCTTCCCATTTAGCGGAAACAACTTAGCACCTCTATTTTCACAATTCAAGGACACATATATCCATTGATTGATCATAATGGAGAGGAGTATGATTCTTCTGAAGAATAAGACCAATTAGACCTAGGTCACTTTGATGAGCTTCTTTATTACAATAGAGATCAGGTACTCGCAAGACTCTTAGAACTAGGGGCTAAGCTTCCCACGGGAATGCGAAGCAAAACTAAGGTCATTATTCATAAAAATGAAGAACGAAGGGTCCCTCTTAGACATAGATAACCCCTTTAACGTAGGGTATGCTTCTACTTCTGGTCAACATCATAACATTGTTGAAGGAGACCCATCCAAGCCACTTGGTGATCCACGATGACCTTATTATAAAGCTTCACGTAAAGTGAAGATTGAGCACAAAGGCTCACCACCTCCCAAGTTTGATGAGGAAGAGGGCCCTTTAATTAAAGAAGAGCTCCTTCAAAAACAAATCCTAAAACTGAGCCAAAAATTACAAATTTAGGCTCTTCAAAGTAAGAACATATACAAAGACAAACTCAAAACAAAATCTAGTGAGTTCCACTTTGATCCGTATAATGACATGACCTTTAAAGTGGCTAAGGTGCAAAGACCAATGTCGCCTACCAAAGAAAAAATCATTGAATGGGAATTACAATCAATGAAAGACATGCTTACTACGCTACAAGAGGGAAACGTAGGACATAGTAGGAAATATTTGTATGAAGAACTATGCCCTTACCCCTTCGATAAGGACATGTTGTGGCAACCCTTCCTAAAGCATTTTATCATTCCTAAATTCAATAAATATAAAATTAAAGTGATCCTTGTGATCACATCAAAGACTTTTATATGGCTTTCCAAGAGGTCACATATAGTGATAACTTCTTAATACAAATCTTCCCTCGCAACCTAGGGGCACTAGGATTGGAATGGTTCTATAGCATCCCCAAGGGCTCCATTACAACGTGGCCTATGTTAGCAGAAACATTTGTAAGGAATTATTCCTACAACATGGAAATTGATATCACAATGAATGACCTCTGAAATTCAAATAGAAGCCCAATGAGACCTTTGCAAGCTTTTTACAATGATGGTGAGGGTTAGAAATTTGTTTCCCTTGCCTTGCAAAAAAAATAGCTAGTAAGCATATTTGTGCCTAACTTAAACCCAGAAATAGCCTTCCATTTACAAATGCATTATGGCTCTAACTTCAAGAAATCATAGAGAAGGGTAGTCAAATCGAAAAGGCCCTCATCAAAGGGAACACTTAAACTGGTTGTCAAAGATAAACATGAAGCAAAATCCTTAGATAAACTAAATTTCTTCAATAAAAAAACATGTCATTGGAGATGGCATTACGGACTCAAGAGAGTTCAAGTCATGCAATTGGTCTACTTTTAAAGATCTAACAAGGACTTCATCCCAAGGCACCCACAAAATGTGAGTTCATGCGATTAATAAAATCCCTATCTACCATACTAAAATAGTTAGATAACATAAACATGATAGAGTACCAAACGATGGTACCATACCAAGAAAATACTTCAAAACATGTTTGATTCAAAGAGCATGAGTCTCTTTGTGACTTCCACCACGTTAAAGGTAATAAAATAGATAGATGCTTGAGACTATGTCATTACATACAAGACCTCATCATCAAGAGGGTAAAATCATCATAGATTATCCCCCGACCCAGGATAAGGGCTAAATGAAAAATGGGTATCTTTAAAGATCCCTTTCCTAACCATATAGATAAAAATAAAATGAAGCCAGATCACGAAAAACTTCCAATGACTATCGAACTATTGCTTATATTTATCCCACTAATAATAGTCCCTTTGATTCCCTCATAGGATGTATCTATTCATCTGATGAACAAGTCAATACTATTAAGATCTTAGAAAAAATTTGCAGTAGGGATGAGATGTGCTTATTTAATCATACCATATCCCCTATCTTTGTCTCGGGAAGGTCAATACAATTTGATAGACTAGTTAGAGAAGACACTTGCTAGGATATCAATCTTGGATCTCCTCAAAATATTTATGGCCCATAAAAACATACTTTATAAAAAATGACGAGATCCCACACACCTCCAAGCCATGATTGTGCACCTTGACTCTAATGATCATATCACTTTTGATCATGTTGTAATCTTGCCTAATGACCTAGAGCACAACTTACCCTTATACCTAGAAGTGGTTGTTACCCATCGCAAAATTAAGAGAGTACTTGTGGATGGTGGATCTGGTCTAAACATTTGTACTTTAAAGTTGGTTAAGCAGCTAGGCCACTTAGAAATGGATCTAGGTGCCAAAACTATTACAATCATGGCCTATGATAATGAGGAGTGAGAGTCAGCAGGCACTATAGTGATTCCAATGGAAGTAGGGCGAATTTTCATGATACAACATTCCATGTCCTTGACCTAGATCTACCATACAACATGCTCTTAAGATGCCCATGGATCCATGCCATGCAGACATTCCTTCAACTTTTCTTGAGTTTATCAAGATGTGCCATAAAGGACAGATAATCACCATTCAGGGTTATCCAGAACCATTTACACATTGTAGAGCCTTGCAAAATTTCTCTCATGCAACTTATGAATGCCCTTCTGCAGACATTGTTGTTCCTTTACAAATAGAGGCTATCAAGGAACATGTGGATCCAGATTCACTCACTCCTTGCAATCAATAATTTCCTTCATTGGTCAACCCTTCACATCATGGGAGGCAATGTCGGAAAAATATGACTCAAGTGATTCATTCACTCTTGAACAAGCTTTATTAATATCATATTTATCAGTGTTGCCAGGACACGTGGAAAACTCTATTTTTAATTCAAAATCACTCGGGATTAATGCTCAAACCATTGGATAAGTTCATTCCTAGTGGTTTCTTATCCAAGGAAAAGATGTTAGAAGATTCCACTAGCAGAGTACCTAAAGGTACCATGGCTTCATGCCATCGGACCCGCTATATGTCAAAGGCCACCGTATGATGTATGTCATGGGTTACAATGGGTTTGGATATGGAATCAATGCGCAAGGGATATTAGAACCAATCTTATCCTCGCTTTAAAACAAATAAGAATGGTCTTAGAATATGACCACATGATGATCCACCCTTTGAGATTGATGCCACCTCTTCTGAACATGAGGACGACTCATCTCATTTCGATAGTGAAATGATTCCTAATGTAGCCTCTCTATGAGGATCTTTATTCCACTAGCTTATTCCCTTATTGATTGTCCTTACCTTATCTGGATCCAATCCTCAAACCAATTACCAAGTAACCCTTATATATCCTAAAATTTTAGATTGGGATCAAAATTCACGTGCCAATCGATTTCTTTGAGAATGACGAGGCATTTGTAGAATTCATGGGTCTCAGAGATTTTATTCCAACTAGGGATCATAAGAAAGGCTTTGCAATTCAACTAGACACCTGTGCATACTTTGGAGAAGAAGCAGAGATGTGTGGACACTTGAATAGGAAACTCATAAGCAAGAGTAAGAATACTTCAAAGAAACCTTGTGCAAAGAATAAACGCAAGTCTCATAGTGACAAACTTTTTAAAGCACTTGTAGACAAACAGTAATGAAGAACCTATGGAAAAATGATCTATCCATTCAAGGATGATGATGAGCTACCTAAGGAGGTTGACCTTACTCTTCCCCCTAATCCTATGTGAATGGAAGATACTTCTAAGATTCTTGTGGAAGAAACCATCACTCTTGGCTCAAGAACAAAATAATAAAGTTAGAGTTCACTTAAGAGAATATGGAGACATATTTTCATGTTCATACGTGGATATTCCTAGTTTGGACCTAGACTTGGTTGTGCACAACCTCGTTGTGCACCTAGATTCTAAACCCATCAAGAAGAAGTTGAGAAAGATTCACCCTAAAATTGCATTCCTTGTCAAAGAGGAACTGGAAAAGTTATTAGCTGTTGATTTCATTAAACCTATTGACTATTCAGATTGGATATCTAACATAGTCCATTTAGAAGAAACCTATCGGCCTAATAATTTGCATTGAATTCTGTGACATCAATAAATCATGTCCCAAATATGACTTCCCTTGCCTAATATTTACATGATCGTTGACTCCACCCGCCGATTATGAAATGTTTTCCTTAATGGATGGTTTTTAAAGTTATAACCGAATCAAAATCACAAATGGAGGATCAGCATAAAACAACTTTCATCACCCCTTAGGGAACATTTTGCTACAAAGTCATGCCTTTTAGACTCAATAATGTCGAGGCCACCTATCAACGCAATGACTATCATCTTCCATGACATGATGAATGACATCATGGAGGATTACATTGATGATATTTTAGCAAAATCCAAAAGTAGAGGAGAGCACCTAAAGTGCTGAGACATATTTTTAGCATCTCTAGGATTATAAGGTACACTTGAACCCCAAGAAGTGTGTCTTTGGCATTTTTTAGGAAAACTCCTAGGTTTCATCGTCTCATAAAGAGGGATAGAAGTGGACCCTACGAAGGTTACGGCTATCACAAAAATGCCTCCACCTACAACTCTCAAACAACTAAGGAGTTTACAAGGGAAAATTCAAGTAATCCATCACTTTATTTCACAACTTTAGTAAATTCCATCCATTTACACATATACTGAAATAGGATATTGCATTCAACTGGGGACCAGATTGTCAAAAAGCATTTGCATTGCTAAAATAATACCTTGTCAACCCACCGTACTCATGTTGCATAACCCAAGAAAACCTCTCCTCTTTTACATCTCTACCTAGTTTTTATTGGTGCACTACTTGCCTAATATGATCTAGACCATAGATAAAGGGAATTTTATTACCTCAAACGCACACTCTAATTTCCTATGAGTTAAATTACCCATAGATTGAAAATCCTTCCCGGCTTTTCATCTTCACCTTCAAAAAATTTGTCATTATCTCCTTAACAATAAAACCAAACTAATATTTAAATTTGACCCTCTTAAGTACCTTTTATTCAAACCTACCCTTATAGGATGAATGGCTAATTAGATCATTCTCCTAAGCGAATTTTATATTGATTTTGTGAATGAAAATCCTTAAAGGGACAAGTATTGGCTTATCGGTTTGGTAGAAGCTCCTCTCCTAGGAATGGAACCTTTGTGTCTGGACCTACCAAATGCATCCATGATGTATGTTAAAGAATCTATAGAATGGAAATTCCATTTTGATGGATCATTCACCTTCCATGGATTAGGGGGGGAGTAGTGCTCATCACTCCCACATGTGAGGTTATCCCAAGAGCATTCCATTTGGGATTCCCTTGCACTAATAACATTATAGAGTATGAGGCACTCATTGTTGGTCTCAAGTTGGCTATCACTTGGAATATCAGATAGCTATGTGTCATTGGGGACTCCCAACTTATCATTAAACAAGTTAATGATGAATATAAGGTTAAATATGAGAAACTTGTTCCATACAAGAAATTGGTTGAAACCTTGAAAGGATTTTTACACAGATTGTCTTTGAGAAAAAACCAAGGTCACATAATAGATCAAGAAGATGTTATGGCTACAATTGGATCTCTCTTACGCATTCCACCTTAGAGAGAAAAATTCCTTTCTTTGTAGAGCATTTACAAATACCCACATATGACATGTTGAAATCTTGTTTGGCATGTGATTGTTGGTCCATCCTCCCCTTGGTATGACCCTATATTTAGATACCTACAAGATGGCACATTTCCCAGGATATTACCCATTCTGAGAAGAAATCCCTTATCCATCGTATAGCCCATTATACCCTCCTAGGAGGCACCCTTTATCATCATGGATACGATGGGAATCTTCTCATTATTTGGATGTTACTGACTTATCCCATGCTATTAAGGAAGTACACTGTGGCATTTGTGGAGCACACACTAGTGGTATGGTTTTGGCTAAGAAGATCCTAAGGGTAGGTTATTATTGGCCCATCATGGAAGCATATTGTTGTAATTTCATCAAGAAGTGTGAGCTATGCCAAAAGTATGGGAACTTGATACATGCTCCAAAGATAGGCTTTACACCTATCGCAACACCCTGGTCATTTTCTAAATGGGGCTTAGATCTCATAGGGAAGCTCCATCCTTCTTCTTCATATAGCCACACCCACATTATCACTAAGACCAAGTATTTTACTAAATGGATAGAGGTTGTGCCTCTCACTTATTTCACTGGTGTGCAAATTTCCAAATTTATCATGAACCATCTCATCTGTCATTATGGTATCCCTTCAACCATTTTTACTAATAATGGTAATGTTATCAAAAATGTGCCCCCTACTCATTTGGTGGCTAACTCCTTTCATTCTTCCTCTCTTGTGCCTCGGTCATAAATTTTTCCTTTTAGGGGACTCAAAACTTTTTGGAAAGGGTACCATTGGATAGAGCTCTTCTCATCTTTCCATGGAAACGTAAAGTTTTCCTCCTAACTCCACGTATTTTTGAAGTTATGGCTTGGTGGAGTTTTTGTGGGAAATTCACCCTGAAAGGCCTGAACCTCCCCTAATGAGATGCTACCACGTGTCCAAGGAAGTGGTGGGGGTCGGAAGAAAACTTGGTTTTTACCAAGTGTTTGGCAAAATTTCAAAAGGAAGATTTTTCCCCAAGCCCTAAGCGGTGAATAGAATGGTGCCACGTGTCCATGGGGAAAAATTTGAAAAAAAGACTAAGTGTTGGTGCAGGGAAAATTTTTATGAAGAAGGCCCGCACCCAATCGTATTGTGCCATGTGTCACCGGAGGATGGAAAAGCGGAGCACGGAGGAAAGGTTAGAATTTTGGTGGTGTGCTTTGCCAATATTCAAAAGGAAGTTTTGGCCTATGACCCCCATGACCAATGAAATTGTGCCACGTGTCCATGTGCACTGGAATGGCGAAGCGCTGGAGGAGATTGGGATTTTTTAAAAATTGGTGTAAAGGTAAAAATGAAAATTTTGCAGAGGGCCCACATCCAATAAGACATTGCCACATGCCTCGGAATTAAGGTGGAGACAATTTGGTAATTTTTCCCAAGCAAAAAGGGAAGTAAATTTCAAAGGAAAACACCCCCAAATGCGCAGACCAATCACATCTTGCCACGAGTCGGTGGTGGTAAAAACTCGGGAAAAGCCCACAAGGAAAATTCGAATGGGGCAAGCCCGCATCAATGGGGTTTTGCCACGTGTCAAAGGGCTTCAAAATATGATCAGGCCCACGGAAAAGTAAAGAAGGAAGGGTCCATGCCCAATCAACACATGACACGTGTCCTCAACTCATCGAGCGAGGCGGGAAATTTTGAAAAAATCAAAGGAAAAACAAAGGAAAATGAAGCAGATAGGCCCGTGCCAAATAAAAACATGCCACGTGGATCCCAAAGTGGTAGAGCGCAGGATTTTTGGGAAATTTTCCCAAATGCAAAAAAAGGTGAAAAAATTCAAATTTTCATATTCTTAATCCGATTTGGCAAAAAATTTTGCCCTAAAACTTCAAACACCATATCTTTCGATCCGGACCTACAAAAGTTTTTCACGTTCTTTATATAAATGGAAAGATGGTGAAATTCTCTACAAGATTTCAAGGTCATTTTTAATTTTTATGGATTTTGGAGAGAGAAAATAGAAAAATGCCTCTGCATGTGGTAGTCATGTGGACAAAGAGAAATGACGTTTCAACCACCGTTTTTAATGAAGAATGGCTCGAACTCTCTCAAAGATGGCTAAAAATGTCGGGATGGGCCTGTAAGGATGCCCATGTTGTTTTCATTGTGTTTTGGTCAATGGTTTTAATCTTCCCCACGTTTTCCCATGTTTTTCTTACAAAAAATTGCACTATAAAAGCGATTTGGCTCATTTTCAAAGAGGTTGAACATTTTTTCATGTATCAGAGCTCGCTTTGTCACTTAAAAGTGATTTTGTGGAAAACCAAACCTTTTCTAAACTATGCAACCTATTTTTCCTCTGAGTGTTGTAATTTCAAGTGGTTTTTGATGTAAAAAATCATTCAGACTCTGTGAATGAGTTTTAATCCTTTGTCTCGAGAAAAAGTGTTATTTGATTCATTTCTAACCCTCCATTCTGATTTATCAGTTTTAACAAAAACCTCATTCGATTTGAAGCAGGTTTTGCATGAAATGAAGTTTTGTTGCATTTTTATTATTCATGTCAATTTTGAAGTAAAAATGCTCACCACTCCTTTGGTGTATCACCTTATTAGCACTAGTTTGAGAGAGCTTTTTTTTGCATTCTCCATCTCTGTCCACTTTGGAATTTAGAGTAGGATTTTGAGTTTGAAACCTCCGTATAACTTTGCAAGTAATACATTTGGTCAGGGAGGAGTTTGAGGAACCAAAAGCCTCTAATCTAGAGATTCCTTTCCCATTTTACAAGTCCGCATTTGGGAAAGGATTCAATGTTGTGTAATCATATTTTGGATGTCCAAGATGTCAAACTAGAAGTCCGATCAACATCCATTATGATTTTGTTGATTTGCAAGGAGAAATAGGTAAATCCTTCAAAAACAAAATAGTTAAGACATTGTGTCAACGCTTCCATATTAAACTCAAGTGGTCTAACCCTATTACCCCAAGGTAATGGACAAGCCAAAACTACCGATAAAACCCTTGTATGAATCATGGAGAAAATGGTAAGTAAGACTAGCCATGGATTGGCACTTACATATGCATCTGCCCTCAGGCCTATCGAACCTCCATCCGCACTCCTACTAGTGTGACCTCATATTCCCTAGTTTATGGTAGTGAAGCCATCATACCCAAGAAGTGGAGCTTCCTCCCGAGAATATCTCTTCAGGATTATTTGATAAAATCGAAGATTTAAATAGTTCTTAGAAGAGCTAGCCACTCATTTGGATGAAAAGTGGATAGAGCGCTTAATCACCTCAAGGTCTACCATAATATAGCATCAAGAGGATATAAAAATCAGGTCATTCTTTGAATTTTATGTAGGTGATCTAGTGTGGAAAGAAAATGTGAAGAACGCTATCAAAGATATAGAAAATAAAGGTAATTTAAGGCCAATTGGCTATGGCCTTATGTGTGGTTTAAATTTAAATAGTGTGTCGGGAGCTTATAAAATAGCATATTCGATGGTGAAGATTTATTTTAGAAATATGAATGCCATGCATCTTAAGTGGTTATATTGCTTAAGCATGGTGCGGATATCACAAGAAAGAACTAAAATAAGATAAAAAACAAAGAAAAAAAAAGTAAAACATGAAAATTTTGAGAAAACAATAAAGAAAAAAATAGGCCATCACATATGAAAACCATGTAATTATGGCACAGTGGGTAGTATTTGGGTGAAAACCATTTTTCAACACTCAAGGAAGATTCATCAATCACAAGTTACTCTTGCATTAGGATGGGTAACTCTCACCACTTTCTAGAAATAACTTCTTTGCTAGGTCTAAGAACCCTACCGAATCCATCTTTTGAGTCATAATTTGGCTTATTTACTCATATATCTGCATGAAGGATGTGCCTTTGTATATTCCCATATAACTTTGGGGAACCTTCACATTCCACTTTCTCATACATATGCGTGTGGCATTCTACCCTTTGTATATTCCCACATCATGCTGGGGGCATCCGCTTCTTTTTCCTTGTACATTTCTTTCAGAACATGACCTTAGAAAATACAAAAACATTCAGGAAAAAGATACACAAAAATCTAAACATTCAAAAATCTCCTTTAGGGACAAAGCTACATACCTTCATAACATTGTCTTAGGGAAACCCCGAAAACAATGTGAATAATAGCCTGGAAAACTTATCTTTCAAGATAACCCAAAAATATAGAAAATATATCAATGTTGTCCCGCAAAATCAAGGTGGTGATTAAATTACTTTTAGTTATCAGTTTGTATAGTTTTGGTTATATATTTTTTTAGTTTTTTAACTTGTTCTTGTGTGTTTTTACTTTACATCTGTTGTTATCACATCTATCATCTATCATTCATCACATATAATATCATCTACTACATCATATATACAAAAATGCTAAGTTTTACATCATGCATATATATTAAGCTAATCATCACATATCATATCATCAATGGGGACAAGAGGGGTTCTGCATGATCAAAAATCTACCCCCCCCTACACCAATATCATCTCGTATCATCCCAAATGCTAGCATCTACCAAAATATATCATGTACAAAACATATGATATCATCTAAATCACCCTTGGGAACTATTTTCCACCTAGCGCTTATCTCTTCACCCTGGGGCATTTTTAAATATTTCCTGGTGCTTCTTATCTTCTATTTTCATCTAGTGCCATGATTATTTTTAAATCATTATTGTTGGCCTGTGTGTCTTCTCGTCGGGGCATTTTATCACCACCTAACGCCTGTTCTCTTTGCCTTGGGGCATTTTCACGTGATTTTAGGTGATCTTCCATTTTCTTAAATTCCTTTGACCGATCAAAAATTTAAAAATTATAAAACCATTCAAAAATCCAAAAAAAAACATAAACACTTTGAAAATGGACTAAAATTGGTAAAAATCTCATTTAACTGAAATTATGTGTCTCTCACATGACACTCATCTCATATCTTGTTGACATTTGCACATGTTTTGAAGCAAGGAATCGCAAATCACCTAACTCTACAATCATTTACAAAAGCTACGTTGCTTACTTCATTTGTACTCTGGGGCACTATCATTTTCCTAGTACTATTTTAGTCAGTGCACATTGCTTTTCCATTGGACCCAAGTGTCCTCCATATTTCCTCTTGCATATACAAATTTCTTAGAGAATCATTTTAAACCCTTGTCATTTATCAAAACATTTGGGACTACATTTTGATAAAAAATTAGTTGTGCAACCATATCTTGAACATTGTTGGTTTGAATGTGTGATTGTACTTATTTCCTGTTAGATGAGTTTGTTTACTTCTTGTATTACATTGTATGTTTGTATGTTACATAGAGTTGTTATTTTAGTAATGGAAATTTGTAGGTATAAAATGGCTTTTTATGTCATTTTACACTTTCATCATATGCTCACATTTTAATAAGGACCGATGATGAGGATGCTAAGAAAAACGATGATTAAAAATTGTTTACCTTTGGTTTGTGGATAGCTCAATATCTCCTTTTTATTTTTGTTCTCTAATATTCTCTTCACACTTTTCTTTCTTATATTCTCTTTTCGATCAATCGATGAGTTCTTCCATCACCCCATTGACACTCGGGGGCATTCCTTCATCCTACTAATTTTTCTTCTACCCCTTAAAATTTTTCTACTCGTTTATACTTGTCTACTTTATTTGAAGTGACATAGCTTACATCACCCCAAAGAGTGGAAAATGTAGACACCTGTAGTTTGATCAAAGCACTATTATTCCTAATATTGCACTAATTATTCTCCTTCTTACAAATTGATGATACCTCATCAACATTAATCCTCTAACTCATCATTTACGACATTCTTTTGGTCGCATTTCTCCTATAAACCAATTAATGGGGTTAATATAGTCCCTTATTGACTAAACCATTTTCTCATCCTCTTCTATACCACTTTCGCTAGCTTCCTATACTATCAATCCATTTCATTGGATTGATTAGACCTCTTAAGACTCTCTCAAAACCTGATTCCTCTCTAAATAGGATTAACTAGCCTAACCTAATTTAATTAACTCTAAACCATGATTAAACTCTTATAAACCTAGTCAAAACTTACTTTGACTCTCTAATCAACTTGTTGACTCCTTTTTAGTCCCACATGCACCAAAATTCCTCCACTTTCCCAAATGGAAAACTATAAATAGCCCACTACCCCCCTCTCATTTCTAAGAACTCTCCTTCTTCCTAACATAAACTATAGTATTATTACTAGGATTAAGAGCTTATTGCATTTGTTTTATTGAGCTATTACTTTTCCATTGCACTACACACAAAGCATTGAGTAAATGGGAAGAACCATTGGCCTTAAATCCATTAATGGTGAGCTCTCATTCTCATAATCACAAATTGATTGCTTAGATCCTTACTAGGTTCATTTTTAAAGCTTTCAAGAGTAGAGGATTACTAAATATGCTAGATTTGTTTGTTTCTTTCAATATTAATGTATGTAAAGTAATGAATCCTTGTTTATCTCTTATCTAATGGTCCACTAACTAGTTTGTTAAAAGCCTTTGGGGTTTCTTTAGAGATTCTTACCCCATGTCCATGGCTTTTACAACTTTTCATTGAACACAAATATTTTAATAATAATTATTATTATTATTATTATTTAAATATTCTTTTAATTAATTGAGAAGAATAAGTCAAAGTGGGCATTAATGACACATGATGGAAGCTTCTCAGTGGTTAAAAATAAATTTGTAATAAATACGTCATGTGCCTTCAACTTAGGAAGGGAATTTATGACTTATCCTCTTCTCTCTCACAACTTCTATAAATGCAAGTTGGAAGCTCATTCCAACAGTTGGACAAGTTAGATATCTTAGGCAAGTCTATGTTATTCAAGAACCCTCTCTCTTCTACAATTTTTCCTTGTATGTTGAGGGAACTTTTAAGCCTTCTTTTCAAGACTCGTAATGGTAACCATTGCCTCTTCTAAATGTATGATGCATTTTGCATGTTATTTAAGTAATAAAATTGTGTTTTGTGACTAATCTTGGACCTTTCATTATTCTATACTTCTTTATGCCTTTCTCATGCTTATAAGCACACTATACAATTTCACATTTCTATTACGAGGTTCTGGAGTTTCGTGCTTATCAAGTGATGGAGTATTGCATGTAGTTGAATTGTGGTGCTTATTCACCCTTCTAAAGATCATCCTTCTTCACTAGAAGACTAATAACTTGTTTTTCTGATCGAATTTAACAAAGGGAATGCTTGCTTCCTAGTTTGTGGTATTTTGTACCCTCTCTAAGTTGTAATAGGTGAATTTGACTTGTGGTGCACACACCCTCTTAAAATTAACCCTTCCCGAGTCTGGAAAACACCCTTTATTTGGTGCATCACCATCCCTAGTATAGTTTCATTTCTTGTAAATATCTTTCCTAAAACCCATGAAAATGTTAGCATAGGTCTAGATAACCATTTTATTACACTAGGAGTAGTACAACACTTAGTTTAGGAAGAGGAAGTCGGCCTTCTCTGGAGGTTCACCTCGAGCCCAAGTCCCACAGCTTGAGAGGTGATCCCATGTGTCCCAATCACACCAAACGTCATGTTCACATTCTAGCCATTCGAAGGGTGCAGTGATTTTTCTATAATGAGAACCCTAGAATACACTACTATTCCAAAGGAAGCTTTAAAATTTAATGTTTTTGTGAAAATTTAACATGTGGTGGTGGGGTGGATTTATTTCCTTGGTGTGGTGAATGATATGTTTCTGATGTTTTTTACTAACCGATATGATCATAGCAGTGATTGTGTTTTTAAAATATAACTAAATGTTATATGTTCAAAAAGATTTATGGGAGCATGTATGACTATATCGGTTGTGCCTTCTAATCCGAGGAAAATATAAAAATTCATGGTCAAGTCAGTAAAATCTGTAAGGGAAATTCATGGATTTGTTTCCTTGGTGCCATAACAACATTTACAGGAGTGAGAGATATTGATTGGGTCATGGACCGCATAGCCATATGTCTGGTGTTTTTTGGCCACTCCATCATCTTGAGACTACTTAAGTGTTGGTTGGCAAGGATAATATCTTGTTAAGTGGTTATGACCACATTGCCTTTGTTTTGTTGGCAAAGTGTATTGGATTTTGAATGTGGAAAGCACTATGTTGGTGGGAGATAATGTGTTGGAATCACAACATGAATTATGTGGCCTTGGATGTTGTATTGAATGGTACAAATGGAGAAGTTGAGGATGCATGAAATTTTTTTATGAAATTCTGAATACGATGTTGTCTCATCGAATGCGGGGATTGTGAGTTAGCATAAAATGGTACGGTTTTCCCTTTTTCTTGCATTAAATTTTGCTTCATCATTTCAATTTTTTCAAATTTATAATTTTGAATGATATGGAGCATAATTCCCAAAAATGAAAAAAATTCTCCTCGACGTGAACTCTCAAAACATCAACATCAAAAAAATACAAACATAAAGAAGAAAAATTCCATCTTGAAAGTCATGCGTATGGAGCACCATAACCACGTATATCGTAAACCCAAAACTCCTAGAATGACCCCTAGTAACATGAGATTGTCATCACCAATCCGGCACTATGATAATTCTCCATCGGGAACTCCTCGTGCTATGATTATTTACTAATGCACAACTTTTAGTTTGGTGGATGTAATTTGGAAACACAACAACAAACATAACACAAGAATACCATAGACTATGATACGAAGGAATGATGAAAAATATGAAATATAAGTGTAAATTATAATATCAACATGAAATTGTTACAATCTCACCCATGAGGTACTTCAAGTGTTACTAACTTCACTTGCCTTCCAACAATAACTATGGGAGAAACTTCACAATTACACCTCTTAATGGCTTCTTTAACACACCTTCTAAATGATGGCTTCCTTCACACACTTACTCATACAATATTTCTCACTACTTCCTTCTATGCTAAATGAGGGGGTGGCCTCTCTATTTATATAACTTTCAAGCTTATCCACCTTATCTCTAAGATAGGATAAGAAATCTACTCTGACGAATCATATTCCATACCTTAACTCTTATCTTTACATGTAAGCTTATCTTTTAAGATAAGATAAACCTTATCATTTCACATGGGTTCCACATTTTTAGAATTTTTACAAATAAAATACATAAAATATTTATGACCTCACTCCTTTTCCTTATTACCAATATAATATTTCTAATTCCTAATCATGTAGACCCTACTTCTCTACTTACCCTAACTTTGACATTTTAACATTACCGAACCACTTACGACAAATATTTACTTTTACCACAACATTCTTATTGTACTTTGACTGTTACCATACTATAAATTATTGGTAGCATCGCATCAACAAAGTGTCGTTATCTTACATCGGACGCTACTACTAATTATACTTAACAACATCTTATTCCTAATACATACATTAATGAAATAGAAATTCTTGAGGAAATTTTTAGTGTCGACAAGACACCATAGGGTTACTTACCCAAGTCACTTGAATTTATTTAGCATCCTTACAATTCAAATTTTGAAGCCACTTAATCTTAATAAATCACTTGTGTGATGTGTTCATTTAATAAAATGTGATCGGTTTCATCTTACGGTTACCGCTTAGTTTGAGTGAAATCTAAAAACCCTGCCACCTACCTCTAAACTACCAACAAGAGAGTCGTAACCCACTTTCATTCCATTGAAAACACCTTCAAAAACTAACTTTGTAAGTGGGTTTTGGTGCCCATTGTCGATGTGACAAGAGTTGTCGACACAATTACAATAACCGGCCCGCGAATCTCCTTGCAACTTGAGCTCGCTCATTGTAAATCAACCTCCTTAGGACATGAAGAATTCTCTATTTATGAGAGAGTAAGTAGGAATTGTCAAAATTCATGATAAAACTTAAAATGAGTGTTTTCAATCCCATTTGTAGGCACTTTAGATGTTTCAGCCCGCTTGCACCAAAATTGCAACTTTAGCTAAACAAACCTTCTAAGGGTTCTGTAAACTCCTAACTAACCGTGGAACCTTGTACATATCATTTCCACACTTCATAGAGTATGAATTGATCAAATTATTGTATGAATGCTTTTTAGGAAATTATGATGTTTCTCTCTCTTCCCTTTTCTCTTTCTAGAAGTAACTCTAATATTTTACTAGTTCTAAAAATGTAAATGAGTTATAAATGTCTTGGGTTGGAAATGAAATGAAAATTTGATAATGTATGTGATTATGATATGATGAATAAAAAGGAAAATGAAATCCATAATTTCTCTCTCTTCCCCTTTCTCTCTCTAGAGATAATTATTAAAATATTGATTGGGTTTTGAAAATGTAAATGGGTCAAAATGTATATGATTTGAAATGAAATGAAAATTGGATACAGGATGTTACAGTAATTTGAAAATAAAATGAATCCTAGATTTTCTTCCTCCTACCCTTACTCTTATGTCTCTCTCTCCTATCTTTATCTCTCTCTATTTTCTATTCCGATTGTTTGAAATGATGGATGCGTGGAATTTATGCTCGAGTGTAGGGGATTTCCATACTCATTCCTAGGAATGACGCAACGTTGGTTGCAGGTACTCCTGAATAAGAGGAATTTTCTAGATGTGATATGTTGTAATTAATGAGTTGTCATTCTAAATTTATATTCTACTTTCAATACATGTATTACCATAGAATAATTATATGTCTTCTTATTCAAGGAATTGTTCATGGTATATTTTGAAAAGGGAATACCAATGTAATTATATTTTCTAGTGTCAAATTGGATGTAAAGTTGTACTCAATGTTGTACATATATTTTAAAGATATTAAACTAATCCTATGTTATGTTAATTATTGGTTTATTTCCTTAACACCCATAATGCTAGGTAGAATCTCCACTCATCAAAACTAACGAAATTAAAAGATCGAGTTATAATGCATATTGTCCTTCCTTCCCCCATTTGATTCTTTTTCTAGGATATAAAACATTGACCGTGTTAATAAAATACTCTGACCTCATTAATCATCTCCTTGTTTTGCACCTAAGATGTCTTATTAAGGACCATTTCCTTGATATTTTATGATGTGGTGCATATATTTTGTGAAACCTATCATATTGGGATGAGTGGGGTGATCATGTCTTGTTGTTGTAGGTATGACCATACCATGAATAAGTTTAACCCCCTAGTGCATAATTTCCCTTATTACCCTAGTGGGTGGCCATAGCCTTGCAAGATTGGTTTTGGTTGTACCTACGATTGATCCCTTGTGAGATCTAAATTATGTGATTGGAGACTACGTGTTGAATTACTTACGCATTTACCTAACAATTGAAATAGGTCATTAGGAGGCTTTTGTAATGCATATGATGGTTTGGGATATCTCTCTTTCAATATACACTATACTTCCATGTCCAAGATCATTAAAATGAGTTGTCTTGTGTGAGGTTGTACTCCTTGTAGTCTTAAATCCCTAAGTGTTATGTAAGTGTTATAGGAATAAATTTTTCCAACATGATGTTATATAGGACCCAAGTAATCATGTAAATGTAGTTAATAAAAGGTAAATAAGATTAAACTAAGGAATGACCGCTATGAAAAATGGTATGCCATTGAACAAAGTCAAAACCAACTAAAATGTTTAATGTGATCATAAAATGAATGTAATCAAGTAGAACTCCATGACTAATACAACAACCTAATAAATAAATAAAAAACAAATATGATGCATGATTACATGCTTTTTTTTCATAAATGTGGATTAAACAACGATGCTAATGAAATAATAAAATGTAGCCTTGAGAATGGGATAAATTCAGTTATAGCCAAGGTCTTGTGAGTTAAGGAAATTGCACTCTAGTTGGACTTGTAAAATTTAGTAAAACCCTTGGTGTAGATAGGAATATATTAAACCTAGAATCACTAGGAAGTAGAATTTATGGTGAAAATAGATAATTAACCCGTTGCTATTAGGAGTAAATCCGTAAGATGATGAAACAAAAGTAGTTTGAAATTTTAAATTCGTCACTTAAATTTTTTTAAAAATCTATAATGGGAACACGGGTGTAATGTACCCTTCCATGCGCAATAGAATTGTGAAAATATGAATTCCTAATTGGAGCAATGGATTGTGAATCAAGAATGATACAACTTAATTAGTTAACCTACATAGTAGGTTGTAATAATTGGAAGATGAAAAAAGTGTATTGTTAGTATTAAACAATGTTATAAAATGAACTCAAGATAGGTTTTCTATTGATCTAGTAACCTTCCTTTTTATTCATGTGAATTTTTCCTCCTTGTAACGAGAGTATTTTTCCAAACCAAGTAAACATGACTCTCTCAAATAGATCCTTTATTCAAATATTAGAAGGTGCATATGTGTATATATGTTCCTAATCATAATCAAGATATATAATGTTATTTCCATAAAAGAAATGAGAAAATTATGAAGGAACAACTATAGGTGAAATTTTAATCAAAAACATGCAACCTAGTTGTAAAGGAATGAAGGGTCCCATGTTATGTGTTCTTTAGACAATTATAGTCAACTAAACAATTTTTGAGAAACAAACCTTTAACATAAGAATTGAATATTAGGAGACTCAAAGTTGTTTAAAATGAATTATTTAACAAATGAGCTATGGATAACTAATGGAATTGGAGAAAAGAACCAACCATGCATTTTTATTAAAAGACTAATGCTCTATAAAATAAAGTAATTGAAGTTTGAAAAATAGGAAATTTTAAACCTTATGTGTTTAATTATATTGAAAACTATAAGGTCATACAATGGAAACCTAAATGTAATGAATATGTAAACCATGAAAAGTCCATGTCATGGAGTATGCCTATCTTGTGTTTCTTATTGTAATTAGGTCATTGTCCTGGTTTACGTCATTTGAGTAATACATTAGTGTGTACCCTATGTTATCCTATTGTATGAGTGGGTTCATGTTTATGTAATTTTCATATGTGATGTTGAGTTTCTTTATTTGTATCCCATGTGGTGTTGTGTAGTGTACAATTAAAGTCAAAAAAATTATTCGATAATTTTATTGTGGTATTTTGGTGTTAAAAATGTGGGCATTACATATGGTATCAGAGCGGAGGTTCATGCTCTCGAACCTTGGGAAGGATTAGCAGTTATGATGATTTTCATGGTGGTGGTGGAGATTGGAAGAGTAATGTGATATATGTCTTTATGTGACCAACATTGTAACTATGATATTATGAATGCACATGTGGTGCATGTCACTTAGTGCGTGTTTTTTATCTTATTGATGTGCTTGTGACGAGAGTATTCACTCTCCTTTTTGTGGACTCAATGAGGAGTTCATGTGTGATGTATTACCTTGTTGTGTATGAAAAGAATGTTATTGTGGGTTATGAAGTGTTGGAGTGTTTTGTTATTATGTGATATGAAGGTATGTTGATGTGTTGCATGAAAAATTGGTGTATAGTGAATTGGATTTTATCATGATGTCACCACCATGTTGTGATGAATCATGTGTGTCACCATGTTTTTATTGCAATTGAATGTATGTTGTAATGTTAGTTCATTGTTTTCATCAATATAATTTGTGTAATATGTGATGGTTCATTTTGTGAATTAGGGGCATATGGTGATCGTATGACCCCTATTATGCAAAACTTGTGCCTTGGGTGCATTATGTGGAAAAGGTGATGTATCATAACCCATGAAAGTAATGATTATGTTATACCTCAGATATATATATACCATGCATAAGACATTATAGTTAATGAGCATGAATCACTATTGTGTTAGTGATGTAGTTATTTTTCATGTTGTGAACCTTCGACACTAGACATCCCTAAGGGTAGAAATCGTCAAGAGTGTTTGTGTGGAGAGAGGATGTGTGGACTAGGCTTTCATAATCTTGTGTCGATTACGAGTGAGGAAGTGGACTCTTATATAGACTGAAAACCCATTTCTATCTATTTGGTATACTTGAGATCTTGCTAGTATATGTGTAGGTGCACACCACCTTAGGCTCAACTTATGCAAACTAGCATCCCTTCCTCTTTCCTATTGGGTTGTCCATCAAACAATCCTATGTAATTTTGACTATGTTAATCCTTGTGGGAGTATAGAGGGATGATTCAAGTAGAGATGATGATAGTTACATTGTTTGATATACTCATTTCTTGGTTACATGTATATTTTGTGAGTGATGCTTAATATCCAAGTGCCAACAACTCGATGAGTACCCCTTTGTGTATGTATGAGGCCACATAGTGATTGTAATGTGTTATTTATCAATACGTATTTTATTCATAAATTGATCATTATCTCTTTTCTTACAAGAACCAGTAGTTTTTATTGATTGATGTGTTCTTATATTTTGGGCATTTTATTTGGTTGTTACATAACATGCAAATTTCACACTAACTATGGCTATTTAGCCATTTGTTTTACTTAGTTTTAAATTTATTTTCTTATTTAAATGTTTTATATCCTTTCTCAAGGCTTGGGATTTCTACCACTTGGCATTTGAGATGGATTTTTATGTTGATTCTAATGTCGTAATTTGTTAGAATAGGGTCATGGGATCCACCATGGAGTGGTGGAACCTATGGAACCACTTTGTTGTGTGGGGGTATGCCCCAAGGAGTTATATATAACTAGTGGGTTGTTGAACCATGATTTATTGTGTCACTTGGGTTGGGGGTGACAAGGCTCTATGTGCCTAGGGCCATAGGGTGACCTAACCTCATTAAATGGAGAAAGGAGATGTGGATCTATGGTTGAGTGACCCTATATTCTTGATGGAACTATATAGTTGAGTATCTGGGTGTTCTCGATGGCACTTTATGGTTGAGTGACCTGATATTCTCGATGGCACTCTATGGTTGAGTGACCTGATATTCTTGATGGGGCTCTATGGTTGAGCGACCCGACTTGGTTTTGGCACTATGATTCTTTCTCTTGGGAGGTATATGGAGTTTTTTGTGTTGCTTTTAGAGATATATGGATATTGTTTCATGATGTTTTGTGATGTGTGGAGTTGGTGTTATGAGTTATGTGTATTCTTGTGAGTCTTGTTAGACATTGTTATGATTGAGGCTTGATACTTCCTTGGCTAGTATGGATTATTCGATATTATCTTGGTACTATGTTGATACTGATCCTGGTTTTGGGTCATATCATACCAGTTATATATGTATCAATGTCATGATTCTTTTTTGTTAGTCACATGTGTGTTGGATCTATGTCTATGACATAATTGTTGGAAATTCTTGGTTTTGTGGACTACATGTTGTCCTTACATGGTGGAATTAAAGGTCTTGTGATGTGAGTCTTGAAAGGATGTAGAAAAATGTCTCATGGGTCATTTGTGTTGTGTTAAGTTTTGTGTGACATCTTGAGGCCAATTACTATTGGGCACCCATGAACATAAGACAATTGAAATTCTAAACAATCAATATTAAGAGCTTGAGATTAAGAAATACTATAAAAGAAAAGACTAATTGAGTAGTAAAGTAAAATATAACTAACTACCAATCTTCACATAACATTAAAGTTCAATATATTGCCAAAACGAGTTTTCTCCCTTGTGGTCACGTTGTATTGAAAAGTTGTTTGGTTAAATGAAATGCATCATTATTGAATTTCTTGCCTATGTATCCTTTGAGATTTAGTGTTGTGTCACATGAGGATGATGCTCTTATAAGGGGAGGGAGATGTAGTGCTCCGCACTTCACGGAAACTAACTGTAGGATAGTAGTCAACTTTTTAAGCTTTAATAGAACTTGAGAGTGACACATCATAAAATCCTCGGACATTCCATTTACTTGTATCATAATCAAAGTACTCTTTTCAATCGGATGGTGTATTCACGTGAATCCCAAGTTGACATTAAAAATTTAGCAATAATTTGATAGTTTTGGAAAAAGAAGAGTTTTGTATTCTTATCATGTAAATAAAAATAACACTACGAGGACCTTTCTCAAGTGGAGATATATCTTTGGACATCTTAAAATCAGTATATTATGGGTTAAATCACCCATGCACACAAGGATATATCCGAAACCAAATATCTCATTGCTTTTCTATATTTGAATTAATTGATTCGAGATCTGTATCTATATCCGAAATGGATTCATTGATCTCCAAGAGGAAAGGAATCTTGCTTTCCGTTGTTTGGTTGTTGTATGCATTGTAATGTCTAGATGTATTGATTTGTTGCTTCTGAGTGCATGTTTTATGTGAATTGTAAGCATATTGGTATTTGTCATTATCATTGTTTATATTTTATTTTGAGTAGTTGTTGTATTCGCTAAGCCATTAAACATGCCCTTCCTAGTATCCCATGTATGTCTATGAAAGATTTGTCTCTTTCACTATCCCTATGCATGGTTAGTCCATTCCCACGTGCCTCCTCCCAAAATATTATCTTGAGCATATGTGTAGATGTGGCTATGAGAAATTTTGGTAGAGATTACACCAACTCCATGTGTTTCCAACTTCCTTAATATTGTGCCAAATGGGTCTTTTAATGATCATGGTATAGGTTTTCCAAAGAATATGGTTAAATGTTTTAGCGGATTGATAAAGGGAGAGTAGTGAAGATACTTACAGTGTTGGGGAGGGGGTTTTTGAACCCTAGAATGCATTTTATGAGGGGGTTTTTGTGAACCCTAGAGTGCGTTTTATTGAGAAAGCTCTAAAATTTAATGTTATTGTGAAAATTTAACACATGGGGGTGATTTATTTCCTGGTGTGGTGAATGATATGTTCAAGTGATGTTTTTGTTGATTGATATTTTGTAATGATTGTATTTTTTAAATATCCTAAATATTATATGTTCAAAAATATTTGTGGGAGTATGTATGACTAAATCAGGCGTACCTTCTAATGAAGAAATATATAAAAAAATCATGGTCAAGTCCTCCTAAAATCTATAAGGGAAATTCATGGATTTGTTTCCTTAGTGCCATAACAATGGCATTTGAGGTGGGAGATATTAATTGGGTCATAGACCACATAGTAATATGTCTTGGTGTTTTGGCCACTTCATCATCTTGAGGCTACTTAAGTGTTTGTTGGTAAGGATAATAGCTTGTTAGTGGTTATGACCACATTGCCTTTGTTTATTGGCAAAGTGTATTAGATTTTGAATGTGGAAAGCGCTATGTTGGTAGGAGATAATGTGGGAATCACAACATGAATTATGTGGCAATGGATGTTGTATTCAATGGTAAAAATGGAGATGTTGAGGATGCACGTAAAAAATTCCAAAATTCTTGAATCTGATGTGGTCTTGTGTAAATGCGGGGATCATGAGTTAGCGTAAAATGGTATGGTTTTCCCCTTTTTCTTGAATAAAGTTTGCTTCATCATTTCAAGTTTTTCAAAATTAAATTTTGAATGATAGGAGCATAATTCCAAAAAATGAAAAAATATCTCCTTGACGTGAACTCTCAAAACATCAACAACAAAAAAATAATAATACAAAAATAAAGAAGAAAACTCTGATCTTGAAAGTCACGCGCATGGAGTGCCACACCCACATATACCGCAAACCCAAAACTCCTAGCATGACCCCTAGTAACGTGAGACACCATGGGGTTACTTAGCCAAGTCATTTGAATTTATTTAGCATCCTTACAAGTCAAATTTCGAAGCCACTTAGCTTAACAATCACTTGTGTGATGTGTTCATTTAATAAAACGTGATCGGTTTCATCTTACGGTTACCACTTAGTTTGAGCAAAATTGAAAAACCTTGCCACCTACCTCTAGACTACCAACAAGAGAATCATAACCCACTTTCATTCCATTGAAAACACCTTCAAAAACTAACTTTGTAAGTGGGTTTTGGGGCCCATTGGTCATTGTGTAAAAGAGTTGCTGACACAATTACAATAATTGGCCCATAGTCTCCCTTGCAACTTGAGATTTGCTCATTGTAATCAACCTCCTTGGGACATGATAAATTCTCTATTTATGAGAGAGTAAGTAGGAATCGTCAAACTTCATGATAAAACTTAAAATGAGTGTTTTCAATCCCATTTCTTAAGCGCTTTAGATGTTTCGGCCCACTTGCACCACAATTGTAACTTTAGCTAAACAAACCTCTAGGGTTACGTAAAATCATAACTAACCATGGAACCTTGTACATATCATTTCCACACTTTATAGAGTATGAATTGATCAAATTATTGTATGAATACTTTTAGGAAATTATGATGTTTCCTTTCTTCCCTTTTCTCTTTCTAAAAGTAAATCTAATATTTTATTTGGTTCTAAAAATGTAAATGAGTTATAAATGTATTGGGTTGGAAATGAAATGAAAATTTGATAATGTATATAATTGTGATCGAGGAATAGAAAGGAAAATGAAATCCATACTTTCTCTCTCTTCCCCTTTCTCTCTCTAAAGATAATTATTAAAATATTGATTGGGTTGAAAATGTAAATGCGTCAAAAATGTATATGATTTGAAATGAAATGAAAATTGGATAAAGGATGTTACGGTAATTTGAAAATAAATGAATCCTAGATTTGCTTCCTCCTACCCTTACTCTTATGTCTCTCTCTCTTATCTTTATCTCTCTCTATTGTCCGTTCTGATTGTTTGAATGATGGATGTGTGGAATTTATGCTCGAGTGTAGGGAATTTCCATACTCATTCCTAGAACTGACGCAATGTTGGTTGCAGGTACTCCGAACAAGAGGAATTTTCTAGATGTGATATGTTGTAATTAATGAGTTGTCATTATAAATTTATATTCTCCTTTCAATACATGTATTACCATAGAATAATGATATGTATTGTTATTCGAGGAATTGTTCATGATATATTTTGAAAAGGGTATACCAATGTAATTATATTTTATAGTGTCAAATTAGATGTAAAGTTGTATTCAATGTTGTACATATATTATAAAGATATTAAACTAATCCTATGTTATGTTAATTATTGCTTTATTTCCTTAACGCCCACAATGCTAGGTAGAATCTCCACTCATCCAAACTAACGAAATTAAAAGATCGAGTTATAATGCATATTGTCCTTCCTTCCCCCATTTAATTCTTTTTCTAGGATATAAACGCGTTGACCGTGTTAATAAAATACTCTGACCTCATTAATCATCTCCTTGTTTTTCACCTAAGATGTCTTATTAAGGACCATTTCCTTGATATTTTATGATGTGGTGCATATATGTTGTGAAACCTATCATGTTGGGATGAGTGGGGTGATCATGTCTTGTTGTTGTAGGTATGACCAAACCATGAATAAGTTTAACCCCCTAGTGTGTAATTTCCATTAGTACCTAGTGGGTGGACATATCCTTGCAAGATTTGTTGTGGTTGTACCTACAATTGATCCCTTGTGAGATCTAAATTATGTGATTGGAGACTACGTGTTGAATTACTTACGCATTTACCTAACAATTGAAATAAGTAATTAGGAGGCTTTTGTAATGCATATGATGGTTTTGGGATATCTCTCTTTCAATATACACTATACTTCCATGTCCAAGAGCATTAAAATGAGTTGTCTTGTGCGAGGTCGTACTCCTTGTAGTCTTAAATCCCTAAGTGTTACGTAAGTGTTATAGGAATAAATTTGTTCCAACATGATGTTATATAGGACCCAAGTAATCATGTAAATGTAGTTAATAAAAAGGTGAATAAGATTAAACTAAGGAATGACCACTACAAAAATTGGTATGCCATTGAACGAAGTCAAAACCAACTAAAATGTTTAATGTGATCATAAAATGAATGTAATCAAGTAGAGCTTCACGACTAATACAACAACCTAATAAATAAATAAAAAACAAATATGATGCATGATTACATGCTTTGTTTGCATAAATGTGGATTAAACAATGATGTTAATGAAATAATAAAATGTAGCCTTGAGAATGGGATAACTTTAGTTGTAGCCAAGGTCTTGCGAGTTAAGGAAATTGTACTCTAGTTGGACTTGTAAAAGTTAGTAGAACCCTTGGCATAGATAGGAATATATTAAACCTAGAATCACTCATGAAGTAGAATTTATGGTCGAAATAGGTAATTAACCCATTGTTATTAGGAGTAAATCCTTAAGATGATGAAACAGAAGTAGTTTGAAATTTTAAATTCATCACTTAAATTTAAAGAAAAATATCTATAATGGGAACACGGGTGTAATGTACCCTTCCATGTGCAATAGAATTGTGAAAATATGAATTCCTAATTGGAGAAATGGATTGTGAATCAAGAATGATACAACTTAATTAGTTAACCTACATAGTAGGTTGTAATAATTGGAAGATAGGTTTTCCATTGATCTAGTAAACTTCCTTTTATTCATGTGAATTTTTCCTCCTTGTAATGAGAGTATTTTTCCAAACCAAGTAAAAACATGACTCTCTCAAACAGATCCTTTATTCAAATATTAGAAGGTGCATGTGTGTATATATGTTCCTAATCATAATCAAGATATATAATGTTATTTCCATAAAAGAAATGAGAAAATTATGAAGGATTAACTATATGTGAAATTTTAAACAAAAACATACAACCTAGTTGTAAAGGAACGAAGGGTCCCATGTTATGTGTTCTTCAGACAATTATAGTCAATGAAAAAAAAATTAGAAACAAACCTTTAACATAAGAATTGAATATTAGGAGACTCATAGTTGTTTAAAATGAATTATTTAACAAATGAGCTATGGATAACTAATGGAATTGGAGAAAAGAAATAATTGTGAATTTCCATTAAAATACTAATGCTCTACAAAATAAAGTAATTAAAGTTTGAAAAATAGGAAATTTTAAACCTTATGTGTTTAATTATATTGAAAACTATAAGGTCATATAATGGAAACCTAAATGTAATGAATATGTAAACCATGAAAAGGCCATGTCGTGGAGTATGCCTATCTTGTGTTTCTTATTGTAATTAGGTCATTGTCCTAGTTTACGTCATTTGAGTAAGTCATTGGTGTGTACCCTATGTTATCCTATTGTATGAGTGGGTTCATGTTTATGTAAGTTTCATATGTGATGTCGAGTTTCTTTATTTATATCCCATGTGGTGTTGTGTAGCATATAATTAAAGTAAAAAAATTATTTCGATAATTTTACTATGGTATTTTGGTGTTGAAAATGTGGGCATTACATATGGTATCAGAGCGGAGGTTCATGTTCTCGAACCTTTGGGAAGGATTGGATTTATGATGATTTTTCATGGTGGTGGTGGAGATTGGAAGAGTAATGTGATATATGTCATTGTGTGACCAACGTTATGCTTGTGATATTATGAACACACATTTGATGCATGTCACTTAGTGTGTGTTTGTTATCCTATTAATGTGTTATTGATGAGATTATTCACTCTCCTTTTTTGGACTCAATGAGGAGTTCATGTGAGATGTACGACCTTTTTGTGTATGAAAAGAATGTTGTTATGGGTTACGGAGTGTTGGAGTGTTTTTTTATTATGTGATATGAAGGTGTGTTGATGTGTTGCATGAAAAAATTGGTGTATAGTGAATTGGATTTTATCATGATGTCACCAACATGTTGTGATGAATCATGTGTGTCACCATGTTGTATTGCAATTGATTGTATGTTGTAATGTTAGTCACTATTTTTATCATTATAATTCGTTGAATATGTGATGGTTCATTTCGTGAATTAGGGAGGGCATGTGGTGATCGTATGATTATTGTGATACTTGTAAATTGGGTGCATTATGTGGAAAGGTAATGTATCGTAACCCGTGAAAGTAATGATTATGTTATACCCTATATATATACCTTGTGTAAGACGCTATGATTAATATGTGTGAATCACGATTGTGTTAGTGATGTAGTTATTTGTTATGCTTTGTGAACCTTACACTAGATGGCCCTAAGGGGAGCAATCGTTAAGATTTTTTGTGTGGAGAGAGGATGCGTGGACTAGGTTTTCATAATCTTGAGCCGAGTACAAGTGAGGAAGTGGAGTCTTATATGGATTGAAAACCCACTTCTATCTATTTAGTATACTTGATCTTTCGAGTATATTGTGGGTTTGCACCACCTTAGGCTCAACTTATGCAAACTAGCATCCCTTTCTCTTTCCTATTGGGTTTTCCATCAAATAATCCTATGTAATTTTGACTATGTTGAGCCTTGTGGGAGTATGGAGGGATGATTCAGGAAGAGATGATGACATTTACATTATTTGATATACTCATTTCTGGTTACATGTACATTATTAATAAACATAAGTTTCAAAACAATAATCGAATAACCTTTATTCTTAACTTAGCCCCTTAAATCATTATGCCCAAGCTTGTAAAGTTATCATCCATGGTGATAAACATTAAACCCTTAACATAGATTAGGGCATTAAGAAGTGAATACATCAACTTAATTTAGCCTTAAATAGACCTTAATATAAATGCCCAAAACATTACAGGTCTAAAACCAAAGTAATCACATTTAAACTTGCATCATATTATTTCCATATTCAAACTCATGCACCCTTTTTATAGAATTCCCATCATACTAATTTCTTTTTGCATATTGTATATCCTACAATAGAAAAGATCTCACTACTAATGTACATGAACCCCAATTTTCTTATCAAAATGTGATCATCCCAATCCCAAGGTAAGTAGGTATCTAGCAGTAATAATAAGGTCAGGTATAGTTATTCACTATCAGCTATTAAATCTAGTATTGCAACATATTTTTAACACTTAATAGGTAGAAGTTAATTTGAATGAACCTGCCAGACTTAGTCCAACAATGAGAAAGCAAAGTATAGAAACAGAATCCCAGTAACAATGATACACAACAAGTTCAACCATTAGTACACGAATCTCATTTTCTCAAGCATGCAAGAGCAATGTACATGCATTTAGACCTTGCATAGTAACCAAACTAGAATGTAGGCCTAATGCATAAACGTGTAGTGAATCCAAAACTCTTATCATATCAAGTTAATAAATTATTGGGGGTGTTACACAATGTAACAATATAAGTTGCTTCTTCTAACGTAATAATGAAATGATAACACTAATAAACATGGACCTAATACCAAGTTTTTTTAATGTATTATGATAAAAAAATTTAATGATTCCTTTCAAGAAAAAGAAAAAGAAAAACAACATTGTACTCTAAAAATTTTTCACGAGAACAAATATATTAAATTTCAAAAAGAAATAAAATTTGTAAAATGATTAGGTGAGAGTTGGAGTACACGAGTTAAACAAAAATTAGGCTAGAGTCCTAGAGTAGGTGAAACACTATCACTATTGCATTTGAATATTTTTGTCTTTCATAAGCTATAATTAATTAAAATATTATATGAGATACATGTTTGATCAACAATTTGGTCAAACAATTCAAGCTAAAAATATTTCATTAGAGGTCATTCGGATCATAATTACTTAGAATTTAGGGTAACATTAGTAGGGGCGAGGGCAAGATGAGCGGTGACACCTTTGCTCTTAAAAATAAAATGAAATGGCAGTTACTAAAAATAACAGCCGTTATTATTATCCAAAATTCACCCCTAAGGTAATTTTGATAAATTGCACAATTCCTCAGGCTTGAGCAAACAAAAATGGTTTGAGGCCCAAAATTAGGTTTTGAGGGATCCTTGGATTTTCTCTAACTTCCCTATCCAAATAAAAATCCAAGGAGATAGCAAAAATTTGAAAAAATGAAGTCAAGGGCCTATTTTAGTGTATATCGAGTGCGAGGGTTATGGATGAAACCAATGCAGATCGTACTGGGGTTTGTCAAACCAAGTTCGGGTTTGAAATACTAAAGAGGTAGTAGAATGTGGCAAAATCAGATAAAAATTTGTCCCCAATGTAGTCAACGGGATAGTTGGGACAAAAGTACCGAAATGCCCAAAAAGCCAAAATAGCCATGACCAAGTGTAATGCGGTTAAGGCGAAAAAAATATGTTTGGGACAATCAGGTCCAAAAATTTGAAATAGGCACCAACCAAGTGTAATGTGGTTAAGGCAAAAAATATGTCCAAGACATTGAGCCCCAAAAGGTGAAATAGTCACAGTCTATGTGCGGATATGTTGGGAGTCAACGGCCCACTGCCCGATCAACATGCCGAACACGCGAGGACGAGAAAAGCTGAATCAGGTGATGCAACGGAAAAGAAATCCCACACAGTCCAAGTACCATAGGGACATGAGTTCCTGAAAACCTAAAATTACTGTAATACAAAGGGAAGTGGTGTAATGTGACCCCGAAGTTCAAACGGGCATAACTTTTGACCCAGAGCTCTCGATTTTCACAAAATTTGACTTTTCAAAAAGGGCACGATGTCCTCTATGCCAAAAATGGATTTATTATTTTTAATGAGGTAGATGGGTGAAAATAAATAAATATATCCATCTATTGAAAATTTAAATACCCAATCCTGTAAAATGCAAGAAAATCCCTGGCAAACTCAAAATAGCTTCTCACACTCAGAAGACCATAACTTTTGCAATTCTCAATGAAATCATGCAAAATTGATACCATTGGAGTCATGGCTCTGAGCCCAATGCACATAAATTAATAAATGTAGAGATTGATGAATTTTATGGTGATTTTTTTTGAAAATGTGGCCAAATTTAGACCAGTGTTTTATGGTGGATGGGAGAACATTAAATAAAGCACAGGGAAACATTTTTCACTACTACAAGTCATCAAACAGAATGGGGAGACTTTTGCAAGAAACATACCATCATTTCACTCCATTTATGACTTCTTGCAAGTGGTTGAAAGGCATATTTCAGAATTACAATCCTCTCTCTTCCAAACTCTATAAATAAGAATGTTGGGCTCATTGTAAAGGGGAGATAGAGTTTTGAGTAGAAAAAATCTCTCAATTTGGTTTTGTGAAGCCAATGTGCTACAAGCCCTTGTAGTGGACTCCTTGTATGGTGATCTAGGCCTTTATTTTGTAATAAATTGAAATGTGCATATCATGAAGCAATAGATGCAATTTTATGGATGTATCTTCCCCTGTTGTATTTGTTTGCATTCTTTTTTCTCCTTTCAACCTCATTACAAATATATATTGTGTCTATTTTATGCTCTTGTAGGGATTCATTATCATTATGTGTGTATGAAATATTTTTGTTAATGTAGTTGTTAGACTGTGAAGAACTATTATCACCCTCTCCAATATGCACTTCACTTCCATTTTTCACACATTGGAAATCTATTCTCATTCCCTCCTTTTCTGGTGTATCACCATTGTTAGTGTAGGCTTTACTTTCATGCACTCTCTCTCCTAGTCCCTTGGAAAGTTAGATTAGGATAAGATAGTTTTTCTTGCATTAGAGTAGATTGTGGCAAGTAGTTTAGGAGTAAGAACCATCTTTCTCTGGAGGTTTATCTCAAGTAACAAGTCCCACAACTTGGAGATAGCACCCATGTTACCCAATCACACCGTGAGCTCAAGCACACACACTTGTGCAAATCTAAGGGTGATGTGATTTGGTGATAATAATTTTGGCATGCCTAGTGGGACCTAAAGAAGTTTCCATTTTAGTCGCAGTAAGTTTGATGTGCTCTTGTTGTGAATATTCCACTTGTAAGAGGATTTGAAATAGCACATATGATGACTCCAAAAGGGCATAATCCACTGGTTTCAAAAGTCCAAGCTTAGCAAATTTATGAGAAGAATTCAAAAAGATCAAGAACTAGAGAAGAGGGTCTATTTTTCTATCTACACTTATCCCTAGATAGAGAAAGAAGGGGAAGAAGAGCTCAAAGGTCTCCATCTCCACCAAATAGAACCTTATCAACACCTCCACCTAGTAGGTCCTTTTATTCAATCAACTAGAGTTCTCTCAACCAATCAAGATACCACAAACCAATCCCTATGTCAACTTCATGTAGAAGCATCCCACTTGCTCTCAATGTACAAAATCTAGTTCTAGTTACAACATTGAAGAACATTCCATATTTCACTAGAGAGAACCAAACAACTCCAATTGACCACATCCAAGACATTACAAATATTTGTGCAATTCACAAAATGGCTGAAATGGACATTGTTGTTAAGTTGTTGGCATCCTCCTTTTAAGGGTAAAGATTTGCAATGGTTCAGAAGTCTAACAGCAAGGTCTATCCAAAATTGGGACCATTTGTGCACAGCTCTTCATAATCAATTTGGGGAAAGGGAGATAATTTTTTTATTGGAATAATTGACAACAATCAAGAGGGATCCTAATGAATAGATGACCGATTTCAAATTCAGATTCCAGTAGATGTGGGATAGGATTTCATTGGTTGTGAGACCAGTAACTGAAGGTTCCTTTCTATACTTCCTAAAAGATTTAAATTATGATATTGCCATGATGATTCAATCCATGGGAGGTATAACTTTACCCGCTATAACCTATTAGAGCTGAAAATTTCTATTCAAGATGGTAAACTTGCACCAGGCCACTATGCCTCTCTATCTAGAAATAGGAGCTCTAAGCAATGGGAAAAGCACCTACATTAGCTCTCATTCCTACTCCAATAAATTAGAGTTTGACTGAAGCTTCTACCTCATCTTCTAGTACCTCAAGTGAGCTCCAAGAAGTCATGAAATAGCTTCAAAACTTGGGTAATGAGTTGGTGACACTTAAGAGGCAACAAGATCAAAATTTTAGGTCATATCAGCCTCAAACCCAACCTAATAGGCCTTAGTATCATCCCTAATAGACCACCAACTCAAACCACAAATCAAAACCAAGTCAAACCTCCTGTTAATAGGCCATTTTATCCTTACAATCCTAATATAACATCCACATCTAGAGCCTTGGTACTAGTGCAAAATAACATGGCTCAAGAATATGACTGGTGTTTCCCATGCAATCAACCTCATAACTAGTCAATGTGTTTCAATGGTGCTTTGAATCAAGATCTTATGGTGACAACAATGGGTGTGGAACAAGAGATAGGTCAAGGAGGAAATCAATAACATGAAGTTACTCAAGAAACACCTCTAAATGAGACCACACTTTCAATTGGCATGGCTGAATATTTTATGCGGTATAAATCAAGCCCCATCTCAAAGTGTAACAGCCAATACATGATCCAAGAAGAGAAATATTGGAGAGGACAATCATCAAATTCAAATGATCTACAACCCTCTATCACTCCACAAGTTATTGGTAATCAAAGTATAGCTCCCAATGTGCAAGGTCAACCTAAGACACATTCTAGAACAACTCAAATGGTGGTTGTAACAACCCATGTGCAAGAAAAAACTATGCAAAGAAAGGGGAAGAAAAAATATAGCTCATATCCATTCAACATCATTGAGCAGATGAAGAAAACAAATGTAAACATCTCGATGTGGGAATCATTAGCTATCCCAAGACAAAGAGACTTATTGCAAGTTGTTATGGAAAATTGGTCGGCATCAAATCAATCACCCAATCAACAAGAAAAAGTGCTTACCAATGCATCTCAGCAAGGAGGAAATCAAGGTGACCAACAAGAAGAAAAAATTTAAAGCCTCCACCATTCTATATCTCATTGATCATCGAGAGATAAGTTGGTGCATAATTACATGATTGATTTGGGAGCAAGTAGCTCAATAATGCCAAAACAAATAGCTAATCATCTAGGTCTTAAATATGAAGTCATTTCTAGAGGTGTGGTTCAATTGGATGGGACAGTGGTAACAATGGTTGGAGTAATCAAAGGTTTGAGCCTCACATTACATGCATGTCCCAATGTGACCATCTTGCAAGATGTATCAGTCATAGACTTTCCACCACTCTTTGCATTGTGTTTGTCCAAAGACTTCACCACTAAAATTAGAGGCTATTTGTCTTTGATTGGTCACACATGTTATTCAAAACAAGGTATGGAGCTAAGGCTACAATCAGATGAGCCTATTGCAAACTTTCATATTGAGCCTCATACACCGAGTCCAATCAATGTGAATCATTTGATCAAGAGGATTATCAAGCACCCATGAAATAGATACCAAAGTCGTATGCATTCCAGACTTGACTCTTGATGAATGGGAAAACAAGAGACATGATTTTGATCCTTACAAGGAAATGGAAGAAGTTGAATTGGGATTCTATTGTTTGCATGAAGAGAATCAACCTCTCCCTAGCATTACCAAGCTAAATCACAAATGATGATAATGAGGTATGGAAGTTATTATTTGATGGCTCAAGGAGTAGACAAGGTGTAGGAGGAGGAGCTATGCTCATTTCACCACAAGGTACAAAATATTACTCAACTTTCCTGTTTCCATTTTACTTGCTCAAATAACACAACTAAGTATGAATCCTTAATTCATGGATTGCATTGGGAAAGAAAGAGAGGTATTAAAAAACTTACAAGTGTTTGGAGATAGTGAGCTAATTGTGAACCAAGTCAGAGGACAAAATGCTGCCAAGAATGATCTGTTAAAGAACTACAAAAATGGGTATGGGATCTCATTGAAGATTTGAATCTTTTAGCATCAATTCCATCCCAAGAAAGAATAATGAAGCAGCAGACAAACTGGCAGCAATTGGGGTAGCATTTGATGTTGTAGAAAGTATCAAAACTAAGAAATATTAGCCTCATATCAAGGTGGTTGTAAGACTAGCTTTGCTAGATAACAATACAAGTTGGTAAGTCTTCGAGAATGATCAGAAAATTGTCAATTTTCTACAAGAAGAAGTTGAGTTCTCTACTAGAAACCAAGACAAGTTGGAGCAAGCAATATGGTGACCAAGTGGTGTACAATTGAGAACTAACAAATTACCAAAAGGTCTTGTAACTTTGGAGTCAATCTTCAACCCAAATGATCAGTTTCGAAGGAAAAGGAAAACATTCAAGTAAAGGGTGAGGATTCAAAACCCATTTTAGTAGGTGAAGGAAAGACATTGCAAATTGGAAAAGTAAATACCCCAACAAGAGAAAGATGAATTTGTTCAACTTTGTCAAGAATTCCTAGATGTCTTCACCTGGACTTATAAGGATTTAAGAGGTTTCAACCCAAAGTTAGCACAACATACTATTGAGCTAGATCTAGAATCCAAGCCTATCAGATAGAAGCAAAGGCCAGGTGAATCTCACATTGAACCTCTCATGAGAAAAGATTTGAACAAGCTAATTGAAGCTAGCATCATCTTCCTATCAAACATTCAAGTTGGGTTGCAAACTTGGTGCCGGTGAGAAAGAGAAATGAGAGAAATCAGATTGTGTGTAGACTTCCGTGATCTAAATAGAGCTTCACTCAAAGATCATTATCCACTTCCTTCAATGGAACAAATCTTACAAGTAGTAGCTGGTTTCGAAAGGTTTTTTGTTACTAGATGGCTACTCAAGTGCTATAACCAAATAATGGTGAAAGAATAAGATCAATTTCAAGAGACCTTCACTACTGAAATGGGGCACATATGCTTAAAAGAAGATTCCATTTGGACTATCAAATTCAGAGTAACATTTAGTGAGCTATGGATATGGTGTTCAAAGGACTAATCAAAAAAATAGTGCTTGTATATCTAGATGATATCACTGTGTTCTCAAAGAATGCAATAGACCACCTCTTTCACCTAAGGAAAGTATTTCAAGAGGTGTAGAAGATTGAGTGTCTTTGAATCAAAAAGTGTGTATTCTTGGCACATGAGGAAAATTGTTGGGGCACATTGTTTCAAGAGAAGGGTTGACAATTGATCCTGAAAGAGTTGAAGCCATCCGAACACTTCCATTACCACACCACAAGAAGGCTCTCCAAAGCTTCTTGGGAAGGATAAACTTTGTCCACATATTTGTGCCTAATTTTTCCACTTTTGTGAAACCATTAACAATGATGTTGAAGAAGAATCTTGCATTCAAGTGGATAGCAGAAGGCAAAGAGATTTTTGAGGCTATCAAGCATGCAATATCACAAGCCCCAACTCTTATCAACCCATAATTTTCAAAGGACTTCATGTTGTATAATTTTGGAGGATCAAACACAATCTCAGCTATCTTGGTACAACTGAATAGAGAATGTTTAGAACATCCCATAGCATTCTTTAGTCAAAGCCTAGAAGATTACAAAGTAAGGTATTATTTTATTGAAAAGCATGTTCTTGTTGTCATTAGGAGTTTGAAGAAGTTTAGACACTTGGTCTCGAACAATAAGATTCAATTCTTTAGTGTCTCATGTTGGTGTCAAGGATTTTCTCCTAAACAAGGATTTAATGAGAGAAGAGGTTGGATCACTCACGTAATGGAATATGATATTGAAATCAAAGTGACCAAGTTGGTTCATGGAAAAGGTTTGTGTGAGAAGCTCACTTCCAAACAACAAGATGAGTCAATAGGTAAAGAAGAGGTTTTCCTACTACTGCAGAATGATCAAGAACAACTAGCTAACAATGCACCCATTCCATGTTGGACTCAAGACTTGGTGCATTATCTCCAAACAGGTTTGTGCCCTCTATAATGGAACAAAGCTAAGAGAAGATATTTTAGATTGCAATCCATCCCATATGTGCTCATTGATGGCATCTTATTCAAGAAGGATGTGAACAAGGTGTTATTGAGGTGTGTCCCAACAAGTCAAGTTGGGAAGATATTACATGAGTTCCATGATGGGGAAGCAGGAGGCCACTTTGCTCTCCATGAGTAAAAGCTCTCAAAATCATGAAGGCTGGTTATTATTGGCCTACGGTGTTTAGTGATTGCTACTCATGGATTAAGAAATGCAAGAAATGTGCATTCTTCACAGGGAAGGAAAGGTTAGCAGCCTTACCTCTTCATCCAATCTTAGTAGATCATCCATTCATGCAATGGGGATTGGACTTCATTGGAGTTATCAATCCAAATTAAATTCAAGGCCACAAGTGGATACTTATGGAAACAGACTATTTCACCAAGTGGATTGAAGTAGTTGGCACTTAAGGAGGAAAATGAATCCAACATCTTGGATTTCTATGAAGGAATAGTCCATGAGGTTTGGGTTTCCTACCAATATCATATTAGATAATGCATTGGCATTCCTTGGCTCAAAAATCACGAAGAATGGGATGTCATGAATGGTATATACCAAGTACTTCACCAAACTATTATCCTTAGGGTAATGGCCAAGCAAGAGTCTATAAACAAAACATATCGAGAATCATCGATAAGGAATCTTGATAAGAATCGGAGAACTTAGCACATGAAGCTCAAATCAGCTCTATGGGCGAGATAGAATTACACCTAAGAGGTCTACAAGAAGCTCTCCATACAAGCTTGTATACGGAAAGGAAGCAGTGCTACCTATATCACTTGAGTTGTTAGCATTAAAACTCATGAAACAGTTGGAACTAGATGAGTTTGAGCCCATGGAAATCAAGTATGTAGAGCTGATGGAATTAGAAGAAGAAAGATAACATGTAGTGGAAACCATGGAAAAATATCAAGCATTGATCAAGAGAAGCTTTGACAAGAAAGCTAAAGTTAGGACATTCCAAGCATGAGACTTGGTACTGAAGTGGGATGTTATCGTGTAAAGCCAAGAAAGCATTCCAAGTTTGATTTCATATGGAGTGGTCCATATATGATCATTGAATGCAAAAATAGCAATGTCTTCCAATAGCCAAGTTAGATGGTGAAGAATTCTAGATTCGATTAATGGAATCTATCTCAAAACATGCTACTATAAGGAAGAATTTCTCACCCTTGTACATATTAGTCTAGGATTTCAATTCCTCCAAGTTCTTGTGCACATTTTTGTTGTTGTTAGAATAGGATTTAATTTCCCTAAGTTTTGGTGCACATGTTCTATTTCTTCTAGTGTATGCTTTGTATACAGTTCATCACGCTTCAAGAAAGAGAAACTGCTGCAGTGGGAAGCTCATAGTTTCTTTATAGTTGCAAATTTAAAATTCAAACAAATGCAGAGCAACTAAAATCAGATGTTGAAGAAACATTCATAGGTACTCATCATTCAACCTCATGGATCACAGTTGCAGGAATGGGAGAATTCAGGTCTCAGGAAATTTTCTACTCTCACAAACCTTGACTTAAAGATTCTCTTATAAAAGATGAGAGTACAAGCAATGGAAGGAAGATCCAGTTGAAAGCAGTGTTTCAATGACTCATGAATGTTGGTCCTCAATTTCATATCAGATTTAAGATTACCAAGTAGACTCCATGCCCAATGGATACTTCAAGGCCACTGATCACTTCATCTGGCAAGTAGATAACCCCGCTAAGTCACAAAATTGTTATCCAAAATTCACCCCCAAGGTAATTTTGATAACTTACATAATTTCTTCAAGCTTGAGCAAGCAAAAATGGTTTGAGGCCCAAAATTAGGTTTTGAGGGATCCCTTGGCTTTTCTCTAACTTCCTATCCAAAGAAAAATCCAAGGAGATAGCGAAAATTTACAAAAATTTAAAATATTTCTCGAGAACCTAAAATTGCCGCAATACAAAGGGAAGTCTTGTAAAATGACCCCGAAGTTCAAACAGGCATAAATTTTGACCCAAAGCTCCAATTTTCACAAAATTTGACTTTTGGAAAGGGCACAACATCCTCTATGCCAAAAAAATGGATTTCTTATTTTTAATGAGGTTCGATGGGTGAATAGAAATAAACATATCTAGCTCCAAAATGTTAAATTCTCAATCTTGTCAAATGCAAGAAATCCCTGACCCCAAAATCAATGCTCACACTTAGAAGACCATAAATTTTGCAATTCTCAATGGATTTTTACAAAATTAGTCTTGTTGGAATTTTGATTCCAAGCTTGATGCACTAAAATTAAGAAATGCATAAATTGATGAATTTTTATGCTTTTTTGCTGAAAATGTGGTCATGTTCATAACAGGTGATTTTATTGGTGTTTGAGATCATTCAATGAAGCATGGGCATACATTTTTCACTGCTGCAAGTTATGGGATAGTATGGGGAGCCTTTTTCAAGCAACATACCATCATTTCACTTCATTTATTACCTCTTGCAAGTTGTGGGAAGTAAAATTTTGGGATTTTCATTTCTCTCTCTCTCTCTCTCTCTCTCTCTCTCTCTCTCTCTCTCTCTCTCTCTCAGAATTCTATAAATTAGAGTGTTGGGATCATTGTAAAGGATGGTTTTAAGTAGCAAAACTCTCTGCCATTTTGGTTTTGTGAAGCCAATGTGTTGTAGGCCCTTGTAGTGGACTCCTTGCATGGTGATCCATGCCTTTACTAATAGATTGAATTGTGTATATCATGAAGCAATAGATGCAAGTTTGTGGATGTATCTTCCCTTGTTGTGTTGTTTGCATTCTTCTTGCCTCTTCAATCTTATTGTAAATATATTGTGTCTATTTTATGCTCTTGCAGGGATTCATTATCATTGTGTGTGTATGAAATATTATTGTGAATGTAGTTGTTAGACTGTGGAGAACTGTTATCACCCTCTCTAGTATGCACTTCACTTCCATTTTTCACACATTGGAAAGTTATTCTCATTCCCTCCTTTTCTGGTGTATCACCATTGTTAGTGTAGGCTTTACTTTCATGCACTCTATCTCCTGGTCCCTTGGAAAGTTAGATTAGGATAAGATAGGTTTTCTACACTAGAGTAGATTATGGCGAGGGTAGTTTAGGAGTAAGAACCAACTTTCTCTCAAGATTTATCTCAAGTAGCAATTCCCACAACTTAGAGATAGCACCCATGTTACCCAATCACATGTTAGTGTAGGTTATTATTTATCCTTTTATTTATTTATTAGGATAATTCTTACACTTGTGTTAGCCCTACACTTGTTGGGCTACCTTAGCTTAGGTGTACTAGTTGTGTTGAGTTAGCTTACTAGTCTTTGGAATTAACTTAACTACCAAAGTATCGTTAGTAAGAGTTCTTCACCACTAATTTAGGTTGTAGTTGCACTTCCCTCCTCCTATATGTACATCTTTCTTATTGAATAATTCAATTCATTCTATTGTAATGTATTGAGCATTATGGATTTGATGGATTTCCATATATGGTATTTTAGCTCTTATGCTTTGCAAATCTAATGTGGTGTGCTATTATCATCGAGATCGTGGCTTGGAAAAATATTCTTATTGCTCCTTTCATGGTATCGAGTGAGATATTGTTGTTGGCATCCATCGTAAGTTTTATTTTGTAAATAAATTCATTTTATATTTATATATTTTGGATTTGGTCATATTTTGTTGCTGCATGTGTGTTTTTATGCAAAACGGAGGCTTCCATTAGATCGAGAAGGTGGGAAAACCCTACGATTGATTGTAAGCTTGACCATTTTTGGAGGCAATCATTTTTCTAGGTTTTTTATATTGTTACGGGAAGCACCGATCTACCTCGGGATTCGCGTCGTAAAGAAAAAAATTGTGGGATTCTTTTTGGGTTTGTTAGATTTTTGATATTTACACAAGGCAATTTTAGTTGCAGTGTATCTGTCTCGGTTTTTGCATGACAAGAAGGTTTTGGGACTTTACTTTTACGGAAGGGGTCCATGGATGTTATGCACGTTTTTACTATTTCGGAAAACCCATTAAATCCTTAGCCCTTGGTCTTATGGTATGGTCATATGAGGGCTTAAAACTTGTGATTCCTATTAGTATGTGCTTAACTTTAGCACCCTTTAATTTTATTTGTGTGGTGAAAACAACAATTTATTTTGTTTTAGTGGCAACTAAAATAAATAATAGAGCAAAATATTAAAAACCCTTATAACTTTTGATCGGTAACTCGATTTTAAGTGTCGTTTTTACAAAAAAGTAATTGTTTTTCATGGTCTTTCCATTGGAAATATTTATTTTGAGACTTGTACTATAATTATAAAGTGCAAATATGGAGGAGTGTTGTAATCAATTGTGGACGTAATTTCGGTTAAGCCTGACGTCCTAAACTTTTGGGAGTTGCAGTTTGTATCTATCATGGATTCTGAGAATGATATGCTTTTCTCTAAAGTGTGTGGACTTCAAGAGGATATTGTAAAAATTTTGGAAGAAAATAGATCACTCAAGAAGTGAAATTCTCTTCTACAATCACTCAATCATGATAAGGATACAATAATACACTCCCTGCAGAACAAACTTGCTAGCCTATAGCATCACCATCATATTGTGGACAATCACAACCATGCTCCTAGTCCACTTGTAGCTATTGCTCCTAAACCCACTGACATTGATCTATCAGTCTTTGAGTATGTTCCTACTCTTGATGCTCATACACCCATGAAGCTTGTTGTTGGATGCTCTTCCACATCTGTGCCTATTACAATACCACATGTTGTGTATCATATTTACTGCTTTCATTGCATGGCTTTTTGAGAAGCATACTACTGCATTCAGTTCTCGCATGCTCCGTTCTATGGGTCTCACTAGCGGAGTCATTGGCAGACATTCACAGGGTATTGTTTCCTCTATTCCACATGTTAAGTGGAATTCTCGTCATGAAATTGGTTTTGAGCAGATACTTCATTGGAATCACACATTGACAGAGCTCCTTTTATTGATTGCTTGTCTCTTTCTAAGGATCATGAGTAACACATGAGTTACGCACCTTCACTCGAGGCTTAAGAAACATGAGATTTTAGCTTTTAGACATGATCAACCGACACACATTTCGATGTTCTTTTGCATGCACCCATTGTGCGTTTTAAAAGAGGGTTTAAAACCGCATGGCGAAGATCACGAGGGACGGCGTGCACATCAATGGACATGCGACGAGTAGCATGAAGAGATCTTGGGAGGAGTGAACATCAACCGAATGTGCATGTAAAGATTTGAAACACGGGTAGAACACTGGTTAATCCATAAAACTCTCTTATATCTCATAGATCAAAAGACGTGTACATATAGGAGGTGGTGAGTAACCCCGAGTCTGCTTGCAATCATGACAACTCAGTAGAGAGGGGAGTTACATTCCCGAGAATAGAAGTGTAACTCCCAATGACGCATATGGTGCACCTTTGATGCCACGACGCGTAGAGAGAATCTCATAATGACCCCTAAGCGACACATGGACCTATGATCTCACCTAAGTGAGATGACTCACCTAATGATGTGGAAATAACACACACCAACACCCCCTTCATCATAACTTAGGATGAGGCGGTAAGTCAAAAACTAGAAATGGGTCTGTGACAAATCTTGATGAGGTACCCATGCACAAAAAAGGTCCCCAGCGGTGAATGAAAACCCAATGGGAAAAACATCCACCACAGAGAGAACAAAACACTCTCTAATCTAAGAAAGATGACAAATATGGGTCTCGGCCATAGACAAGCATGGAAAGGTACCCATGTACAAAGAGGCAATCTCTCGAAAAGAAGAAGAAGAGAGAATAAGAGGGAGGCGAGAGGAATGCAAAAGATGCCATAGATGGATCTAAACTCTGCAGGTCTAAGAGGTCTCCCAAAATAATGTCGATCACGAGATCCTCTACCTTTGGAGTGAAGAAGAGCCACCCACACTAAACTATGTGCCTACCCTTAGGAAGGACATAAATGGGGTGCTAGAAGTCTTCCCACTCTGCAAAGGAAACCAAAGGCAACAACATGAAGAACTCTAAGTGCAGTGCAAGGAAGCTGTGACATAGGTCTAGCGAGTGAGTGTCAAGGAACCAAAGGTAATGCCACATGTGTAGAACTATCGAGTGAAAAGAGGAACACCCATGAGAAAGGATGTCCAAGTGATGTGAAGGGAACAAAACATCCTCCACTGATAGAAAAGGGATCCACAAGCAAGGGTGGATCAATGAAGGTCTCTCAGAAATGTGGAAGTGACATGATTCCGGAAGGGGCACTCCCAGCAACGAGAGATGAAGAAATCCTCTGAAAACACTGTAGATGGATGAGGAACCTATAGTGCATCACAAGTAGACTCTGCGAAAAGACAACTAAGGTCGGAAGATACTCGTCCCGGTGGGGGCTCAACAAGCAGAGAAGAGCAATGTTAGATAGGTATGAGTCATCCAATGAAGGTAGAGAAGTGATATGGGCCTCACCTTTGGAAGTGGAAAGGAGGTGGGTGTGATGATAGTATGAGGCTGAGTAGAAGACTGCTCGATATCTAATGAGATGTGGGATGTGTCAACACTCTCTGAAATAGTGAGAGAAAGAGGAGAAGAGTCCTCTGTAGTGCTCTCAACATCGTAAGGCGGGTGCACAATCCTCGTCATCGAGAAGTAGAATCAAACAAGTCTATGTTATTGAAACTACCATCACATGAAGAAATGAAGGAGACAAATGAATCAGTAGTAGCAACAATGGCAGCAGTATGTGAAGGGTCTCCATAGAGGGAATCAAGAATGCTCCAGACACGGTGAGGTGGATCGAGTTACGCCACGTGAAACTAGAGATATTTGGAGACATGCATCATCATGTGACCAAATATGTGGTCACACGTGTCGAGGAAGTCCTCTAGATGATGATGATCGGTGGGTGCAAGGCGGCCCAAGTAAGAAGGGTGAAAGACCTCATGGGTGAAGTAACATTCCATGGAAACACCTTGGCTGAATAGTTCCCTCTTAGGTGAGAAGTGGCGGAGGCATGTAAGGTGATCCTACGATGATCAAGTCTAGAAAGAGCACTCTCCATGATGAAAAAATGCAAGATGCAAGGTGCATGAAATCAAGGCGTCGAGACTCGGCCGATAATGCGTCGTATGCGAAAACCCAAAGTACAAGCAATCCCCCGAGAATGCGGAACTTTATAAAAGTAGTGCATTAACAAAGCGATAATCCCATCATATAGAATGCAAAAAAATGTAACTTTCACTAAATAAGTGCTCAGATCTAAGCAATGCAAGTCAAAAGTTATAGCAAGAAAAATAATTCCCATATTGATGATAAAAAGCGATAAACGCTATAAAACACATTAAAAAGTGCACGAGATGGGTGCAAAGGGTTTCGTGTGGGTACTCGTTGGAAATGAAACGAGAATTTTAATAGGTTTTTTTTTTGCGATGGGGGTTAGCCTCCTGCCAACCCCGGACCTCGCCCTCCGTCTTTGATGCTCGTAGGAAGGGCGAGCAATACAAGCCAAAAACCAATTTTTTAAAAAAATTACAATGCCAAACTGAATGTTTTAATTTTTAAACACCTTAAAACATAAAAAAAGGTGGAGGAGGAGGGCCCACGTTGGAAGTGGGCTGCTTGTCAAGGACCACGTGCCATGTGGCTGTTGTGTTGAGCAAGTTGGACCCCAAAAAAATTCCAAAACTACCAAAAACACAGTGTTGCAGGTCTGTTGATTCCAACGTAGGTTGCAGCAAAGAAACGCCACATGTGGAGGAGCTGGAGGTTGCTGTTGGAGATGGTTACACTGAAGAGCAGCAGGAAGACTCCAAAAAATGCAGGGTAGAGTGAAAAACGTGCCAAGGAAGATGATGGAGGTCGTGGTGGCGCTAGAAGCGAGGTTGGTCAGAGGCGTGGGAGCTCCACGCTGCAGGCAAACAACAACAAAAAAAAATGTGCCAAGGCTGCAAAAGATGCGTCCAAAATGTTTTCAATCTAAAAATGTTTTCCAATGCGGAAAAGCGTTGGAGCACGTGCGAGGTCAAAAAAACGTTTTGGTAACCCAAATCTTGAGAAAAAACATTTGAATAGGTAGCTACGTGCTTGGAGTAGCGTTACGAGGTTTTGAAGCTAAGGCATTTGCTGGGAATGCGTGGAATGAAGCCACGAACCAAAAATGGGCTGTGAATGTGGGAATGAAGTCTTTCCCTCAGCTGGGAATGCGTTTAGACTGTAAACATGCCCGAGTCAAGGCAATGAGAGCTCAATGCACGGGTAGATGGAATGCACGAGTTGATAATGAACCACAGGTCCACGCCAAAGCAAAAATGAGCTCACGAATAGAAGCAATCACAAGCTCAGCAATGGATAATGCAAACCTGATACAAAACAACCCGAAGACCGCATGCAAAAGCTATAAAACCACGAACACCCCAAAAACACCCATGATCACGAACAACCCAAATGGAGGTATAAATGCCCCAAAATCAGTGCAAGTAGAGCACGGTCGAGAATTTCCATTACGACACATGCATGAGATCTGTAGATCACGCCAAAAGCTAGAAAATACCGCGAAACATCGATAAGTGCACAGATCCACAAGATCGATCGATACTATGAAGAGGGTTTAAAACCCGCAAGCAAGGATCACGAGGGACGCGTGCACATCAACGGACGTGCGGCAAAGCAACATGCGGGGATCTCGAGAGGAGCAAACATCGGCCGAATGTGCATGTAAAGATTTGAAACACGAGCAAAACTGGTTAATCCATTAAATTCTCCTCTATCTCATAGATCAAAAGACATGTACATATAGGAGGTGTTGAGTAACCCCAGGTCTTTGCAATCTTGACAACTCGAGTAAAGAGGGAGTTACATTCCTAGAATAGAAGTGTAACTCCCAATAACACATATGGTGCTTGGCCTTAGCGACACGTAAGAAAATATCATAATGACCCCTAAATGACACATGGACCCTACAATCTCACCTAAGTGAGATGACTCACCTAATGATGTGGAAAATAACACACACAACACATTTTACACCAAGTCATATGCGGGAATCTTCTTCATCCATCTGTGTTGATTTGGGGTGGATATCCGATCACTCATGGAGGCAACATAGCCATTCATTGAGAGGACTCTACTGGTGTGGATCCTCCACCATTTAGCCTCTTGCTCCACTTTCATACCTTCTGCATTGTGATGCTTCTTGTTTTGAGCATTTTTTAGCAAGTGTAGTGTATCTCTCTTATTTGTGAGAGAATTTGTATATGTATTTTTGACACTTTTGACATGTTGACAGTCTCTCTTGTGGGGGAGCTATTATGGTGGAGCCCAGTGTTAGTTTGTCAGTGTTCAAGTAGTTGTTTTGACAACTCATACATATTTGTAACACCACTCCACCCATTCAGCAATATGGGAGGGTGTGGTGTTGATCTTGCTTCTTTAAGTTTTGTGTCCTTGCCTTGTTACCTTGGCTTTTCTTGGATCGTGACACTCTAGATTTTGTGTCCTTGCCTTGTTGCTTTGGTTATTATTCTTGGATCATGGCACACCTATTTACAGCATAGTTGATCAAATTATGTTTGGTGTTTTTTTGCACTTTCGACATCACTATGTTGGCAGATCTCCTTGTATGAAGCTAATACGGTGGAACCCGGTGTCGAGTTGTTTTTGAGTTTTGTAATTGAGCAGTGGATTTAGACCACAGTACACACCAAACTTCTTCAACATTGTATGAGTTTTTTTGAGCCAAGCTTCTTGAGATGTCTTGGGAGCAGATCTTTACTCTCTTTACTTTGTTATTCTTGGTTTTGGTACCTTGTCATTGTCCCTTTTTCCCAGTTATTGTACATGAGTACCTCATCAGGCCTAGTTGTCGAGACTCATATTGTGGACATGCCACTTCTATTTTGGCCCCTAGCTTCACTTGAGGGGGTGTTAGAGTAGGTATTTACCTTAGCTCATGTTCACCTAGGTACTTTATTTACCTTTATTGTATTTATCCTCACCCACTTATATGTGTGGATATTTCTTTTATCTTATTTAGATATTAGGAGATATTATCTAGTTGTTAGGTATAGTTCTTTCCTTGATCTATGGTATTGACTAGATCCTTGATGTCTAGTTCTCTCCTAAATCTATGGTCTTGACTAGTTCTTTGATGACTAGTTATTTCCTTGATTTATGGCTTGATCTACGACCTTGATTGGTTCTTAGATTGTTATTCCTTGCCTATTTAAGCAAGACCCATTCTCAATGTATTGCATTGAGTTCCATAATAATATATGATATTGCTACTCATTTATTTGCAAAGGTTTTATGTAAAGCTATTATGGTGAATTGCTTTCATCTTATTGATCATGGTGTTTGATTAGCATATGTTTTATTGGCTTAATACGATCGGTTATCATTCATTTTATAGATCAAATATAAGCGTGTACCTTACGGACACATTCTTTTATCCTCTACGGGTATTTCAGTTTTGGATGCAATCTTTTATCCACTGGACGTAGATCTGTACCCTCTGGATGCATTCTTTTATCCATTAGATATAAGTGTGTACCTTTCGGATGCATTCTTTTACCCTCTGGGTATTTCGGTTTTGGATGCATTATTTTATCCACTTTGGACACGAGATCTATACCCTATGCGGGCATTATTTTATCCATTGGATATAAGCGTGTACCTTCCATATGCATTCTTTTACCCTCGGGTATTTTGGTTTTGGATGCGGTCTTTTATCCACTTTGGATGCAAATATGTACCCTATGGTGCATTCTTTTATCCATTGGATATAAGCGTGTACCTTCTGGATGCATTCTTTTACCCTCTGGGTATTTTGGTTTTGGATGCAGTCTTTTATCCATTGGACGTAGATCTATACCCTCTAGGTGCATTCTTTTATCCATTAGATATAAGCGTGTACCCTCTGGATGCAATGATTTACCCTCTGGACATTTTAGGTTTTGGGTGCAGGATTTTATCCTTTGGTTGCAAGCATGTATCGTGTGGATGCACTCTTTTACCCTTTGGACATTTGGGTGTCACGTGTACCTTTTAAAAAGATCAGCATTAAAATATTATTTTAATTACAAAACCTTGTATAGCTAATAACTTTTGATCCGTAGCTCGGATTAAGGTGATATTTTTTTTTAAATTGTGTATTTTTTCAAGATCTACGCATTGGTGACATTTTTATTACCATATTTCAAATGTAAAAGGTATCTTGTTACTCATTGTAATATTTACATGCACTTAATTATAAAGTGCCAAATTCGGGAGGAGGGTGTTGTGATCACTTGTGGATGCATTTTCAGTTGAGTCCGACGTCCTAAAATTTTGGGTATTGCATTCTTGTATCTATGGGTGTATACATTTATATCTCTCTTGTTTGTTGAGATATTTTGGATTTGTATTTTCAACACTTTTTTGGCATGTTGACAGTCTCTCTTGTGGGGGAGCTATTCTAGTGGAGCCCAGTGTTAGTTTTTCAATGTTCGAGTAGTTGATTTTGACAACTCATATAGATTTGTGGTGTCACTCTACCCATTCTACAATATGGGAGGGTGTGGTGTTGATACTACTTCTTCGGGTTTCATGCCCTTACCTTGTTACCTTGGCTTTTTCTTGGATCATAGCACTCCTATTTATTTGGATCTCGTGTCCTTGCCTTGTTTCCTTGGTTTTTCTTGGATCATGGCACTTTTTTTATTTGTAGTAGTTGATCAAATTATGTTTAGTGTTTTTTTTTTACTTTTCGACATCACTCCATTGTGATCTCTTTGCATGGAGCTATTCTAGTGAAGCCCAATGTCAGTTGTTTTTGAGTTATATGATTGAGTAGTGGATTCAGACCATAGTGTGCACCACACTTCTTCAACATTTTACAAGTTTTGGAGTCAAACTTACGAGGATATCTTGCGGCAGGATTTTTCTCTCTACTTTGTTATTACTAGTTTTGGGTACCTTATGTGGGTACCTCATCGAGTGCCTTGTTGCCGGGACCCACCTTATTTTCCACCCACCTAAGCTATGCTTATGGGAGGGTGTTAGTGTAGGTTATTATTTATCCTTTTATTTATTTATTAGGATAATTCTTACACTTGTTGGGTTAGCTTGCTTAGGTGTACTAGTTGTGTGGAGTTAGCTTACTAGTTGTGTTGAGTTAGCTTACTAGTCTTTTGGAGTTAACTTAACTACCTAGTATCAGTTAGTGGGAGTTCTTCACCACTAATTTAGGTAGTAGTTACACTTCCCTCCTCCTATATGTACATCTTTCTTATTGAATAATTCAAGTCATTCTATTGTAATGTATTGTGCATTATGGATTATGATGGATTTCCATATATGGTATTTTAGCTCTCCTACTTTACAAATCTAATGTGGTGTGCTTTATTATCATACGAGATTGTGGCTTGGATCAATATTCTTATCGTTCCTTTCATCACATTGTGAGCTCAAGCACACACACTTTTACAAATCTAAGGGTGTTTTGATTTAGTGATAATAGTTATTTTTCATGTTTGGCCGTAAGGTAGGGACCACTTTGACACATCGCTTTATATTTTTACATATCGGCTAGTTAAGGAACTCCCTTTTTATGAACTCCGTATATAATATTTCTTCCTCCTCAGGAAATAGGGATAATAATTTTCAAATTCAAATTGAGAGAGGCATCAACAATCCATTGGAATATTTAGCTTTCTTTTATACATTCATATGTGACCAAGCAAATTCTTCCCCTCTTTTACTTTGGACTATGTAACTTATCCTCTGTCACATTTGGAAACTAGTACATCGAATGGAATAATGTAGGCTTTAAAGTCCTCCCGAGAAAAGTTTGATTCCCACCACTAAGGTGTATTATTCCCTCTATTTAAATCATGATGCAATTTGAGTTTCAATCCTCACCGTTCAATCACTAAGTCTCATAGTTATATAAGGCCGAGTATCCCAAGTTTAGTCATGACCAAGGTCCAACAATATCCATATTGTAATAATTTTCTTTCTTACATGTGTTTTTCATGGATTTGTATTTGTGTCAAAAGTTTTCCATAGAAATATAGCTACATACTCATGCAACTATGCCTAATGCTCAAGATAATATTGATGCATCTCATCTCCCTCACTACTTTTCCCTAAGAGGACCCAATAGGAAGTACCTCGGATATGTGAGAGACCACCCATTCTACGGGTTTCTAATAGTTCTCTATGATGATTTGGACAATCCCTTTGTTAAACAAGAGGTGGTGGAGGCGGAGAATGGCGATGCCCATTTCAAATGTTATTACAATGACATGTTCTAGAGGAAGAAAAGCCCCAAGATGATTGGATCGTTCTTTCCATGGACTCACCCAACACCAATCATTCCATCTAGTCCTCCACTCTCTTTTATATGAGTATTTATGAGTCCATGCTAGAAAAATTTCTCTCTCCTCACTGCAAGGAAATGGAAATGGTAAGTAGCTTGACGTGTGGGAGGCGAGCATTTAAATATAATTTAGAAATCGATGGTTTCCTATTTACTAGTGGTGATGTTAACTAACAATATGATGTCGTGGCATTCGAGGTAGTGTTGCTGTTAGGCTTCCTCAATTCTTAACCTTAAAGGAGATAAGCGACAAATACTTGGCTTATGATGTCGGTAAATGGTTAGAATCATCTCTCTTTCAATAGCAGCGATATCATGGAGAACCTTTTTGGTGAGGAAGTGTTGGGGTGGGGACTCATGAGGACACATTTGGTTCGAGACATGCACTAGAAGAAGTTATGGCGAGACGATGGAAATGGTTGATGGATTTTGGTCGATAAGAATATTATTTTCAGTAATAACATGTCCATGTAATTCCTACCCATTCAATTGCCTGATTTGATGGTGGCACTAAAGTTGTGCATCGACTCCGAGAATTTTTTAAGAGATTTGATGATGGCAAGAGGTACGGTTGTTTAAGGGGATATGCCCAAATGATAGAGAAATACACTCATTTAAAAGTAGAAATATCAATGCACGTCAACGGTGTTGGATGGAGTTGTTATGTGAGTATGAAATGGAGATTGAGCATGTGAAGGGGAAGTAAAATGTGGTTGCATAAATGCTTTGAGTCGTCAGAGGCATTTATTTATGGCTACTTCAAAGTGGGTACAAACCTACAGAAGCGAGGATCTTGTGATAGCTTCCACATGATAGTTTCTACCTTTTAACAAGAGTAAATATTGAGTCTCGAGACCCCTTAAAGGGAAGTTTGAGAGATTTACACTTGAAGCCAAATGGACATTTGAGACATAGTGGTTGGATATATGTATGTAGGGATGGAGGTTTGAGATAAGATATATTGACAGAGGCTCATCATACACCTTATTCAGCCCATCCATGGGTGAAGAAGATGCTTGCCACATTGATACAGTTGTACCATTGGAGAGGAATTTGAAGATATGTAGCTCGTTTTGTGTCTCGATGTTTGGAGTGTTAGAGGGTCAAGGCCGAGAATCAGTATCTAGCTGGCCTTTTCTACCCGCATGTTATCTTTGAGTGGAAATCAAACACCATTTCCATGGATTTTATAGTAGGGCTACCTACATCGAAATACCATCACGACGCCATCATGGTCATAGTAGATAGATTGATAAAAGTGGATCATTTTTCTCTGGTGAAGACCACATATAAAGCTATTGTAGTGGCAGGAGTGTACTTGGATGATATTTTTAGAATTCATGGGATTCCATGGAAGATTATTTGTGACATAATCACTTATACACCTCTCATTTTGGACTACCATGCGGCATGTCGTTGGGATGAGCATTAACTTCAGCACAACCTATCACCTAGAGATAGATGGATAGACTAAGTGGGTGAATCAGATTTTAGAGGACATGCTTTAGATGTACGTCATGGATCATCAATCGCGTTGGGAGGATTATTTGTACTTGGTTGATTTTCCATACAACAACGGCTTTGAGAGTTCTATTAGTATGGCTCTTTTTAGGCATTATATGACAGGAGTGCGGGACTCCTTTGAGTTGGGAAAGGCTAGATGATAGAGTATCTATGGGGTTAGCCTTTTTATAGGACATAGAGAAGTAGTTTTTATTAGACAAAGGTTTTAGGAGGCACGGGATATCTGAGAATAAGTATGCACATTAGAGGACAGTTGACCACCTTTATGAGGTTGGGCACAAAGGTTTTTCTTCCTGTTAGACCTCATAAGAGCCTTATTTGTTAGGGAAAAGGCTCTAAGCTAGCTTCTAGATTTGTGGTTCCATTTGAGATCTTGGAGTGGATTGATCCCTTAGCATACTATCTAGCCTTACCTCCCAGATTATCTCACGTCCACGATGTGTTCCATGTTTTTGTTCTTAGAACATATATTCCAAATCCTTATCATGTATTAAATTGGACTGCATTATAGGTGTAGGAGCGAGGGGTAGGTGGTTGTGGAGCCGTGTGCATCATAAAGTGTAGGAATCTGGACCTTCGAGAATGTGATATTGATCAAGTGTGAATCCAGTGGGATAGGTGTGATGAGGCTGCAGGGTAAGTGCACCAAGTTGGGGGGCAAAAGGGGGTCTTAAGTGGACGCATTTTTCTAAAAAAAACTTTAACATGTACAAGTTTTTGAAATAGTTACACTCAAAATTGGAAGATGTTGTAGAAATATGAATCGTAGCATTTTGAGTCTAGTTTCTAAGCTACTAAATTTTATTGAAAACGGATAAGTTTAAGTGGGTCAAACAACTAAAATACCAACATATGCTGTTGTTTTTGTTAAAAAACATAATAGAGTGACTTTCGTACCCCCGCCATTTTTGAGCACCATTTAGTATTTTTGAAAACCCTTTGGTAGAAAGATAGCTACAAGCATCTAGTTTGGGTTCCATTTTTTTAAGATTTTTGTAGTGAATGTTTTTTTATTTATGATTTTTCTAGTACATAAATTTTATGTTTTGAAAAATAAGCAGAGCTCGAACCGTGCCCACCCCCTAACTAACTCAAAAAAATCAAAAATTAGATTTTTTTTTTTGAATATGTATAAATTATGCCTAGTTTGGGCTAGTATAATTTTTTTAATTTCAATCACACAAAAAAAAGATACACCAGGAAAGATAGACATATTTACACTTCAAAAATAGCTATAAAAAGGCATAGTTAGAAAATAAATAATATGAAAACCTTATATTAGTCAGAAAATTTGAAAAATTATATTTTTAGAAAGAAGAGACTCTGCTCTATGTCGTGGTATAATTTTTTTAAAATGGATCGATTTTTATTTTGATTTATCATAGAGGAAGTGGAATTTTTACATTTTCTTGTAAAAACATGTTGTTTGTTGTGTTTGTGCAGGTCCATGCCTCAGGCTTGGGGATCCAAACTGGATCCCAAGCCTTGAGGCATGGCTTGGGAAAAGAGAAAATGCAAAATGCGTACACGTTATGTAACTTTTCATTTATTATTATTTATATTTTATTATTTCTTATACTTTAAATTTATTTATGTAAATATAAGAAATTAGGGTCACTCTACACCTTATGGAATTAGTCTCACAACTCCATGAGTCATGGTTTAGGAGATAGTTTTTAAAATATAATCAGTTCAGTACATAGGTAATTTTTCAGGATTTCAACATTCAGCCTAAATCTTTTAGCGTTTAAATTCTATAATCAAAACCCTAAACCATAGGCCATAAACCTAAACACTAAACTGTAAACCTTGAGCCCTAAACCCTAAACCTTTAACCATGATCCCTAGACCCTAAAACCTAAACCCTAAACCCTAAACCCTAAACCTTAAACATTCAGTCCTTACCCGTGAGCCCTAAACCCTAAGCCTTAAGCCCTAAACCATAATCCATAATCCCTAAACCCTAAACACGAATTTACAAATATCTCTACTATCATTATAAATGGAAGCAAGTAAATGATGTCTCCCTATACATCCAAGGATTGAGGACTACTGGGGTCTTTGGAAGGATTGGATAGTCGAGAATATGACATTTCCCTCCTTCAAAATATCAACAACTAAAAGACTTCAAATTTCGATGACTCTCTTTGAATGTTCTCGCCTTTCTAAATTCGATGAACCATGAGCTCTGTGACCTAAACCCTTAACCCTCAAACCATGAGACCTAAACCCTAAACTATAAACCCTAAACCTAAAACAAAAATAATAAATCCTAAACCCTAAACACTAAATACTAAACAATAAAACCTAAACCCTAAACCCATAACCCTAAACCCTTGACCTAGACCCAACCACCTGAGCCCTAAGCCCTAAACCCTAAATACTAAATCTAGAGCCCTGAGCTCTAACCCCCAAACCTTAAACTAGTAACTCTGAACCCCAAACCTTAAGCCATAAACCATGAACCATGAACCTAAACCCTAAACCATAAACCATAAACCCTAAACCTTAAGCCTTGAACCCTACACCCTAATCCTTGAGCCCTAAACCCTAAACCTTAAACCCTAAGCCCTAAACCCTAAATCTAGAGCCCTGATCTCTAACCCCTAAACCTTAAACCTATAACTAACCCCTAAACCTTAAACTTGTAACTCTAAACCCGAACCTTGAGTCGTAAACCTTAAACCATGCACCCTAATCCCTAAACCCTAAACCCTGAGCCTTGAGCCCTAAACCGTAAACCCTAAACCTTAAGGCCTAAATGTTAAATCCTAAAGGTCCCTAAACCTAAACCCTAAAAACTAAATCATAAACGATAAACCCTGACCCCTAAGCCCTAAACTCTAAACCCCAAGCACTAAATCCTAAACCCTAAACCCCTAAACCTAAGCCCTAAACCCTAAACTCTGTGACCTAAACCCTTAACCCTGAGACCTAAACCCTAAATTATAAACCCTAAACCCTAAAATAAAAATAATAAACCTTAAACTCTGAACACTAAAACCTAAACCCTAAACCTTGAACCTAAAACCCGAGCCCTAAGCCGTAAACCCTAAACACTAAATCCATAACCCTAAGCTCTAACCCCTAAACCTCATATATTTCCAGTAGGTCTCATGAGTGAGTTCATTTTTTTAATATCTTAGGACCATATTTCCTAGTCTTGTGCCTAGAACCATCATTAAGTCTACTTTTACAACTACCTTGTTTATGAGCTCGGTGGGAATTTCCCTCCTTCAAAATATCAACAGATGAAAGACATCAAATTTTGATGAATCTCTTTGAGTTTTGTTCCTACAAAGTCGATGAACCCTTTTTTAGTTGAATACTCTCTATCAATACTAATAAGAATGGGTAAGACACAAAACATTACAGTGAGTGAAATAGTTCACATGCAATGGGCATTTCCCTCCTTTAAAATATCAGTAGATGAAATGCATCAAATTGTGATGACTCCCTTGAATGTTCTGCCTATGAAGTAGATTAACATTTTTAGTTGAATACTCTTTGTCTTGATACTTATAAGAATGAGTAAGACATAGAACATTACTATGACTAAATGGGTGAGCCTAATCCATGAGCCTTAAATCCTAAACCCTAAACCCTAAACCTCAAGCCTTAAACCCTAAACCCTGAACCCTTTTCCCTAAACCCTAAACCCTGACCTTTAAACCTTAAACCCTAACTCCTAAACCCTAAATCGTAAACCCTAAACCTTAAACCCTAAGCCTTAAACCCTAAACCCTATACCATAAACCCTAAACTCTAAGCCCTAAATCCTAAACCCTAAACCCTAAACCCTTAAACCTAAACCCTGACCCTAAACCCTAAACCTTGAGCCCTAAACCCTAAACCCTAAGCCCTGAACCCTAGGCCCTAAGCCATAAGCCCTAATCAAAACCCTAAACCTTGAACCCTTAAACATAAACCCTCAACCCTAAACCCTAAAAACTAAACCCTAAGCCCTAAACCTTAAACCCTCAACTCTCAACCCTAAACCCTAAACCCTCAACCATGATCCCTAAACCTAAACCACGAGACAGCTTTTCCCTAAACCCTAAACCCTAACCTTTAAAACTTAAACCCTAAGTCCTAAACCTAAACCGTAAACCCTAAATCATTGACCCTAAACATTAAACCTTGAGCCCCTAAACCCTAAACCCTATACCATAAACCCTAAGACCTAAACCCTAAACTCTAAGCTCCTAAATCCTAAACCCTAAACCTAAAACCTAAACCCTAGCCCCTAAACCATAAATCTTGAGTCATAAACCCTAAACCCTAAGCCCTAAACCTTATGCCCTAAGCCATAAGCCCTAAGCCAAAACCCTAAACCTTGAACCCTCAAACATAAACCCTCAACCCTAAACCACGAAAACTAAACCTGAAACCTCAACTCTCAACCCTAAACCTTGATCCCTAAACCCTAAACCCTAAACCCTCAATCTTGAACCCTAAACCCTAAACCTTGAGCGTTGAGCCCTAAACTCTAAACCCTTAACCCTTAACCCTTAACCATAAAACCTAAACTCTAAACCATAAACCATAAACCCTAAACCATGAACCCTAAGCCCTGAGCCCTAAACCCTAAACCCTAAAATCTAAACTATGAGCCTTAAACACTAAACCTTAAACCCTAAAATCTAAACCTTTAGTCTTAAACCCTGAGCCCTAAACCCTAAACCCGAAATCATAAACCCTCACCCAAAGGAAAGTCATATAAAGATCATTGATGCATTTGATGTGTAGGGAATAGTGCTTAAGGTGATCGATCGACTCATTTAGTTTTGATAGAGAAAACTTTTTTGAAGGCTTAAAAAGGCATTTTTGGTCATTCACGTAGTTAATTGAACACCCTTGAACAAGCTAAAATGAGTTATTCATGTCGAGTTATCGAGGACCATTATTTGTGAAGTATTAAGGCATTGTTTGTCTCCATAAGAAACATATAAGAAAAATCATGTACGAGAATCATGAATTTGATTCCATGAAAGGATGTTTTTAGAGCTAGGAAAGGTGAGGGGATGATCTTGATATGGAGCACCATGTTTTCTAAGAATGAGCAATCATTTGAGTTCACTTTATACAATTCACTTGGTATTATTCGTAATAACTCATTCAACCTAGTAGTTTTATCACACCTTAAGGAGGTGGCACATTACAATCACCTCATTTTGGCCATAGGACGGGAATTCCATTTAGGGAACAATTCTCTATCTACAAAGTGAGGATCTCTTTTTAGTAAGAAGTAGACAAACATCATAGAGTTAATTCATGATCACTAAAGTGAATTATGGACCAAAATGAAAAATTAGTACCAATTAAGCGGTGGTAGGACCAAAATCCATATTAGTAGGTCAAAAAACCTAAAAATGACTATATGCTTTCTCAAAACAAAGACGGACTACAATATATATGCCCTAAAGTTTTAGGTCATTTTCTGAAATCTTGAAAATGAGTAAGTCTTGACCAGATTAAATTTTGAAAAAATATCTTCTAGATTATAAGCATTGGAGCTATGAGACTTCCATAAGGTGCGAGTGACCCTAATTTCTTATATTTACTAAAATAAATTTAAAGTATAATAAATAATAAAAGAAATATTAAACTAATGCGTACGCATTTTGACTTCTTTAAAATACATACACGTTATAGGTTCGGTGATTACCGAGCCAAACAAATCAAAAGCATACACGTTTCATCTATTTTCAGTTTTTGTCCACTTTTGGCCCCTCAACTTCATGCACTTACCTTGCAGACTACATGGGAGGACGCTACTTTGTTATGGGCCCATTTTCCAAACCTATTTCAGTGACTTCTAGGAGGAAATCAAGTCTAAGAGGAGGGGAGTTTAATGCCCACTTCTCTTTGACAACTGTTTACACTATGATTTTAGTATTGTTGGTTAGATACATTGACATTTTGGTTATTATATCTTGATCATAGGTGATAGAATATCTGAGACATTTGGATTATTGATATGTTGTGATTTACATTTTGCATTATGATATGTTAGGCGACCTTGGGACACTAGTGGACAGTTCTATATATGTTGATTTACATTGTTCTAGTTTTATATTCGCATGTTATACTCATGATACATTTTCCTATGTTTGGATGTTTTGAATAGTATTGTGATCTCATGGATGTTAGTAAAATGATAGAATCAAATTATTTTGATATGGTTGATAGATGATAGAATTTCTTAATTTTGATGACAACTATTGATTTATATGTATATGTTATTTCTCGATGTTATTGATGTGGCCATGAGGCTAGAGAGGTATTTTTGTTTGTGATTGCAAGAAAATTATATCACTATACATCGAAATGGGATAGGGGACCAACCCTAGAAGAATGTTGGGTGTTTGCAACATGGCCAAATTAACAACTTGTGTCTAATGTATATGTTGTGTATTATTATGATTGGTTAGGAGGTTTCCCATGGGGTGACCTCATGTGTGTGGCCATGGGGTGTAATGTTTTCCTTTTTAATTTTGTGTGTTTTTTATTTTTTTGTGTATGTATTTAATTAATTGGTAAATCTAGCTACTTTATTAGCACTTTTTAATGTGTTTTAATTAGCTAATTTAACTTAATTTGTAAACTAAAAGGAAGATGTGACATTTGGGTAATTAATAGGGTAGATGGTCCTTAATTTTTTCTTGATGTGGAATGAATTAAATTACATTTTGTTGAGTGTACTCTTCTTCCCTTTTAAAACTCGAATTTTGCCTTGTGGGCCACTTTTTGAGACTTGTGGGATAAGTTAACCTTGTCCCTTACATCTAAAACTCATCTACCAAACAAACTTATAAATTATGGGGCTATTTTGAGCATTTTCAATGCATTTGTTGAGTGTAAAAGAGAAAATAAAGTCACTTTTCTACTTACCACATTTAATTTGTCCTTGAAAGGTATGGAGTGCATATTGGAATATAATGTGTGCTTGTCATAAACCTTACTTGTTCATTTAATTGCTTGTTTTTGTATCTTGACTTGTTTAATTGGAATGGAGGGATGATGAAGTGGCATCCTACATGGAGCCACCTCATCATCCTCACCTCCTTTTTATATTTATTGAGTGAATTTGAAAGATTTGGGGTTACTTGTCTTATTTTCTACACTTACACTTTTGGAATTTGGACTTGGGTTGCATGCTTGGATCTTTTTGGGAGTTACATTTTGGGATTGTGCTTGGTTTGAAGGAGTTGAAGCTTGTTGAGTGAAGATTTTTGGAAGCTTAATGGAGAGGTAGGATCTCCACTTATTGTTATTCCTTTATTTATGAATATAGATGTGAAATTTTGTTTTTTTGAAGTGTATGTATGTGTTTTGTGAATGTAATATGTTGGGGATGAGTAGCTTTGCCTTAATAAGGGTGTAGGAGATAGAAGTATGGGACAATTAGGGGAGGGAAAAGTGAGTTACAAGGCATGCATCTTGGAGGGAACATGATTAGGAGTTCCACTTAAGGGGAGAGAAATGGATAATATGGACATATTTTGTTAGGTTGTGGAGCATGTTTTCATGTGTGAAAGTGTTGAAGACTGTACACTAAAGTCTTGTATACTTTTCATGTATCCTCGCTGGGAGTTTGGGGCGGTGGGCCCGGCGGGGAGTCGGGGGAGGTAGCCCCAGTAGCGGGGGTTCGGGAAAGCGCCCCAAAAAAAAAAAAAAATTAGGCGTAAATTTTTTTGGCCTCGAAAAATGCACCCGACATATCGGAAACGTGCTCTTCTCATATGGGCATGTTTTTGACCCATAGGTTTATGGGACGGAGTTCACCCATGGTTTTGATACCCACGGTTTTGTAAATTGCTTAAGCATATGTCTATTTATATGGTCTTATGCATATGATAGAGAGTACAAGCAAATGTATTGCAGATGTGTTTTGAATTAATTTGTGAATTTGCATAGAGTTTGTTGAGCATAGCTCCAAACGGATCTAGGTATTGTATTGAGAGAGTGGTGGCTTGTAATAAAATCTGAGCAAGTGATTCTTGGTGGACGTAGCCCAAATTGGGTGAACCACGTTAAATATTGTCTCTTTGTGTTGTGTTATTTTATTCTACAATTTTATTTGAGATCTGTAATAATTTTTGCATATTAGTTTCTCATTGTGATTTTGTGAGGATTATTCCACATATTTTATCTCTTATTTCCTAATGATTGGTATCGAGCTGGTTTGGTTTCTTTGAAGTGTTGAATCGAGGGAAAGTTTTATCTTGAGTGGGAGCTATGGCGAGATGATGGAAGATCTAGGGTTGATAAATTCAATGGGCAGGTAGAATTTTAGTCTTTGGAAGATGCGAGATGGAAGATTACCTTTATCAAAAGGATCTTTATACTCATTGTATGCGAGAAGGTGAACAAACCCTCGAGTATGATAGATGCGGAATGGGATTTGTTGGATAGGAAGGCACTTGGAGCGATCCATTTGTGTCTTGCATCTTTGGTATTATTTAATGTTTGAAGGAAAAGACTACAAAAGATCTAATGGATGCATTAGGGAAGTTGTATGAAAAACCCTCGCCTCTAATAAGATATTTTTAATGAAAAAGTTGTTTAATATGAAGATGTTGAGAATAGTTGATGTGAGATCATTTAAATGATTTCAATATGGTTGTGAATATGCTAGCTTGATTCTGATAGAATTTGATGAAGAAGTTAGGGCTTTATTAATTTGTGCTCTTTACGAGAGTTGGAATAGCACAGTAATGGCGGTAAGTAACTCGGTTCAGCTAACTTCGAAGTTGAAGTTTGAGGATGTTGTAGGGGTGATTCTAAGTGAGGAAATGTGAAGAAAAATCTCTAGGGAATCTTCTACTTGAGGAATGCTTTGAGTGGAAACTAGAGAGAGACGAGAAGAATAGAGGAAACCGTGGAAAATCAAAAGATCGGGCGAGGTCAAAATCCAAGAACAAGATTGTATCTTTGGAATTGTGGAAAGCTTTGGGCATGCGAAAAGAATTTGTTGGGAGCTTCGGGATAAGAAGAAACAACGGGGAAGAAAACAAGGAGGCAAATGTGGCAGCGGGTAATGTATGTCGAGGATGCTTTGATTCTTTCTTTTGCATAATATTTGAATCTTGGGTTTTAGATTAGGGGCTTCTTTCCATGCTTCTCCACATAGGCATTATTTTGTTGATTATGTTCGAGGAGATTTTGGGCATGTTTTCTTGGTGATGATGAGCCTTGTAGCATAGTTGGAAAAGGTTACATGTCGAGAGTTAAGATGTAGAATGGGAATACTTGGCTATTGAAGGATGTCGGACATGTGCCTACATTAAGATGAAATTTGATATCGGGCGGGGTAGTTGGGAAGTGATGGTTGTCTTGTGATATTTCTGACGGACTCTTGGAAGGTTACAAGGGTGCTCTTGTGGTGTGAGAGGTAAGAAGGTTGGAACCTTGTATTTAACCACTTATAGCACTAATGTTTGTAATCTTGTGGCTTTAGAAGTAGATATAACATTGTGGCACTATAGGCTCGGTCATATGAGCCATAAGGGCATGGAGATCATAAAGAAGGATTTTCTGGATATACGAAACATGTTTGGAGTTGTGAGAACTGCATATATGGGAAACAGAAGCGAGTAAGGTTTCTCAAGGTTGGACCTACAAAGAAAGAGAGTAAGTTAGAGCTGGTGCATTCTGATGTGTGGGGGCCAGCTCAGGTATCATCTCTTGGGGGTTCAAGTTATTATGTTACTTTTATTGATGATGCAACAAGGAAAGTTTGGGTTTATTGTATTAGAAACAAATCTGATGTATTTGACACTTTTGTTAAATGGAAAGCCTTGGTAGAGAATGAAACAGGTCTTAAGCTAAAATGTCTCAGGTCAGATAATGGAGGGGAGTATTGCAGCAATGAATTTGATGATTATTGTTCTAAGAATGGAATCCAGTAGGCAAAAAGGTTCAGGAACTCCGCGGCGAGAATGGGGTATCGAGAAAGGATGAGCAGAACAATAATGGAGCGTCTTTAGGAGCATGAGGTTACATGCGGGACTGCCTCTTTCTTTTTGGCGAAGCGGTGAAGCGGTGAGCACTGTTGTGTACTTGATAAGCGAGAGAGGACCCTCGAAGTGCCTTGGATGGAGGCATACTAAGGAGGCTTGGTATGGTAAGAAAGTTGATTATTCATTTCTTAGAGTCTTTGGATGTGAGGTGTTTGTTCATATAGACAAGGATGATAGGACTAAGCTAGAGGCTAAATCAGAAAAATGTACTTTCATTGGTTATGGTGGTGATGACTTTGGATATAAATGTTGGAGTATTAAGGACAAGAAAATCATTCGATCTAGGGATGTGGTCTTTAATGAGAAAGTCATGTATAAGCGGCGAGTTGCGGGGAAAATAGGGAAGAATCCAAGAAAGAATATGCAGCGGTAGAGGATCTTCCGGATGGGAAAGTGACACATGAATCAGTTCAGGAACCCCCTCAACAGGAACCCCAAACTCCTATATTGAGGAGGTCTTCTAGGGTAAGAAGAGAACCTGAACATTTTTCTCCTTCTCTTTATTATTTATTACTCACTGATAGTGGAGAGCCGAGAGAGCTTTGATGAAGCAATGCGAGGTAGATGCCGGAAGAAGTGGGAGCAAGCCATGGATGAGGAGCATCTAGGCTCTCATGGAGAACAGACATGGGATTTGGTGAAGCTACTGAAGGAAAAAGAGCATTACAGAACAAGTGGGTGTTAGAGTCAAAGAGGAAGAAGGAGGAAAGAAAAGATACAAGGCCTGGTTGGTGGTCAAGGGTTTGCACAGAAAAAAGGTATAGATTTTGATGAGATTTTTCTCTGTATAGTAAAAATGACTTCTATTAGAACTGTTCTAGGAATAGTTGCAGCAGAAGACTTGCACTTAGAACAGTTGATGTAAAGCGCATTTCTCCATGGTGATTTGGAGGAGGAACTATATATAACAACACGAGAAGGCTATGAGGTCAAAGGTAAAGAGGAGATGGTGTGCAAATTGAAGAAGAGCTTGTATGGCTTGAAACAAGCTCCACGTCAATGGTATAAGAAGTTTGATAGCTTCATGATGGAGCGAGGTTATATTAGATGTCATTCGACCATTGTGTGTATCTGAAAAGAAATTTGAGGATGGAAGTTATATTATCCTGTGTTTGTATGTTGATGACATGTTGGTTGCGAGGTAAAAACATGCGGGAAATAAAAGTACTCAAGAAGCGAGCTAAGTGAATCCTTTCTTTATGAAGGATTTGGGGGCAGCAAACAAATCCTTGGTATGAGGATATCTCGGGATAGGAAGGAATGGAAGCTGACTTTATCTCGGGAAGAGTACATTAAGAAGGTCTTGGAGAGGTTTAATATGCGGGATGCTAAAGCGGTTGGGACTCCTTTGGCGAGGCCATTTCAAGTTATCAAAGGAAGCGATGTCCCGAGAGAGCGAGGAGAGAAATTAAATGTCAAGTACCTTACTCATCGTGGTTGGTAGTTTGATGTATGCTTATATGGTGTGCACTAGGCACGATATTGCCCATGCGTGGGAGGCTTGTGAGTAGATTTATGAGTGATCGAGGTAAAGAGCATTGTGGCGGTAAAGTGGATCCTTCGGTATTTGAGAGGACCATGGGGACAGATTTTGTGCTCTGATGGATCGAGACACCACTTTACGTGGTTATGTAGATTCAGATATGGCTGGAGATGTAGGCAGGGGAGAAGCACTGACAGGTTATATTTACACTGTAGGTGGGACAACGGTGTTGGATTTCACGACTACGAGAAGCTGGTGGCTTTATCGACCATGGAGGTGAGTATGTTGCTGCCACGAGAGGCAAGCAAAGAAGATGATTTGGTTACAACAATTGCTTGAGGAGTTGGGGCATAAGCGGGAGGAATGTAAGTTGCATAGTGATAGTCGAGTCTTTATACACCTAGCTAAGAACTCTACTTTCCACTCTAGGAAAAAGCATATATAGTTAAGGTACCATTTCATCGGGACATGACTTTGGAGGAAGAGAAGTTGAAGTTGGAGAAGATTCATACAGTCAGAATCTGCTGAGACATGATGACCAAGGTGGTCTGAGGAAAAACTGAAGTTGTGTTCAGCTTTGGTTGGTCTTCACTAGAAACTAGTGAAGGGTTGAGAAGCTTGCTCAGAGGAAAACTAGTCTCCAAGTGGGAGATTGTTAGGTTGTGGAGCTGTTTTCATGTGTGAAAGTGTTGAAGACTATACACTAAGAGTATTGTACACTTTTCATGTATCCTCGCCGGGGTTTGGGGTCGGGCCGGGCCTAGCGAGGTTCAGGGAGGCAGCCCCAGTAGCGAGGGGTTAGACCCCAAATAAAAAAAAAAAATTTAGGCGTAAATTTTTTTGGCCTCGAAAAATGCACCCGACATATCGGGAAATGTGCTTTTCTCATATGGGTGAGTTTTTTGACCCATAGGTTTATGGGATGGGTTTTCCCATGGTTTTGATACCCACGGTTTTGTAAAACTACTTAAGCAGTTGTCTATTTATATGGTCTTATGCATATGATAGATGTATAAGCAAATGTATTGCAGATGTGTTTTGAATTCGGCTGTGAATTCTGTAGAGTTTGTTGAGCATAGCTCCAAATGGATCTGGGTATTGTATTGAGAGAGCGGTGGCTTGTAATAAAATATGAGCAAGTGATTCTTGGTGGATGTAGCCCAAATTGGGTGAACCACATTAAATCTTTGTCTCTTTGTGTTGTGTTATTTTATTACGTAATTTTATTTGAGATCTATAATAATTTTTGCATATTAGTTTTCTCTTATTGCGATTCTGTGAGGGATTATTCCACATATTTTATCTCTTATTTCCTAACATATTTTGCATATTTTCAAGGGGAGAGATAAGAATTTATTTGAGTGTTTTGTGTTGTGCACATGGAGGATTTTGGGTGGAACCCCTATTTCACTTGGGAGGATAAATGAGGTAGTACCCAAATCCCTTGTTCCTTTTGGCTTGTTTTCAAGCCTATGTGTTTATTGGAAAATTGTACATCTTTCTTGTGTGTGTCTATTTAAATGTGTTGTATAATTGTGGATTGTATGTTTTGTTGAAGCCATTTTGTTAAGTTGTCAAATTTTAGAGACATGCCTAATTGTTTTATGGTTGGGGCTCATGGGCGATAAAAGGTTGGTTTCTCCTCTTATTGGATTATAGGTTGGGTGGAGAGCGTCACCTACTCCCCTTTCATTGTATTGTGATTCAAATTTGATAGATGAGAAGAGTGCAAAGTTGAAGATTGGAGGAGTTATACTATGTTGGAGCAAAAGATCACCCTTGTAATGTTATCCCATTGTTGTAAAGTGAAAGTTGTAATCTTGTAAATTATTCTTTCAAATTGTTGGAAATAAGAGCTATTGTATTGTAAGTAAATGAACTTTGATTATTGAAAAAAAAGTGTATTGTTACCTTGTTGTAATTTGTATTATCGTAAAAGTATGAGCTTATTTCAAAAAGAAAAAAAGAGGCACTTTCTCATTCTCATTGTAAATTAGCACATTTGAAATGTTGAAATTATTTAAAAGATTGTATTATGGATTTTCATTTTAAAAAGATGGTGTTGTATTATGGAAAGTATATATTCATTTCATTTTGTCATATTCATCCTTGAGTTTTCAAAATACAAAGTTTATCTCTCCTATAAACTTCACCTTATGACTTGATTCTAGGACAACAAAAATAACTACTTTTATCATCTATATTGACTTGCTTTCTGATTGATATTATTATCTTTAAGCTCTATGTGTTTCATGAGTTGACCACATCTAAAATCTTATCATCATATCCTTATTTTGCTCATTACACACCTGGCATGATCGTACAAGTAAGACTTCTCCTAGCATTTAGCACATCATAATTTTACTTTCTTATCAGATTCATGTTTGTACTATGTTCATTTATCATCATGACCAACCTTGCTTTTTGTCATCACATATATCCTTGGATAAGTAACTCTGAACCCCCTACACGCATCTCAATTCTAGGCTCCATGTCTTCTCTCCTACACCATCTTATTCAAGTAGGTAATTTTCTTTTGTTCCATACCCTTTCTGACTATATTGAGAATTCTAACACTTGTTTCATTCACTAATTCACCAACTATATTTTACCTCACCCATCACTCATTCCATGTCTTTGCATTTCATGTTTCACATTTACATCACCTCACCTTTGCATTTTTTATTTCAGTCATGTATATAATATTTATTCAAATATATCTCACTCTTTTCCCTTCACTCTAGCTACATTCACAAAAAAACCATCTCTAGCTCGAACAAACTCACTTAAGACCTTTATTGCTAAAACCTCTTCATATCTTTGTCTTTTGGACTTCTTGCTCTTAAACAAGAGTTGACCTCTCACCTTCTAAAAATTTGGATAAGTGACCATTCTTTATGTAACTTCGAAAGACTTTTGGATTCTTGAGAGCTGATTTCATTGAGCAAGCAGAATAGATTGATTGGCAACTTGATTTGAAAGGAGAAGGAAGATTTCTTATAGTTGGGTTTTCATTCTTGTTCTTCCTTTGTAAAATTGTTCAAATAGTAAACTTTTAGCATGTTGTCAACACATTTAGAAATAAATTACATATTACAGGACATCACAAATTCTTTGGTTAAAAAGAAAAGGAAAAATTGCTCCCTTAATTGTGAAATTTCCTCCAAACCTTCATTCTATCAAACATTTATATTTTTCAATATACTATATTCAACTAAAGTTGAATTTTATTGAGTATTCAAGTTAAGATAAACCAAAATATACAATTACTGACTATATATCCTTATATAAATTTATTAGCTAAATTTATATATATTATAATTATATATATACTAAAAATTCATTATATATATATATATATATATATATATATATATATATATATATATATATATATATATAATGAAAATTTTCAATGCATAGTGAACGACTTTCATATTACAAAGTTTTTATAATAAAAATATATATATTTGGTTTAGTTGAGTCGCGACCCAACTGCTCTATTTACTTGTGTTGTCGTATTTCATTTGGTGCGCCATAATTAATTCGATGTGCAAAATTTTAGTAATATGTGAACATATATATATATATATCACATTTTCATATCAAGTCACGTATATTTATCTTGGCAGCTTCGACTAACTTTGAGATTATTTAAAAATAAATGCAACAAAAAAACATTATGTGTGTGTGTATGTATATGTATGTAAATATATATACATATACATGTACACATAAACCCTAATCCATGTATATACATCATCATAACAAAGAATAATTGGAGTAAAACAATACCCATAATAGAAATGGGGAAAATCTCCCATTTAACATTAAAAAAAATACAAAAGCATAGGATTTGAGGAAATCCTTCATAGCTCTCATACACCATGGCCTTATGCTCCCTAACTAGATTTAAAAGTGAAAATGAAATGGATCGGTCAAAAATGAGAATAAGAAGTTAACATAAGGATTTTTAGGGCATCTTAGAAAACCTAATATCTAAGGGTCAATATTAACCTAATCTAATGGTGGAGAATGAATCCTACATCTTTTTAAGTTGTGGGCTTTTTGTGAGATTGCGTATTTCCTATTTAAATTAAATGTATGGGTATGGGTGAATGGGGCATGAATTAATTAATTAATTGTGCATGGTATTTGATAATAAATTAAAAGGGGTTTTTAGATGATTATTAGTAAGGGTATAGTTAAATAAATTAAATGGATCATGGTTATTAAGTATTTGGAAAATAATATAATAGTGAATAGGAACTTAATGGAATGTTTCAAACCATATTATTTTTGGGTAATAAATTAATAATATTTAATTATTAATTTGAATTTGATTACATTATGAAAGGTGAATTTGATTCTCGGAAACTTATCTATTTGCGAAGCAATGTATAACCCTTTAAAAAAAAAAATTACCATAATTTTTCCTAATAAATTAATAGGTTTTATTATGGTTTTGAAGCGTGAAAATTGTGGGTGTTACACAATTAGTAACAAACATGATATTTGTTCTAGAGTAGTAGCTCCACACATCCTCTTCCATGTTTTCCTCTCTACCCAAAACCACAATACACATGTTAATGGAGTGTTTTTTAACTTTGTATTAAGAAGGAAATAAATCATGGTTACGTCAATGTTTGTCTTTTCCTAATATTTTGTATTCTTAATATTTTTAATTAGTCTGTTTTACTAGTAATATATATTTGTATTATTTCTCAATTAGGATTTATTAAGGTGAAACAATTTTTGGCATATTGTTGTTGGTGGGAAATTTATTAATTAATGTCTTTTCCATATCTTTGTTAGTGTGAGATTTCTTGATTTTTGCTACAAATCTTCACTCTGACAAATAAGCACTTTTAACTCTGATTATTCCACAAATATTCCACAATTCAATATAATTGTAGAATATTTGTGGCATCACTATGATAGGTTAGTTATTAATTTTTAATTATTGTCGCTTTTACATAGTGTAGAAAACCCACATCTCCAAATCTTTATTATTTAAATTCCACATTAAATAATAATCAAATATTAGAGTTTATTTTAAATATTACCCAACACAAATACAATTGTGATATTTTTTTTTTTTACTATTTCAATATAAAATAATATTGTGGAAATGTCACATACTAAAATATATATATTATAACAAACTTTAGAAAATCTATATTAATTTATAATATTGAAAGTACATCAAATTAAATAATGTGAACATTGTGCATTATACAATTTTGAAAAAATAGAATTAGTGATAAATACTTTTTTAAAAGTACTAGTGTGGAAAAACCACATTAAATGGTGAAAAAAGTCACATCATTAAAATACATTAAAATGTTTAGAATTTAGTGTAAATATTACCTATTAAATTTTTATTTATAAGATTTAAATTAAATTAATTTAAAATTATAATTTTTTAAAACATGCTTTTATATAAACATTTTGAATAGCATGAAAATGCTACATTAAGTTTATTATATATAGTTTGTCATTACTTCTTGATAAGAATATCTTGAAAAAGTTATTATTGTAAAATTATATACTGTCATATTTTAAGATATTAATATGAAAGTATAATAATGTGAAAATGTCACATTATCTAAAATTGCCTATTAAGTATATATATATATATATATATATATAGAGAGAGAGAGAGAGAGAGAGAGAGAAAATAAACAAACTTAATAAATTATACTAATTAATAAATACTTAAAGAAAGATTTTAAAATATCCACAATTATATTTATAATTCTAATAACATATATTCATAATAATTATAAATTTATCTCTTAAAATATCACAATTATATTTATAATTCTAATAAAATATATTCATAATAATTATAAATTTGTCTCTAATAGAATTATTATATTTATTCCTCTTTCGTATAATAAGTATATATAAATTACCTTTCATTAACGATATTTTTCAAAATGAAAGGTAATTTTTTCTAATAATAATTAAATTTTATTTAAATTTTATTGTTTTAATATTCTATAATTAAATTAAAATATTATCATAGAAGGTAAATAAATATAAATATAATAAAAGTCGATTATACTATTTTAATTTATTATGAAAAATATAAATAGCATTCATATAAAATTCATTAAATAAATGTGAAATGGAAAAAAATAAAATGTAAGTCTATAGTTTTATATAGATATTTCACAAAATCATTATTTTGGAGGTAAAATTGTAGCTTTCACCTACTGATTTTTATGTTATAACAAGAATTATTGAAAAAATTGTTGAAATTGTCACAAATAATACATTGATGAGATATAGAAAATTGAAAAATATACAATATCTACAATTTGAACATATATATACAAGCCACATCTTTTTAAAAATTATAGAAAATTAAAAAACAAACAAAAATGTGGAAATATTACAAATTTGAAAAATTGTTAACAATATACAATAATAAAAAAATGTGCATCTACATCAACCTCCATGCATATCTGATAATAAATTGTAGAAAAATAACAATCGATAAATTGTTGATGAACTACAAAATCATGTCAAAATGTGGGTAATACACACTTTCAACACCACAATTTAAAAGTTTAAAATGCCTTGTAACCACAAAATAATTGTAGAACAATTGTGGTAAAAATATTGTTTTGTTGTAGTGAGCTTGTCCACCAAATTTCTTCTACACCTCAACTTTCATGCTCCTTCAAATTTCCTTTCTACATTAAATCTTGGTAGATGTCTCCATCACATGGTTGTTGTAATTTTAGGTTATTTTAATCACTTAAGGATGAGCCTTGAGGTATCCGTTAAGAATCTTTGATTTGGATGACAAGGATGTGATCCATGGGACTTGTGATGCAAGGAAATAAGTTTTCCTTTGGTTGAGGCAAAATATTTCCCATTGGTGCTCTTTGGTAATTTACCATGAGTCAACAACCTATGTTCATGAAAGATAAGTCTATCAATATGTTTCCATGTAATTCAAAGAAAATTCCTCAAATTTTCAAATAACCTCTTCAAACCGTAGAGATCTTGCACAATTTTAATTCTTAAAATAGGTAAAAGGATAAATCTCATATGACCAAATTATGGCCTCAAAATTTTTGCTTCTTCAAAAGAGTTAATTCCCAATGAGGAGAGTAGATCCATGTGAATTTCTTTCAAGACCTAAAATTTGCACTGACCTCTTCACATATTGACTAAACTCCAAACACAAATTTTTCCTATTTAAAATCTCATGGATTATGAATATGCATGAATTTCCTCTTAACTATACAAGGAAACTTGAATCTCCTCCATTTATTTGGTCAAAGTTTGAATGCATCTACATCAACCTTCATTCATCCCCTGACCTCCATCCATCCCGTCAAATTGCCACTACCTTTGGGGTATAAATTGAACCTTTCTAGTGCAATGACTAGTTTACATTTCATTAGTTTCATAAAATATGTTCTAAGTGAACATATAAATGGGAGTTCCTTAATTTCAAAATTATTAACCTTTTAATTTGTCGAATCTCAAATTTCTAAACTTATTTTTAAATGGCACATTTTAATTTAATAAACAAATTTAAGTATCCAAATCGGAACAATAATGAGGGCATATAATAGAGTTTTTTCTTTATTAAATTATTTCTTTACAATACTAAATTCAATTTATAAATTCTCGTCAAGGAAAAATAATTAATTCAGCTTATAAATTCCCATCAAGGTAAATGTAAACAATCCTTATATTTCACCCCGTCTCGATAACTTTTCATGTTTTAAGACATATTTCATAGTCACACTTTCTTTAAACCTATCACAACGACACCTATAACTAGTGGTTTCTCCTAAGGGTGCAAGTCTACGTCAGTGATTTTTTTATGTTGTTTCTTAACATGTGAAGGTTTGTGTGTGGGAAGCTATATCTAATTTAACATTGTGAAAAAGTGGGGATTGTACATGGATTGTAAAAAAATATGTCTTATATAGTTGTGATAATGCACCTCAATATTTTAGCTTAAATTATTACTTTAGTTGTCTATTTATTATTGCCTACATTAAACATTCACATATAGTGGTGTTACGAAATATGTTTGCTAAAATTGTTTAAATTAGGCATTTTAGCAATCCATATTTTATTGAGTAAAATGATAGATGACTTTGAAGGCATTGAGCTTTCTTTAAATTGAAATCGCATATGAATGATAATATATATACATAGTTTTTCTAAGGAAAAACTATGGTTTTGTTCGATTTTTACACTTGGTAATGAATTATAACATGGGAAAACAAAACACCAACTTAAAATAATTAATGGTAAATTTAATATGGTTTTCTAACTAAAAGTACCTACACTACTTTTCAATTTAATTAAGTTCCCATCTAGGAAATATTATGATCCCTTCGATTAAATAAAGTTCCACCGTAACATTTTCTAGTTTTATCTCAAGCCCTAAATGTCTTTATAATTTCTAATACCATGTTAACTTCTTTTATTCCTTATTTTTTCTTGCATATTATATTTTCTTTTCATCCTTATGGTAGGTTTAGGTTGATTCAATAACGGAGGTCTTCACCAACCCTCTTCATAGTCTTCCTTCCTTATTTCACCCCACAGGCGGCTTCATACTTCACAGCGTATAAAGAGGGTCCCAAGCTTGCCGATCTATGTCCCTTGTATTCATCTCACTAAATGGTTGAAGTTAATAAAAAATTATTTTCCTTATCCATGTAGATCATTCTTATACATATGGACCTATGTAATGGTTATTTTCTCTAAACTCTAATATTGTGATTCAAATTATATGTGAGTTAAAACAAATTTTTATTGAACCCAACATTACTTTGAAATCCCATATATATACAAGAATAAGAGAGGCTCCGCCACCCAAATGAATGTGGAGAAGGGCTTAATAGTGTGCATGAAGAAGGAAATGTTGGATGTGCCCAATGGATGTCATAACAAAGGTAAGGCCCTCGGTCCTGTATTTTATTTGTTAGACCACGTGGGTGGCGGAACTAGGAGGCCATAATGGGCGGTAGAGGGGTGGTTGGTTGCTTGGTTGTGCGGATGCGAGGTTGGCTTTTCAACCCCTATAATTCAACTAGCTACTACTGCTATTTACTAAGCTTGACTCACATGGAGATTCTGACTCCCAAAGGCTAAGTTCACTTAGACTTTTCAACTTTGTCACACAAAATTTTTGTCTTATACAATTTGATAATGACACTAGATTTGCACACTTTGCTTCTTCTTCTCGCTTCAAAATTTTTCTCCCGATACACTCTTTTTTCCCGATCATTGATTGTTCAATACCTAGTCTATGTCATGTAAGGATCACTTTGCAACTCGACTATGTTTATCAACTTATCTATCTCTTGCTTACACCTTTTCTTTCATAGAGTCACTCAATTATGTTGCATTCAACTCATCATATGTTTTTATCATGCATCGTAGTGTCTCTTTTCTTATTCCCTGAATCAACCTTCAAGTTTTGTCATACAATTTTTATCTCTCCTACTCTGACTTCACCTTATGACTTGATTCTAGGACAACAAAACTAACTATTTTTCTCATCTATATTCAACTTTCTACCGATTGATATTATCTTTAAGATCTTTGTGTTTCATGATTTCAGCCACATCTAAAATATGATCATCATCTCCCTTATCTTGCTCATTACACACCTCCATGATCTTATAATTATCAACTTCTCCTAGCATTCAACACATCATAATTTTACTTTCTTATCAATTCATATTTGTACTATGTTCATTTATCATCCCGACACAACCTTGCTTTTGTCATCACATATATCCTTCATCAATAACACTCTAAACCACCCTACGGACATCTCAATTCTTGGCTCCATGTATTTACTCCTACACTATATTATTCAAGTAGGAAACTTTTCTTTTGTTCCATACTCTTTCTTGACTATATTGAGAATTCTAACACTTTTTTCATTCACTAATTCACCAACTCTATTTTACATCACCGTCACTCATTTCATGTTTCACATTTACATCACCTCATGCCCCTACATTTTTTTATCATAGTCATGTATATAATATTTATTCAAATATATCTCACTCTTTTCCCTTCACTCTATCTACATTCACAAACCCATAAACCATCACTAGCTCGAACATCAACTCACTAAGACCTTTCAACTACTAAAACCTCTTCATATCTTTGTCTTTTAGGCTTCCATGCTCTTAACCAACCAAGAGTTGGCCTTTCACCTTCCTAACAAGATGGATGAGTGACCATTATTTGTGTAACTACTCAAGGAATTTTGTGATTCTTCAAGACATATTTCATTCAAGCAGAAGATACATGGTCTTAAAAATTTACAAGAGAGAAAACAAGGACTTTGCAATTTCAAACATTCTCTTCTTGGTTTTGTGCTATACTTTTGAATGCAGTTCTTGGTGACTCAAGGGTTAGCTTATTAACAAATACTTATTATTATCTCTTAAATAACCTTTGAGGCTTTATCTTGTGTTGGTAAAAGGCTATCTCGAGGTCACATTTATGATAAAGTTACACAAGTCTGAGTAACATGATAACCTACTCGTTTGTTGGATGTTAAATGATAATAAGTTTAAACCATTTATTTCAAACGTGATTGAAGCATTCCCAACTTCTTTTAAACCTTATTTATATTGGATAAACAAAGAATGAGATCATAACTAAAAATGTAGACTCTTCATTTGATTGAAAAACTTTAAAAAAATTCCTAGAACGAATGTGTAGAAAAGCGATTTGAAATTCTCCTCCATTACTTGGTGAAATCATTTGAAACCTTTTGCAATATTTTATTATGCCTTATACAGAGATATCCTCAAAATTTTAGAGATTCTTGTTAGTTCAACTTCAAGATTCACTCATTTTTGTCTCCAAACCCTAGTATACGTATATGCCCGAGACAATAAATAAATTGATTTTGTATTCAAATATTAATGAAATTTGACACTCTCACTTCATGTTCACTTCAGAGGATACCTTCACATTTTCAATGCAATCAATTTGATTGAAACATTCCAATATATTCTCAAACTATAGAGAAAGAAAATATTTATTGTGTAAATGATGATGACAAGGTTTTATTGACAAGTAAAATTTACAATAATTTGACATAGAATCCATTCATTTGAGGAGGAAACTTGTACCTTTAGGGAGAAAACATTACTATAGACTATATGTCTAACTTCACCGAAATATTCTTACTTTATAGAGGGAGATGATGACTATCATTTGTCTTGGCATGGAGCTGGTAGATGGTCTTTATACCTAATCAACATGACCGAGCAAGCTTACATGAGCCTGAGATGGATTCATATAGACCTTACTATCCTTGAGTGACACTTAAAGCAATATCTTGATCTCTTCTTCATAAAATAAGTCATTCATTTCACTTTGAGAATGCACCGAGATTTACCTAACTACCTCACCGAGAATGTACTGAGATTACTCAAATATAATACTAAGTATATATTAATTTCACTTGATTATATCTCAAACAACCTACATTCATTACCTTTGACAAAATACAAACAGATCTTGTGACGAGAACTTTGCAATTTCAAGTAGAGGTCAGTCATCTTATCAAACACAGTGCAATTGAGATGTAAGGTAGATAGGATTCATAAGTCACCACACCATTGCATTCCTGAATATTACTAACAAACAGTGTAACCACACTTTATCTCACTTATTTTACCAGTTTCAACCTTATTGTTCATCACACACATTTTAAAAGACGAGGATTTCACTTTTTTTTAGGGTTGTCTTTACACATTCAAGGACAACTAAGAGTACACTCTTCTTGATGAGATTATGCACAGATTCGAGAGACATTGAGCTTAAATATTTGTAAGGAAATTGATTTAAATACTTTTAAAGTATGCAATAGGCTTCAAACTTATGCTTAAACACACGGAGATTCACCTGAATTCTTCAAGAATAACTTAGATATGCAAATTCTACAAATTCAAACCAAACAAGTACAGCACACCCATGAATGAAGCACAAAAATACCATCATTTTATCCTAGAGATATTATTATTCACTCTGAGATGCTTCACTATCTTTCACAAGTCAATTTAAGTCAAAACTACTCATATTGTGTTTCTGGTTCCAAGAAGACAATCTCGAAGACAAACAACCTTGTTAGAAAAATACTCATAACTTCCTTATTTCTCAACCAATATTCCTCAAAAATTTTGCAAAATATCATGCTGAAAGTTATCTTTAAAAATTTATTCTAATAAGGTTCAAAAAATTTTCTTGGATGCTAAGAATCCAGAGGCCTCAAAATGCATTTTTCAAGAAGGAAATTTTAGAAAAACTTGAATAACTTTAAATTCCCATTTCAAAATTTGATGAAATTTGGCATGAAGCACTACAAGACACCCCTCTACACATTCCATATGTTGGTTATCCATAGGTTTTCCTATAAAACTAAGACCCAGCTCATATCCCATAGTAAACACTTTCGAGTTCTCAAAGAAAACTTTGGCTAGCTTTCTAGTTTTGTCTCTAGGAGCTAGAATAATCCTTGTTATTGCTCAAACATGCCCTAAACCACATTCCTAGGCTGATCCCATTCTCACATATTCTTTTAATGACCTGTACCAAGTTTTCACACCTCATCGAGCACTAAAGCAGCCTAAATGGACCGATTGCACTTGTGACTCCCACAAAATGACATGGAACTTACGGTGAAAGCTCTTGAAAAAATAATACTATCATATCTAACATGTAGATCCTTTGGAGACAAGCATGCCAACATTTTCCATTCTTTCACTAGACTCCTGCCTCACAAACCAACCTGCAAAGATATTGAATCCATCCTAAATGCACACTAAACCACTGAGAAGGCACTACCAATCAACCTTCATGTCTCTACAGGCTTCACTTCACCACTCACTAATTTTCCATCAATACCACTTAACATAAATGACAACACCAATGACCAAGGTTTAACAATCTCCCCCTTTGTCATTGATGGAAATACACTCAAAAACCTTTGATGGCAAACATAAGCTCACTTCACCCTTTTGGTTTCGACAAAGACTCTCTTCGCCTTTGAAATCTATGAAAAGAGTTACGGGCCACTTGACATGGAATAAAATAAACTTACCTATCTACAAGCTCCCTTTAGAACTATGTTTGTTCTTTTCGAGCTCTTATACCAATCTTGAATGACCTCTTCTGACCAAACCAAACTCCCCCTGAACATGAGCATTCTTCCTTTAAATCCAATTGACTTGCACCACCACCTTTCCTTATATGGCTTCTTTTATTTCTCATCATATCCACTTGGTTTTAAAAAAGAGTGAAGTCGTCCCTAAAGCACCTCGGTGCATTTCGGAAAACTTCAACATATTCTAGGATTTCATATACCTTATGAAGGCTCTTCACTCCCCTAGGATTATATAAACAAACTTTAACTAAGAATGTAAATCTTGAATAATTTATCTTATTTCCTTGCTTTTGAGAGGTGACAAACACTTAACTTTTGTCCAAAACTACTATTTCAATGTATCATATCTTCTCATAATGAATTTTCCAAGATATCATCATCGAGGCCTATATGGTGTATTTTAGAGATGAGAAGATCTTTAATAGTTCATAAGACATACGTGTTCCTTATTTTGAAGCCATGTGTACAATTTAGATCTTAAGCACAAGTTTAAAGTTGTTGAACTTAATGAAGTAGGCCTAATAAATGTTTTTACCAGAGAAAAAATCATGTTCATTCATTAGCTCTCTTCATTCAACTTACCTTACACATACGGTTCACTCTTCTCTTAAGCCCTTTAATTAGAAACCTTCCTCAACCATGCAATTTCCTTGGCATTTGGTTTTCTACAATTCTTTTAAGCTCATTACTCTTGTTATATCGGTAAAACAATTAAGTGTTATCTAATTTCCCTCTCCAGTGAAATTGATAATCAGCAGCTAGAAAATGTGCACTAGACCAAAACAGAGACAACAAGTTGATCGAAGGGGGCATTGCAGAGAAGAAAGAGGTAATACTTAGAAAAATCAACAAAAAAAGCGGCAAAATAAAATAAAAATGTCCCAAGCCATCGAAGGACAAGCTGGGACAAAAGTACGAAATGGCCAAAAGCTAATTTGATGGCACCCAGTTCATTGTGGAAAAGGTAGAAAATAATGTGTTGAGTGGTCCGAGGGATAGGTGAGACAACAAAAGATACCGAAATGCCTAAAAATTTGTTTTGGTCATAGTCGGTTCATCACAGAAAAGGTGGAAAATAATGTCTTAAGCGGTCAGGGACGGTTAAAACAAAAGTATGCACCTTTGGCCCTAAAAAGCTGAAATAGCCATAGCGAGGTGAAGTGTAGAGATGGAAAAGAAAAATTTCCTAGATAGATGGAACACGCAAACACGAAAAGCCCAAAAAACAGAGCCAACTACTCGCATTTATTACATTATGGCACCCTCATCTTCAGACGGCCATAACTTTTGACTAGAAGCTCAGATTTGCATGAAATTGGACTTTTTGGATAGCTCTCAGCATCCTCTACACAAATATGACTAGTTTTATTTATATTAGTGAGACTAAGTATTTAAAAATGAAGAATTACATTCCGTCATTTTAGAGGGTGTTTCCATATTTCTCACCTACCACATAAAGAGGTATGGGCTTCCTTTCTTCTCCAGCAAGGTAGAGTACCTAGAGGCATGGGTTTTGTAGTGGCAACCATCATTTTTGTAGGTGATTTTAATGTATTTTTGGGTGGTTGAAGCAAGATTTTAAATTCCTTCTCTCCTCTTTTCTCTCATTCTTCCTATATATTGTAAGGAGGGGCTCATTTTAAAGCGATTGGAAAACTTGTATCTTCCCCTCCCTTCTTCTTTCTTATCTGTAAGAGATTTTGTGGAGATTCCAAACCTCCTTCTATTAGACATTGTAATGCAAGATATGTGCCTTTGAGCTTGAGTGTGGTGTATTGTATCAATTTCTAAAGCAATATAAACATATTTTTGGATATTTCAAACACCCCTTTTGTGTTTTATTGCATCTTTTATGGTCTTTCATCACATACAAATTATTGTGCATTATTTTGTTTTCATTACAAGACATTGGTTGTGTTACATTTATTATGCGAAAGTCAACTAACCATCCTTCTTGGTACATCACCTTCCCTTAGAGTAGGTTTTAATTTCATGCATTTTCTATGTCTTTGTCTCCTTGGAAATACTAGATTAGGGTTAGAAGCTGTAACTCTCGCACTTTAGATTAGTTAGTACTAGGATAGAATAGGAAGTCGACCTTCTCCGAAGAGATTTCCCAATTGCGAAAGTCCCACACTTTGGGAAATACTCCATGTTATGCAATCACACTAACTATAACAATCCTTTGAATTGTAAAATAGATCAGGGGTGTTGTGATTACGCATCAACAGATTATGGCATGCCGATGGGACCAAGAGGTCTTCATTTTAGTCACAAAAGTTTGATGTGCTCTTGTTGTGAAATTCCATCTTGTAAGAGGCTTTGAAATAGCACATCTGGTGACTCCAAAAAGGGCACAATCCACTAGTTTCAGCAGTCCAAGCTTGGTAGATTTATGAGAAGAATTCAAATAAGGTCAAGAACTAGAGAAGAGGGACTATTTTTCTACCTACACTTATCCCCAGACAGAGGAAGAAGGGGAAGAAGAGCTCAAAGGTCTCCATCTCCACCAAACATAACCTTATCAACACCTCCACCTGGTAGGCCTTTTATTCAATCAACTAGATTTCTCTGACCAATTAGGATGGCGCAACCCAATCCCTATGTCAACTTCACTGGTAGCATCCCACTTTCTCTCAATGCACAGAATCCAATTCCAGTTGTAGCATTGAAGAACATTCCATATTTCACTGGAGATAACCATACAACTCCGATTGACCACATCCCAATATATTGTAAATATCATGCAATTCATGAAATTTCTTAGATGGACGTTGTAGTTAAGTTGTTAGAATCCTCCTTTAAGGGTAAAGCTTTCAATAATTCAAAGTCTAATAACAAGATCTATCCAGAATTAGGACCATTTGTGCACAACTCTTCACAACCAATTTAGAGAAAAGGTAGATAATTTGTCTTTGTTGGAATAGCTAACCACAATTAAGAGAGCACCAAATGAGCAAATGGTTGATTTCAACTTCAAGTTTCAAAGGACATGGGATAGAATTATGCTTGCTATGAGACTAGTAGTTGAAGGTGCATTTCTATACTTCCTAAAAGCTCTAAATTTTGATATTGTAATGATGATACAATCCATGGGAGGTATAACTTTACCTGCATCCTATAACATTGATATTAGAGTTGAAAATTACTTAATCCAACCTATTAAACTTACACCTAGGCCACATATGCCCCACTATCGAGTAAAGTAGGAGCTCCGATAACTAGTCAAGCACTTACATTAAATCCCATTCCTACTCCAAGAAATCGAGTTATTGAAGCTTCTACCTCATCTTAGTACCTCAAGTGAGCTCAAGAAGTCATGAAGTAGATCAAAACTTGGGTAATTGATTGGTGACACTTAAGAGGAAGAAAGCCCAAAATTTCATGTTATACCAGCCTCAAACCCAACCCAATAGACCTCCATATCAGCCTAATAGGCCACCCATTAAAACTACAAATTCTGAACCAAGTCAAACCTCTGTTAATAGGCCATTTCAGCCTTACAATCATAATGTTGCGTCCACATCTAAATCCTTGGTACTAGTACAAATAATATGTCTCAATAATATGACTAGTGCTTCCCATGCAATCAACCTCATAACCAATCAATGTGTTTTTATGGTGCTTTAAATCAAGCTCTACTTATGGTGACAAAAATGGGTGTGGAAAAGGGACATGCCATGAAGAAAATCAAGCGGTAGGAGGAAATTACTCAAGAAACACCTCCGAGTAAAACCACACTTGTCAATTGGCAAGGCTAAAGATTTCTATGGTATAAATCAAGCCCCTTCTCAAAGTGTAGCAACCCATACACAGTCCAAGAAGAGAAATATTGGAGAGGGACAGTCCTCCAATTCAAATGATCCAAAACCCTCTATCACTCAACAAGGCATTGGTAATCAAAGTTCAGCTCCTAATGTGCAAGGTCAACCCAAGCCACCTTCTAGACCAACTCAAGTGTCGGTTGTAACAGCCCATGTGCAAGAGAAGACTATGTAAAGCAAGGGGTAGTAGAGAGATATCTCATCTCCATTCAACATCATTGAGTAGATGAAGAAAATGAATGTAAATATCTCAATGTGGGAATCATTAGCTATCCCAAGCCAAAGAGACCTATTGCAAGTTGCCATGGAAAATTGGTATGCATCGAATCAATCATCCAAAGATCAATAGGAAAAAGGTCGTCAATACAATAGATTACTTAAAGGAAACCAAAGTGACCAGTAGAAAAAATTTGAAACCTCCACCATTCTATATCTCATTGATCATTGGCAACAATTTGGTGCATAATTGCATGATTGATTAGGGAGGCAAGAAGCTCTGTAATTTTGCCAAAACAAATAGATGATCAATTGGGTCTTCAATATGAAGTCATTTCTAAGGGTGTGGTGTAATTGGATGGGAAAACAGTAACAATGGTTGGATTAATCAAATATTTGAGCCTCACATTGCATGTTTGTCCCAATGTAATGGTGTTACAAGATGTATCAGTCATAGACTTGCCACCACTCTTTGCATTGTGTTTGTCAAGAGACTTCACCACTAAAATTGGAGGTTATTTGTCTGTTGATTGGTCACATATGTTATTCAGAACAAGGTATGGAGCTAAGGCTATAATCAGATCTGAGCCTATTGCAAACTTTCATATTGAGCCTCATACACCGAGTCAATCAATGTGAATTTTTCAACATTTGATCAAGAGGATTATCCAAGCACCTATGAAGCTGATACTAAATTCGGAAACATTCTAGACTTGACTCTTGATGAATGAGAAAATAAGAAGTATCCTTTTGACCCTTACAAGGAAATGGAGGAAGTTGAATTAGGCATTTATTGCTTGCATGAACAAAATCCACCTCTTCTACCATCATCAAGCCAGATCACAAAGATGATAATGAGGTATGGTAGTTATTATTTGATGGCTCAAGGAGTAGAAAAGGTGTAGGAGGAGGAGCTATGCTCGTTTCACCATAAGGTACAAAATATTACTCAGCTTTCTATTTCTATTTGCTTGCTCAAACAACACAGTTGAGTATGAAGCCTTAATTCATGGATTACATTGGGCAAGAAAGAGAGGTATTAAGAACTTACAAGTCTTTGGAGATAGTGAGCTAATTGTGAACCAAGTCAGAAGACAAAATTATGCTAAGAATGATCTATTGAAAAACTACAAAAATCGGGTATGGGATCTCATTGAAGATTTTGAAGCTTTTAGCATCAATTACATCTAAGAAATAAGAATGAAGTAAAGCAGATAGACTTGCAGCAATTAGGGAAGCATTTGACGTTGTGGAAAGTATCAAAAGTGAGAAATCTTATCCTCATATCAAATTTTTGTAAGACCGGTTGTGCCGGATAACAACACAAGATGACAAGTATTTGAGAATGATCAACAAATTGTCAATTTTCTACAAAATGAAGTTGAGTTCTTTGCTAGAAACCAAGACAAGCTGAAGCAGCAGCGATATGGTGACCAAGTGGTGCAAAGCGAGGACTAAAAATTACCAAAGGTCTTATAACTTTGGAGTCAATCTTCAACCCAAATGATCAATTCCGGAAGGAAAAGGCAAACATTCAAGTAAAGGGTGAGGATTGAGCCCCATTTTAGTAGATGAAGGCAAGACATTGCAAATTGGCAAAGTAAATACTTGACAAGAGAAAGTTGAATTTTTCAACTTCATCAAGAATTCTAGATGTCTTCACTTGGACTTATAAGGATTTAAGATGTTTCAACCCAAAGTTAGCACAACATACTATTGAGCTAGATCTAGAATCCAAGCCTATCAGACAGAAGCAAAGGTTGGTGAATCCTCACATTGAACCTCTCATGAGAAAAGAGTTGAACAAGCTAATTGAAGCTAGCATCATATTTCCTATCAAAAATTCAAGTTGGGTTGCAAACTTGGTGCCGGTGAGAAAGAGAAATGGAGAAATCAGATTATGTGTAGACTTCTGCGATCTAAATAGAGCTCGCTCAAATATCATTACCCACTTCCATTAATGGAGTAAATCTTATAGGTTGTAGTTGGTTCAGAGAGGTTTTCATTCTAGATCAGCTACTTGAAGCTATAACTAAATAATGGTGAAAAACATGATCAGTTCAAGACATCCTTCACTATGAAATGGGGCACATATGCTTACAAGAAAATGTCATTTGGATTGTCAAATGTTGGAGAAAAATTTCAGCAAGCTATGGATATGGAATTCAAAGGACTAATCAACAAAATAGTGCTCGTATATCTAGATGATATCACTATGTTCTCAAAGAATGCAACAGACCACCTCTTTCACCTCGGAGTAAGTATTTCAGAGATGTAGAAGATGGAGTGTCTTTGAATCGAAAAAGTGTATATTCTTGGCACATGAGGGAAAATTGTTGGGCCACATTGTTTCAAAGGAAGGATTAATAATTGATCCTAAAAGAGTTGAAGCCATCCAAACTTTTCCATTTCCAAACCACAAGAAAGCTCTCCAAAGCTTCTTGGGAAGGATAAACTTTGTCACAAATTTGTGCTTGATTTTTCCACTCTTGTGAAGCCATTGACAATGATGTTGAAGAAGAGTCTTACATTCAAATGGACAATAGAAGGCAAAGAGAGTTTTGAGGCTATTAAACATGTAATATCACAATCTCTAACTCTTATTAACCCAAACTTTTCAAAGGAATTCATGTTGTATGATTTTAGAGGATTAGACACAATCTCAACTATCTTGGTACAGTTGAATAGAGAAGGTTCAGAACAGCCCATAGCATTCTTTAGTCAAATCCTAGAAGATTACAAAGTAAGGTATTCTTTTATTGAAAAGCATGTTCTTGTTGTCATTAGGAGTTTGAAGAAGTTTAGACACTTGGTCTTGAACAATAAGATTCAACTACTAGTGTCTCATGTTGGTGTCAAGGATTTTCTCCTAAACAAGGATTTGAATGAGAAGAGAGCAAGTTGGATCACTCGGGTAATGGAATATGATATTAAAATCAAAATGACCAAGCTAGTTCATGGAAAAGTTTTTGTGAGAATCTTGCTTCTAAACAACAAGTTGAGTCAATAGGTAAAGAAGAGGATGTCTGCTCTTTTGGAGAATGATCAAGAATAGCCAGCTAACAATGCACCCATTCCATATTGGACTCAATACTTGGTGCATTATCTCCAAACATGTTTGTGCCCTCCAAAATGGAACAAAGCTAAAAGAAGATATTTTAGATTACAATCCATCTCATATGTGCTCATTGATGGCATCCTATTCAAGAAGGATGTGAATGGGGTGTTATTGAGGTGTCCTAACAAGTCAAGTTGAGAAGATATTACATGAGTTCCATGATGGGGAAGTAGGATGTCACTTTTCTCCATGAGTAACAGCTCTCAAAATCATGAAGTCTAGTTATTATTGGCCTACGGTGTTTAGTGATTGCTATTCATGGATCAAGAAATGCAAGAAATGTGCATTCTTCATAAGGAAGGAAAGGTTAGTAGCCTTGCCTCTTCATCCAATCTCAGTAGATCAGCCATTCATGCAATGGGGATTGGACTTCATTGGAGTTATCAATCCAAATTCAAGTCAAGGCCACAAATGGATACTTACGGAAAACAGACTATTTCACCAAGTGGACTAAAGCGGTGGCACTTCAAGGAGGAAAATGAATCAAGCATCTTGGATTTCTAAAGGGATAATCACAAGGTTTAGTGTCCCTTCCACTATCATATCAAATAATGCATTAGCATTCCTTGGCACCAAAATCACTGAATGGGCTGTCAAGAATGGTGGTACATCATCACTTCATCACAATATTACCGTCAGGGTAATGGCAAGAGTCTACAAACAAAAACTTACTGAGAATCATCAAAAGGACTCTTGATGAGAATCAAAGAACTTGGCACATGAAGCTCAAATCAGCTCTATGGGTGGATAGAATTACACCCAAGAGGTTTACATGAAGCTCTCCATATAAGCTTGTATATGGAAAGGAAGTAGTGTTACCTATATCACTTGAGTTGTCGGCATTGGAACTCATGAAGCAGTTAGAACTAGATGATTTTGAGCCCATGGAAATCAGGTATGCGAGTTGATGGAATTAGAAGAAACAAGATAACATGTAATGTAGACCATGGAAAAGGATCAAGCATTGATCAAGAGGAGCTTTGACAAGAAAGCTAAAGCTAGGACATTCCAAGAAGGAGACTTGGTACTGAAGTGGGATGTTGATCATATAAAGCCAGGAAAGCATTCCAAGTTTGATGCCATATGGATTGGTTTGTATATGATCATTGAATGCAAAAGTAGCAATGCCTTTAGCTAGCTAAGTTGAATGGTGAAGAATTATAGATTCCGGTCAATGGAATCTATCTCAAACATTACTACTAGAAGGAAAATTTCTCACCCTTGTACATATTAGTCTAGGATTTCCATTCCTCCAAGTGCTTTTGCACATTTTTGTTAGAATAGGATTTAATTTCCCTAAGTGTTGGTGCACATGTTCTATTACTTCTAGTGTATGTTTTGTATACAGTTCATCATGCTTGAGGAAAGAGAAAATTTTATAGTGGGAAGCTCATAGTTGCTTTGCAACAGTTACAAATTTAAAATTCAAACAAATGCATAAAGCAACTAAAATCAGATGTTGAGGTAGAATTCATAGGTACTCATCATTCATCCTCATGGATCACGAGCTTGCAAGAATGGGAGAACTCAAGTATCGTGGAAATTTTCTACTCTCACAAACCTTGAATTCAAGATTTTCTTATAAAGGTTGGGAGCACAAGCTATATGGGGAAGCTCTAGAAGTAAGTAGCATCATCTTAAGAATTTTAGGATCGAGTTCCATAATTCGAGACTAGTTCATAATGATAATACTGAGACACCATGCCTAATGGATAGCATCAGTCCTTTGGTCATACTCCATTTAGCAGGCAAATGCCTGCCCATGAGTCACCAAGTTGGTATCTAATTTCCCTCTCCCGGTGAAATTGATAATCAGCGAGGCTATCAAATGTGCACTTGGACCGAACAAAGACAACAAGTTGATCGAAGGGGTATTTTCGAGAGAACAAAGAGTAAATACTTATAAAAATCAACAAAAATGTGGAAAAAGTAGATAAAAATGTCCCAAGTGAGTGCGGGACGGGTGGGACAAAAGTACTGAAAAGCCAATTTGGTCGCACCAGTTCTTTGTGGAAAAGGAGGAAGAGAATGTCCCGAGTGGTCGAGGGATAGCTAGGACAAAAAGTAAAGAAATTCGTGAAAATTTGATTTGGGAAATATTTGTCTAGTTCATTGTGGTAAAGGCAAAAAATAATGTCCCCAGTGATCCAGAGGAAAGTTTGAACAAAAGTGCGCTCGGGCCCCGAAAAGATGAAATAGCCACATCTAGTGAAGTGTAGAGATGGCGAAGGATAAAAATTTCCCAAACAAGCTGGGACATGCAGACCCAAAAAGGTGGAAAACCCTGAAAAATATAGCCAACTACTCACATTTATTACAGTATGGCACCCTCATCTTCATACGGACATAACTTTTATTTAAGCCGAATTCGCATGAAATTGGACTTTTTTGAAATATCTTGATGTCCTCTACACAACTATGACTGGTTTTATTATATTAGTGAGACTAAGTATTTAAAATGAAGAAGTATAGTCCATAATTTTAGAGGGTGTTTCCAGATTTCTCACCTACCACATAAAGAGGTATGGGCTTCCTTTCTTCTCAAAGGCAGAGTACCTGGAGGCATGGGTTTTGTAGTGGAAACCATCATTTTTGTAGGTGATTTTAATGTATTTTTGGGTGGTTGAAGCAGGATTTTGAATTCCTTCTCTCCTATTTTCTCTCATTCTTCCTATATATTGTAAGGAGGGGCTCATTTTAAAGTAGTTGGAAAACTTGTATCTGCCCCTCCCTTCTTCTTTCTTATCTGTAAGAGATTTTGTGGAGATTCCAAACCTCCTTATTGGACATTGTAATGCAAGATATGTTCCTTTGAGCTTGAGTGTGGTGTATTGTATCAATTTCTGAAGCAATATAAATAGATTTGTGGATATTTCAAACACCCCTTTTGTGTTTTATTACATCTTTTCTGGTCTTTCATCACATACAAATTATTGTGCACTATTGTGTTTTCATTACAAGACGTTGGTTGTGTTGTGTTTATTATGCAGGTTATCTAACCATCCTTCTTGGTGCATCACCTTCCCTTAGAGTAGGTTTTAATTGCATTTTCTCTATCTTTGTCTCCTTGAAAATATTAGATTAGGGTTAGATCTGTAACTCTCTACACTTTAGAGTAGTTGGCACTAGGATAGGATATGAAGTTGGCCTCCTCCGAAGAGCTTTCTCAATTCCAAATTCCCACACTTTGGGAAATGCTCCATGTTATGCAATCACACTGACTGTTACAATCCTTCAAATTGCAAAATAGATCAGGGGTGTTGTGATTACGCATCAACAATGATAATATTTTACCATCATTTATACCAAAGGTTACAAACATTTAACTCCCCTTAGGTAGTTCCTAAATAGTCCCTTCTAGCTCTTGAGAACAATGTCCTTGTTAGATTCTTGTATGGATCTAGATGCCCCCAATATAGGATGAATACATTTGTTGTGACACTCTGCCAACACCGATGTGTGTCCAAGATTCTAAGCTCTAACTCACAATGCTTCTCCATGAGCTCACCCTTTTCTCTTTTGAATCACCAAATTCCACTAGGTCTACCCTTCTAAGATGTCAAGATTATCTTCACCGTCACTTAGTCCCAAGATGAAAGCTATGTATTTTTAAATACCCATTATACCATTCCTTCATTGTTTTAAGTTTCAAGGTTGCACTCTTTTTCAAGCACCCACTTCCTTTATTAGGCCTTAATTGTGTGCAATTGTTCAAGCAAAACCGATAAGGATATCTTATTTCTTAATAGGTAAAGCACAAAGTAAATTTATTTTTGAATATGTTAAAGGAATTCTCTTCTATTATTAGTTTAAAATTTTAGGTTATAGTTCTTTAATTTGATCCATCAACTAGTCATACTATCACAATCCTAATTTTGCAACATTAGGATGCCTAATAACATACTATTACAGAACTTGTAACATTTAATGATTCAAGCCTCAAAATTCACACCGGGTTTTTCACTATCCACTCCATCTTATCTCTTTACTAGTCGGTGATCGGGTTTCCATTTAGTGTCTAAATTGTCTAGCTTTCAACCTGTCATACTGTAGGGGGAAGAGTTCTCATTACCTCTTTTACATGTATCTCGATTTGATTCTCAAAACACATGACCTCCTTTGAGTGTTCATATATCCATGAAGAATACCTTGCTACATACCATGCATCCATCTAACTAGAACACCAAGACTAATCTGAGTACAACTTTAGTCTTGACTCCTGTTGAGACTTCTTTCAAGATTTGTATAAAGAATTAGACCATTGTAATGTTTTAAATCCATCTTGATCAAATGGCACAACTAGCACAAAGACACTCTATTGGGCACTAAAATATTGGCTAAGTACAAGAAGACATGTGGGCATGCAGGGCCTATTTGAAGAATGGCACATGGGTTTAAGGCACGTAGGGTAGGGTTTAGCGGGAATACATGGTGTGCACTCACAAGACAAGATAGGTTTGGGACTTAGCCATATTTGGCATTCAAAAAAAGCATATGAGAAAAGTGTGACCCATCTAGCATGTGGAGTGATAAGATGTTAACCTAGTAGCTAGATGGTCAAGAATGGAATATTCCATGCATGCGATGGAAGGATCCAGAAAGACATCATTGCAAAGAGTGGAGATCTCGAGATCAAAGGAAGCATGATCCATTGGAGGACCACATGGACACTTGGCAACCAATATGTTATCTTAGGAAGGCATGGTGGTGGAGACTAAAGCTATATATAGAGATGTCTTGGGTAGAAGAAAAGGGACACACACCAAGAGCGGCATCATATAGCACTAGATAGGTGAAGCTCTGCAGGAATAATGAAGGATCCTTTGGGTTGGGATTAGGAGAACTGTAGGAGTGATGGCATATTTAGAGGGATGGGTCTATAACTAGTTTTGTAATGTGGAAAGCATAGCTTAGGGTCCTAATGCATGACTCTAGTCTACATTGTTATATTGGTTTGTTATGGCCTTAATGAATGTAATGTGGTTATTGAACTTGTTAACATGAATATAAGGTTCTATTCTAAAGAATATATTTTGTTCATGAGCATAAACCCTAGTGCATTTCCTTATGTTGTGAATCAGTTATGTATTTTGTTTAATACTTCTCTTTTTATATCAGAATGGATGCATTGATATGATAACTCATCCTAATCTCTTAGAATGAATGCATGGTTCTTTTCTTTTCTACATCTAAATCTATCATTAAGGATGTATTCTCACAAGACTCATATAAAGGAGGGCTCGACACCGTGTGTGCCTCAAGTGAACACCCAAAGGTGCCCATTAGGTGATAGGTGGTGCGCATGGGATTAGATTGTTATTCTAGGGGTATAAAAATGACTACATCTTGGTTCCATTATCGGGACCTCTTTTGAAGTTGTTGTGAGAAATGGCATACATCTTGGTCCCTATGATGCGTGATGACCAAACATCGACCTTGGAAAGTGTTGAAGCATGGTTCAAGAGCACGGAGGACAAATTTGCTCAAAGATCCAGCACTATACTTGAGTTCGATTCATGTAGATGGGTAGAAGAGAACTGTACCATGAGTTTACGAGACGTTATTTTTTTTGTTTTACGGTACAACTATATGAATGGTTTTAGCATATGCATCCGAGATCGATCCGGTACTATAGATCACGTGTATGGACCCAAGATGATTACCAAAGGCTATAGGATGCATATATGACTTGGACGTGTGTTGTTGATCACTGGTGGAAAGGAGTCTTGACTAGTTATACTTGGAATACGTCATTTCTACATATTCTTTCCCATAGGTTGCTGAGTTTGAGTTTCTGTGGGATCCCAGAGGATAATTTTTACATGTTATCTCTTTGGATATGAAGATCTTGATCATTACCCTAAGTTTAGAGGCATTCCTTATGGACAGCTAAGCTTCTCTTGAGCATTGGGCAAGAAAGCTAGGGTAGAGGAAGATGACAGACATAACGGCTAAAAAGGAAAGGGAAGAGAGACGACTCAAGTATAGTGATGCTCGTGAAAATGAAATGTCTAGATGATGCAAGGTTACGGGTGTGATGGATCTATAGAGGCGAAGTTGTGGGAAGGAGTTGAGATTCACGCAGAGGATGTGGAACCCGAGAAATTTGTGCTACCCCATATTGGAAAGTGCGGGAGAGAAACCCTCACTTTCGATGAGATTTCATCACATGGAGAAAAGAAGAGTCATTGGCAGCACGCATCTAAACCAACCTCGTTGACCAACTCCCTGGCACTTGGTTTTCCATATCAAGGAGGAATTATTGTAATCTAATTGTTATCGATGGAAGTAACCGATCTACGCCTGGGGATATAATTTCTCATTTGGGGCATACATGGCTGCGCAAACCATTCCCATATTTGGTCAAATTTGTGGACAAGGTGAAAATACACAAGGTTTGGGTATCACATCTAGAAGTGGCACGGGACACACATGCAGACAAGGGACAATATTGCAAACCATCGGCATGCGGTATAGTGGGACATTAGGGACACTAGGTGCGACCACTTGGGCCATTTTAAGCTCTGAGAGGTGGATCGATGGTATATGAGCTAGAGGACCTGGTGGACCTTGTGGATTTGGAGGATCTAGTGGGTCATGAGGAATAGGACCCGATGGATCCAAGTGGATCTAGTGGAGGAGTAAACACCGGAGGAATCAGGCTCTAGATCAAGAGGACAAGGGCCTCATCCACATCCATAAGTATTTTTGAGATGTCTTTTCACTTACCGTACTATGGGGTATTGAGGATGCTATAGAGCATATCCACAAGTGTGAATTACTATGGCCCGTGAAAGGGATCACTACCCGAAACAAAAATCAAGTGAGTTTCAACAACGTTGCAAGGGCACGTGTATAGTTGCTATATCGAAGTATGAACCCCATCAAAAAGTGGTAGACTACGCTACATTGAAGATCTCCTTCTTAGCGAGAATTCCATATCCTGAATTTTAATATAAGAGCATCGAGTGCCTAAAGGAGACCCATCAAGGAATGGAAGAGAGTGTAGGAATATGATGCACGATTTAAGACTCTCTTGTTAAAACTATCCTATGGAATTCACCCTTCTCAGCATGCTCAATGGTTTTTGGAGGATTGATAACATCATTTAGAAGGGCATTAACACACAATACATTCACAAACCCACGTGAAGCCTCGGAAGCTACCCTACGCACGTGAGAGGTTTGGGGACATTGATACTTAGCATTAGTGCTTTTCTAGAGGCTCAAATTTCTACAATGGCCAAGAATTTGGAGAGGTTGTCTACAAATTCACCGCATGAGGTTCATAGTGGTCCGTGGTGTATGGACATGAAGTGGAAGGGCATGAAAAGGATAGTTACCCTCGAGAAGTCGATACGTGCCATAGTGGTAGACTGTGATATTTTCCATGGGGATCATGATGTAAATAGGTATCCTCTACTACAAGTGTGTAATCCATAAGAATGTTTCTGTTATTGCAAGATTTGTACCTCTACAACCCATGATACCAAGGATTGTAGACTGATTGACTAGATTCATGATGTTATTGATCTTGGTGTGTGCAGACTAGTCTTGCAAGTAGTTCCAAGGATGATGATCATCGCTATGAAGGGTGCGCAGATGGAGGAGCACATGGAAGAGGTTTTCACAGAGGATTTCGTGGTCGCAGTAAGCTGCGAGTGGAGGAAGAAGTGAGTTCCTGCAAGGAACCTGTTATAATTGTGGGTCTACAAAGCATTATAAGTGTGAGTGTCCGACCTATTAGGTGCTCATAGTGCGAAAAAAAACATAAGTACAAGGAGTGCCCGATATTTTTGAGCACATGAGATAATAACACTAGAAAGATAAAGGTGTTGGGATGGTGAGTATAAAGAAGGCCAACCCACAGTGGATGTAAGAGTGGCGTATGAGTCGAGATTAGAACTTTGTCTTGAGTGCAATGGGTGAGTAGAGGCTACGTGCATAAGGGAGAAGCCAAGATAGAAATTGGTTGTTAGGGAAGAAGTGGTACATGGGAAGTATCCAAATCCTACTCATCGAAGGAATTTTATCAAGAGACTATGGATTTGATTCAAAGTTTGAAAGGGGAGATCCAATGTCTAAAGGAGTAGTCAAATCGGTTGGAGTAAAGGAATAGTGTCGAGGCTCGAAGGAGGACCTTAATGAAGTCAAGGAAGTATGTAGGATGTTAATGCAAGAGAATATTATTAGCTTGATAAGATAATGGTTGCAAGAAAAGGTACCATGCACCTGAAGAAGAGTGCAAAGGTAGGTTTTGCATGCAAACCTTCCTCCTCACAGCCTTGACTATGATAAGGAGATTACTTTGAATGCAATTGTTAATATTTGGCTTCTGAGTAATATCCTCATTGACACGGGAGCAGAGGTCAATGTTCTTACCTTGGATTCCTAGAATCAAATGGGAAGGCCCACATTACAACCATATTTGAATGTGTTGTATATGGAAAACAAGACAAAGGCAATGCCCATTGGAGTCTTGAAAGATGTGGTTATCACTATTCAAGGGGACAAGTTCACTAGGGAATTTGAAGTCTTGGCACTTGCTAAGGTGGATAATTTCCTAGCATTACTTGGGTGCCCTTGGTGTTATAAAAACAATGTCGACATGTGGTTTAACAAGGGGTATATCAGTTTCAAGAACAAGGAAGAAAGGGTGATTATCCCTTTAACAGATGGGAAATCAGCACCCTATACTGAGCCCTTAGGAGAGGAATTCCTTGATAGAATCTATGTGTGCTCCATCAGAGATCCTAAGATAATTCATCCCATGGAGGGAGTTATCTAGTTTGAAGATGCTTAGTCCTTGAGTGATACCACTAGCATGGCATGTGACAATTGGGTGCATAAGACTTATGAGTTGATTGGGTGAAAATTGAGAGGATCTGTAATAAGTTTAATGAATGTGTCTCGGTACCAAGTGCCAGGAGGGAAGAAGTTGTTGAGTTACTCTGGAGGAGCATACCCTAAAATTTTCTTGCAAGAAATGGAGGCTCAGTGGAAGAATGAGGACAAGAGAAGGGGAATGCTTAGTTATAACCTACTCGGAACTACAGTGATGCACTGGTGGGCTACACATCGAGAGAGCCTCCTAGAATGGTGTGAGGTAAGAATCACATTTTCTGTAAGGTTCTCTAGGAGAAACATGCCCATTGTCATCCAAGACTACCATGGTAAAAAGAAGCCTCATTTCATGTCCAAGCGTGTGAAAAGGCATGGATGGGAAGCACATAAGCATTACCACCTTTGTTATGGGTGCATAAGTTGTATTCCACCTTACAAGGCTATGCGCGTGTATGGTATATTCATTTGGAGATGCTCCGTTCAAAGGTAATTGGCAGGAGTTGGTGGCTGATCTCATTCAAGCTTTTTCAGTATAGGAGTACAAAGCAATTGGTGGATAAGGCATTACAAGTAGTCAAGCACCTTATAATGGGAGATATCACTATGATGAAGATAGAATACATGAGCTACTAGGAGAACCTAGTTTAGAGACAAGTTTTGATGAAGAGGAATTAGAGAAATTACAGGTTGAGCGCGTGTGCATGGAAAAGGACAAAGGAAAATGGTCTATGTAGTAGATGGTGAGGAAATGGAAAGTTTGGATGTTAACCATTCTGAAGGTACACGTGAAGTCATAGATAGCATTGATGAGCAAGCATGCACCTACCATGAGCCATTGAAAACAAATAAGGTTAACATTGGGATAGAGATAGAACCTAAGGAAGCTATCATTGATGACTATTGGTCAAAAAAAGAAGTTTCAAAGGTCATTGATTTGTTGCATGAGTTCCAAGATTTGTTCCCTCGTGGGTACCATGAACTCAAAGGCATCCACCATTCCTGTGGGAGATGAGAATCAAGTTGAAGGAAGGTGTGTGCCCAATTCAAAAGAGGCCTTATCGAATGAATCTGAATTTGTGTGTACAGGTCAAGGAAGAAATAGACAAGATGATAACATCTGGTATCATTGAGGTTGAGGAGGAATCAGAATGCATAAGCCCAATGTTCATTATTATCAAGAAGGATGGAAGAATAAGGATTTGTGTGGACTATAGGGATCTGAATGCAGTATGTGACATTGATCCTTTCCCAACCCCCTTTACTGAATAAATTCTAGAGGGAGTAGTTGGGTGCAAGGTCTACTCTTTCACGGATGGGTTCTCAAGGTATCACCAAGTCAGGATTGCAAAGGAATACCAAAGAAAGACAACTTTCACCACTAAATGGGGAATTTTTCCTACACGCAGTTATGCCTTTTGGATTGAATAATGTTCTGATGTGTTCTCATGCATCGTGTTACAAGCATTTCAGACTTCATCCATAAATTTCTTCAAGTTTACCGGATGATGGTGTGTATGTGTTGGTAAAAGAGCATTGTGAAATTTTGAGGTTGATGTTTGAGAGATGTCGGTAATTTAGGATATCCCTCAACATTAAGAAATGTATTCGCTAATCCATTTGGAACCCTGTTAGGACATATTATATGTAAGGATGGTTTACTAGTGGATCCCACCAAAGTTATAGTTATTGTGGGATCGGGGGAGCCTACTAAGCAAAGCGCGGTGTGTGGATTCCTTGGACATATGCCGTACTATAGGAAATTCATCAAGGGGTATGCCAAGATCACCATGCCCTTGGAGGAATTGCTAAAACACAAGAGTGCCTTTCATTGGGGAGAGGCACAATTAAAGGCATTTGATACTTTGAAGGATAAACTTTTCATTGCACCCATACTATGCTTTCCTTCTTAGGATAAGCCTTTCCATGTGCATGTTGATGCCTCAGGAACAGCCATGGGAGTAGTACTAGCATGCCTAGTGAGTGGAGTGTTGATCACCCTTATGTTTTGCAAGTAGGAACTTGACAAAGGAAAATGTAATTACACAACCAGCTGCGAGCGCGAGGCACTGTCAATGATCTACACACTACATAAGTTCAAACAAGTACCTATTGGCAATACCCTTTATATTCTATACATACCACATGGCATTGAAATACTTGGTGAACAAGCCCATTTTGCAAGGGCGCATATGTCGTTGGGTCCTATTATTCCAAGAGTTTGAGTTCACGATGGTTGTAAAACCAAGGAAGAGTAATTCAAGGCCTAACCACTTATCAAGGATTGACTAGGGGAGGACACGTAAAGCATTAAGGATACCATGTCACATGCACAATTTATTTAGGTTGCGCAGCGTGCCCTTGGACTTGGAAGATATCACAAGTATTCTTGAAAACTGGTGTGGCACCGGATGAGATGAAGGCTCTGGAGAGGAAGCAGTTAGCAGTACGTGACGTTCCCTACATGTTGATTAGTGGATATCTGTATAAGTTAGGACATGATGAGGTTCTGTGTCGATGCGTATTGGAACATGAGCGCATGGTAATTATGGAGGAAGCACATGGTGGGATTGTAGGAGGACACTATGTAGGAAATGTAACCACATGGAAGATTCTACTAGCAGGGCTTTAGTGGGAAACCATCTACCAAGATTGTATTGAGTTTTGCAAGGCCTGTGACCATTGCCAGTGCCTTGGAAAACCTGGAAAGAGGGATGAAATGCCCTATGACCAATAGCCAGCTCTGAACCATTTTAAAAATGGGAAATCAACTTTGTGGGGCCAATTTTTCCAGCCAGCGTGAAGGACTGGTTCACGATATATCATTACTTGCATTGATTACCTGACAAGATGGGCAAAGGTAGCACCTACGAAGGATTTGCACTACAAAGCAAAAAGCGCTAGATTGTTATGGGAGAACATAATCAATAGTGTACAATTGTCCTTTAAGCTTAACAAGTGATAGAGGTACACATTTCTGAATGAAATGATCAGGATTCTATTGGTAGATTTTATGGTGGCCCATCACAAGACTACCCCTTATCACCCTCAAGTGAATGGAACTACTAAGGCATTTAAAAAATATTAAGTCACGTTTTGACCAAGATCTTGTGACATCGGAAGACAAGATTGGGATGACAAAGTATCAGTCATTCTATGGGCATACAGGAAAACCTACAAGAGGTTGAACAAGGTCGCACCATTTCAATTGGTGTTAGGCAGGAAGTTATTTTGTCATTTTAATTCATGTTACCATCGTTATGTATAGCGCATGATGAGATTGGATGATGAACAAGCACTAGAAGAGAGGATTGATAAGTTGATGTAAGTTAGACGAAAGGTGATCACTTGCTAGATGGAGTTAGAAGATAGAAAAGGAAAGAAAAAGGCATGGCATGATCGTCATATCAAAAACAAGTAGTTTGAGGTTGGGTAGATGGTTTTGTTATATGATTCCAAGTTTCTGCGCCATCCGGGAAGTTGAAAGTCCATTGGCTAGGACCTTACATCATCTCGTACATCCTTGATTCAAGCACTTTCCAGTTACAAGCGCTAGATGGGACAAGATTACCAAGTCATTTCAATGGGAGTAGGTTGAAGCCCTACTATAAATAGGCCTTCCTAGTGTTTTCAAATAAGGCAGGATTACACGTTAGCTTAGGATTTCCCTTTATGCTTGCTTTTTGTTTTCTTGTGTTTCCCTTCTCGTTGCTTATTGACTTCTTTTCTGTCTTGTTTTGCGCCTTGTGTACCAGGTACCAAGAACCACATTATTTTATGAGCTTGTGTATGCATAGAGGACCATGCATCTGTTTTAGTGTGGGTTGGAGTAGTGCAAAGTAAAGTATAAGCTAGTACTAAAATTTGAATAGCCCAATAGAAGGAAGCACGTAAGGTTGAGAAAGTGCGTCAGAAACTTGATGGATAATGAATTGTGGTGTTAAGAAGGTTGTAACAAAGACCACGTACAAATAATGAAGAGCGTAAGAACAATATGAGGTAAAGCGAGGGAAAAATTAGGTAAATGACGGAAGAAATGCCTTCATCACTATAAACTCACATGTAAGAGTCTTCGGTCATATTGGATTTTTGTAAAGAGAAAGTTATAGAAGGTTTTTCGTGTAGGATTGGGCATGTGGGTAAGGGCACTTAAGGTCTACCTAGTAGAAAAAGGTTCATTTAATGCTAATTACATGGTAGGTGGTATAGCATTTATTCTTTAGAGAGGAGGAAAAGCTATAATTATGAAGTCGGGCACGTTATTATTTACCTTGCTTTTGTGAATATAGAGCTCTTATTAACTAGGGCATCCAGAGAGTAATTTGCGTAAAGGAAGAAGAATCATAAAGATCTAATCGCATGACTAGGGTTTATTTGTAAGCTTGAGTGGAGAGTACGGGCGTGTGGAGAGTTCTTTTCTCGAATATGTTATCTTATGGAAGAATTTGTTCTTAGTTAGGGTTTGGCAACCAGGTACAAAAAGAAGGAGGATTCTTCATGGAGTGGAGCCTTAGAGTTGAGCATAGTAGTAGATTAGAGCAAGAAGGAGGGATTTAGGTTATAGCCCGATAAGAAAACATGGCACCAAAGAAGGCAACCATCTCACCAACAAAACATAAGGGCAAGGCAAAGGAAATCAAATAGTTGTCGTTGTTCACTCTGGATGAAGAATGGTATGCATAAATGCAATACCCAAATGGAGTATTATTGGGGAAAGAATGGGTGTCACACTTGAGATAAATGGTTGTGAGCAATTACAACTATCACACGAGCACTACTGAGAAAGAAATGGTGTTGGAACTAGTTTGTCCAACTAATAAGAGGACACTAGATAGAATGCTAATAAATAGAGATGAAGTGAAGGTAAAGTTGGAGAAGGCAGGGTTGTTACAACTATATGAGTTTCCTTATTTTGGCAAGCCCAAGCGACTATATCAGTGGTTGATGTCATGCATACATGAATACCACTTCTATTTTATAGGTCGTAAGATGCATATAACCCTTGGCTTATATCCAAGTTCACTAGCTTGAATTGTGAAGGAGAATCCATAAATGATGACTTGGATGACGAATTGTGGTACAAGTAATATGTGACATTCTTGGGGAAGAGTGGAGGATCCCTTAGTAGTTTCTCACACTTTTGGATTTCGCATTAGCATGTTTACGTTAACAAATGGGACTAAGATCCAATGGTGTAAGCTACCCTTCTACTTCATTGTGCAATACTTCCAAGTAGGGGTGAACGGTTTAAGGAGGCCAAAAGTCTAAGGTTTGGCCTTAGTGAGGTAGAAAAAGACCACCTTGATTTGCACCAAAAGCTCATATACCCTAAAAGTGTGCATATGTGGAGAAGTATGTCTCCATGAAGAAGTACATATGATGAAGCCGATAACATTGTCGATCGCCGGAAGGGCTACAGCTAGGGTATATATGCGTGCATAAGGCCTAAGTTTGAGAAATGCACCTCTCTAGAGAGTGATGTCTCCATTCGAATACCCCACATGCAGGAAAAAGGCCACACCAAAGAAAAGGAAAAGAGAAGAGGTGTTGGAGAAGAAGGCACCAAGTGTGTAAACTACACAATCGGTGGGCAAGTAGAAGAAATCGTTAAGCCTAGCACTTATGCATGTAGGAAGAATTCCTCGATCAAGGAAAATACCATAAAAGAAGAGGTTCCAGGCACGAAGGACCCCTCATACATGAAGAATCACCAAGGAATATGTTTCTTATTAAGGATAAAGAGAAGGAAGAATCTCCTATACTAGAATCACTAGTTAGGAAGAAGCAGAGGTGACAGAAAGGGAAAACTCGGAGGAAATAAAGATTCGAGAGGCCTACATTGGTGGTGAGGGATGATGAGCGAGCCGAGGGAGGTCAATACCATCTGGTATATAATGTACATGACTCTGAGGAGGAGGAAGATGAAGAGGAGAATGACGAGGAGGAAGCAGTGATTAAGGCAAGGGGGTGAGCAAAGAGGTAAGCACCAAAAATCGGGAACCCCAAGACTCATTAAGGAATAAGTGGAAAATTCCACAGAAAGAAAGTAGCGAGCATCATTAAGGATTTTGTGGAGCAGGAGTTAGATCGAGCGCAGATGAAATTTTGAAGGAAATAGAAGAAGAAAGTGTTGGGAAAGAATATGACAAACATGGGTGGGAATCCCAATTTGGTGGTAAGCTTCCCAAAGGCTATGCAAATAGGTGGGAAGGAGTAATAGCAGCACAAGGGAAAGGGATGGGCTATATTAATTATCCAAGCAAGGTGCTATGCACGTGCTTCCAGAGCACCATACCAATAGAACAACTCTTGGTTATGACTTCATTTGATGAAGAAGGTGCATATCCATAAACCAGAAAGATGTTATCTTGGGCATTTGAGTCCCACGTGGATGAACCTGAGTTTGAAGTAAGTCAAGGAGTGCTGATGAAGGTGTCCAGAGACAAAAGGAGTAAATCCCTTGGTGAATGCTCAAAAATTATCGATGAGCGGGTCTACAACACACTCAACAAAGTTTCAGTTGAGATTGAGGCTAGACTATTCAGAAGAAATGATAGAGTGAGATTCCTAGAGGAGGAATTGGAGAAGAAAAAGGAGGAGCTCATTGAGAAGAGAAAAGACTTAAAGCAAGAAGAGCTTATCAAAGTGTGCAGTTAAGGTGTGAACTGAAGGAAGATAAGGCAAAGGTGTGTGAAGTCTCTAAGAAGGTGGAGATGATTACGGATGTCATTGTCTTAAAGCATCCCAACCTAGCGCCACCCAAGAAAAAATATGAATCATCCTTACAGTTTCTGGAGGATTTGACTCACATCCTCATGATGGAAAGGCAACCACTTTCCTTAGAGACCATAGAAGAAGCATTGGCATGCCAAGAGAGAGAAGAGAAGCTGAAGGTTATCAAGATTGTTGCTCGATATACCAAACTCCTTACAGAGGTAAAGGTCGCCGCACAAGTTTTGAAACTACATATGATAATTATGTTAATAGAGATATAGTGGAAAGCATCCTAGTCGCTACACATGAAGTGAAGCTCAAGGAGTTTCAAGAGAAGAATAAGGAGAACAAAGCAGAAATGGATAAAATCTTAGCCAAGGTAGAGAAGAAGTCAAAATCTATCGAGACCTTATGAGGATCGATCAAAATCTAGCTAAAGGAATTATACCCCTGGATCACCCGCATGATGGACACACTTGATGACTTAGGTAAGCAATTAGAGAGTATTGTTAAGACAATGAGTGAAAAAGGGAGGAAATAAGTTTTGAGGAGGTGAGCGCCCTATTCGGAGACCTCTGTCAGCAAGCGCAGAGTGAGGTTGATGCCTAGGAAAATCTAGAGGTAGAAATAGGGAAGGATTTCCCTCTCCTCCTTCAAAAATAAGCATTATTCTCTTTCATTTCCCCATTCTTTCATTCTTTCTCCCAATTCTTCATTCCTTCATTCTTTTTCCACTATTCATAGCCTGTAATTCTTTATTCATTAAAGAGAAGTGTTTTTGAGGATGGAGAACAGGTGTAGTGTGGGGTGATGTTGGGCCCCAAAATATTGGCTAATTACAAGAAGGCATGTGGGCGTGCGAGGCCTATTTGAAGAAGGGTGTGTGGGTTGAAGGTGTGTAAGGTAGGGTTCTATCAAGGTTTAACAAAACACACAGAGTGCACTCACAAGACAAGACAGGTTTTGGGACTTATCCATATTCGGTGTTCCAAGAAGCACATGAGAAAATCATGACCCATCTAGCATGTGGAGTGGATAAGGTGCCAACCTAGTAGCTATATGGTCAAGAAAGGAATATTCCATGCATGCGATGGAAGGATCCTAGAAAGACATCATTGCAAAGAGTGGAGAGCTCAGATCAAAGGAAGCATGCTCCATTGGAGGACCACATGGACACTTGGTAACGATTTGTTATCTCAGAAGGCATGGCGGTGGAGACTAAAGCTATATATAGAGATGCTCGGGTAGAAGAAAAGGGACACACACCAAGAGTGGCATCATATAGCACTGGATAGGAGAAGCTTTGCAGGAATAATGAAGGATCCTTTGGGTTGGGATTAGGATAACTCAAGAGTGATGGTATATTTAGAGGGATGGGTCTATAACAGCGGTTTTGTAATGTGGAAAGCATAGATTAGGTCCCGATGCATGACTCGGTTTGCATTGTTATATTGGTCTGTTATGGCCTTAATGAATGTAATGTGGTTATTGAACTTGTTAACATGAATATAAGGTTATGTTCTAAAGAATATATGTTGTTCATGAGCATAAACCCTAGTACATTTCCTTTGTGTTATGAATCAACTCTGTATTCTATTTGATACTTCTCTTTTGTTATTTGAATGGATGCATTGATATGATAACTCATCCTAATCTCTTAGAATGAATGCATGGTTCTTTTCTTTCCTACATCTAAATCTATCATTAAGGATGTATTCTCACAAGACTCATATAAAGGAGGGTCTCGGTGCCGCACATGCTTCGGGTGAGCGCCCAATGCCCACTTTGGGTGATAGGTGTACGCATGGGATTAGACTATTGTTTAGGAGTATAAAAATGACTACACACTATGTCTCTTCTTCTCATTTATAAGCTTTTAAGGTTCACACTAACATTTTATTTTCTTGGAGTGTTGAGCATACAATTGGAAACGTATCTTCTTACTTTATTGTCTTGTACTTTACAATCCGATGAGAAATTCACTTTATCTTCTAGATATTTTCTTGTAGAGTATCATATTCACCTCTTGTAGAGAATTACCTTGAAATCACTACAATGTTGTATTCAACTAACCTAGATCAGATTAAGACACATTCCATAGTATATTCTTGGTAAAGAATCGATTTGAGCTTTTCTGCAAAACTTTCATAGAATTTTTCAGCATATACATGGAAGTAACTTTGATTGGAAAAGGAATAAACTAGTGAGAAGTAGAATCTGCTTCTTTTCAACTGAAAAATTCCTTCTAGAAGCATGGAGAAGGTACACCTCCTTATCATCTCACCTTGGAACAAGAGGAATTCATGAAGACAAAGCATGATGACTCTATTTTTCCCTTTCTTACCATTGTTTTCTTGTTGAACTTCTTAGCCGCATTCCTTAGGGTGACAACCACATCACCTGAGATCTCATCTTCTACTTGAGTACCTGATAAGCACACATGTTTCAGCTCATACACTTGTTCCAACACTACTTGAGGAAGGAATTGTCCATCCTTTGCACTCTAACTCTCCTCCTTCCTCTTGCCTTTTCCATCACCTCGCTAAGGTCTTGTTTGTACTTGTACTTCTCATGTGACTATTTTATAATGTTGTGTCCCTTCAACATCTACTCTTGTTATCTTCTTGTCATCCTTTGATGTCTCAACTTCTGATTTTTCTTCCTTGACCTTGCATACCCATTTTCTTTCTTCTTTCTAGCATCTCTCTCAACCATAGTTGACTTGGTCTTACTTTTTGAGTTTGAATTTTCTCTGTATATCCTTTTTCCTTGTCTCTGGAATACATTCAACTTATAGCTAAATCTAGGTGGTTCATAATAATTTTTGGAAAAATTCCTTAGCTTATGGTAGTTAAATCAAATAACCTGATTTTTGTCCCAAAACTAATTTACTAGATATTCTAAACAATTCTTGACTGTGTGACCTTTTCCTTTACAATTAAAACACACTATGTTCTTCTCATAATCAGACCTACAATCTCTCCATGGATAGCCTTCATATACCTTTCTCCTACAATCTCTAGCTCTATGTCCAAAGATGTTGCATGAAAAATAAACTCCATGAAACTTACCTAATAATATCCTTGCAGTTGGCTACCTAAAGATCTTCTTGTGCTCTTTGTTGTCCTTCTTGGGTGAGAACATCCTTGACAAGAAGTATGACTTGATTCAACTCTAAAATCCTTTTGTTTTGTTTGTTCCATCTCTTCTTTTAGATTATTTACTTATGCATTTAATTTTTCACATTCTCCACTCTTGGCTTGAATAGTTTTTCTAGCATGTCTCATGCTCTACTTTACCAGAATGTCCTTGTTTTCTTTGCAAGATTTCAAGCTGGTTAGTAACCTGTGCCAACTCAATCTTCAGGGTCTTTAGTTCCTCTTCAAATTTAAGGAAATTATTTTCTTTATATTTCAAGGCCTTTGACACTTTTTCAACAAATGAAGCCATCTCATTTAGTTCTTGACCATGGTTAACTTCCTTAAGCTTGATTTCTTCCTTTAACTCCTTTATAATATCTTAAGCAATTTCATACCTCTTCTTCAACACTGACTTTGTTGATGTACCCATGTTTGTGTCTTTAGGATCACCTCCAAGCTATTAGAATTGATTCAGGAGGACCAGGCTCGATACCAATTGTTAGAAACTAGGACACTGAGAGGGGGTGAATCAGTGTCTATTCATATTTTTACCTCATAAATTGATTCATTCAACTTTCATCATTTACTCTAGATTAGCAATCACAAGCAACAAAAAGAGAAATCACACACTGAGATAGATTTAATGTGGGAAACCCAAGCTAGGAAAAACCCACTGAAACCATGAACTATGCTTAGGACTAACTTGTCCTATTTTTGTTACAATGGTTTTATGGTTGAGCTTCAACTCAACCTAGAGCTGTAACTCCTAGGTTTGACCAAGTTGTTACTCAGTCTAGAGGCTTCAACCCCCTGTAATTCAACTAACTACTACTGATCTTTAGTGAGCTTCAACTCACATGGAAGTTATAACTCCCCAAAGGCTAAGTTCTACTTAGACTTTTCAATTTTGTCACACAAACTTATTGTCTTACACAATTGATAGTGACACTATATTTACACACTTTACTTCTTCTTCTTTAATTCATAATTTTATTGTTGATACACTCTTTCTTTTTCGATCATCGAGTTCAATTCCCGGTCTATGTCATGTAAGGCTCACTTTGCAACTCAAATTTCTTTATCAACTTAACTATCTCCTTCTTACACCTTTTCTATCATAGAATCACTCAATCTTGTTGCATTCAACTCATCGTCTTTTTTATCATGCATCATAGCTCTCTCTTTTCTTATTCCTGAATCATCCTAAAAATTCTATCATACAAATTTTATCTCTCCGCAACTTCACCTTATGACTTGCTTCTAGGACAACAAAACTAACTACTTTTCTTGTCTATATTCAACTTGATACTAATTAATATAATCTTTAAGCTCTTTGTGTTTCATGAGATCACCCACATCTAAAATTTGATCATCATCTCCTTATCTTTCTCATTACACACTTGCATGCTCTTACAAGTATCAATTACTCCTAGCATTCATTACATCATAATTTTACTTTTTCTCAATTCATGTTTGTACTATGTTCATTTATCATCTTGACACAACCTTGATTTTTTCATCACATATATCCTTCACCAATAACACTCTAAACCACCCTCCACAAATCTCAATTCTAGGCTTCATGTCTTCACTCCTACACCATCTTATTCAACTATGCAACAATTCTTTTGTTACATACTCTTTCTTGACTATATTTAAAATTCTAACACTTGTTTCATGCACTAATTCACCAACTTTATTTTACATCACATATCACTCATTTCATGTCTTTGTATTTCATGTTTCACATTTACATCAGCTCTTGCCCTCGAATTTTTTTATTATAGTCATGTATATCATATTTTTCAAATATATGTCACTCTTTTCCCTTCACTTGAGCTACATTCACAAACCCAAAACCATCTCTAGCTCGAACATCACCTCACAAAGACCATTCAACTATTAAAACCTCTTCATATCTTTGTCTTTTGGACTTCATAGCTCTTAACCAAGAGCTTACATTTCACCTTCCTAACAAGTTGGATGAGTGACCATTCTTTTTTTTTTTAACTTCTCAAGGAATTTTGAGCTTCTTCAAGACACATTTCAAGTGATCATGCATATACATGGTATTACAAATTCACCAAGAGAAAAAATAAGGACTTGGTAATTTCAAACATTCTCTTCACTAGTTTTGTGTTATACTTTCAAACGCAGTTCTCAATGACTCGGGGGGTCACTTATTAACAAAGACTTCTTATTATCTCTTAAATCACCTTTCAAGGCTTTTCTTGTATAAAATAAGGCTATCTCAGGTTCCATTTATGAGAAAGCTCGCACAATCTGAGTAACCTAATAACATGGACTTAACATAGGAGCCCATTTCTTTCAAACATTATGAAGCATTCCCAACTTCTTTTCAATCTTATTTTTGTTGTATAAAGGAAGAATGAGCTCTCAACTAACAAAGTAGACTCTTAATTTGAATGAAAACCTCAAAATTCTATGCTAGCTCGACTGCAAAAACATGATTTGAAATTCACCTTCATGGCTTGGTGAAATTGTTTGAAACCTTTTTATAATACGTTCGTATGCCTTATGTAAATATATCCTCAAAATTTTAGAGATTCTTGTTGGTTCAACTTCTATATTCACTCATTTTGTCTCCAAACCCTAGTATCAAGATTTGTGGTACTGTATATGCCTCGAGATAATAAATAAATTGATTTTTTATTTGAATCTTAATGAAATTCGACACTCTCACTTCCTGTGCACTTGTGGATGATCCCTTCACATTTTAAATGCAATCATTTTGATTGAAACATTCCAATATATTCTCATACTACAGAGAAAAACAAAGTTTAGTTTGTAAATCAGATGATGACATGTTTTTGTTTGACAAGAAAAATTCAATAATTTGTGAGAGAATCCATGCCTTTGAGGAGAAAATTTTGACCTTTGGGGAGAAAACATTACCAGAGACCATATGTTTGACTTCACTAAAACATTCTTGCTTTATAGAGGAGATGATGATTGTCATTTTCTTGGCATGGAGCTAGTAGATGGTCTTTGTACCTAATAAACATCATTGAGCAAGCTTGCATGAGCTTAAATGGATTCATACTGACCTTACAATCCTTGAGTGACACTTAAAGTAGTATCTTGATCCCTTCTTCATGAAATAAGCCATTCATTTCACTAAGAATGCATTGAGTACCCTAACTACCTCACCGATAATGTACTCGAGATTACTCAAATAGAATATTGAGGATGTATTGATTTCATTTGATTATATCTCAAACAACCTACATTCATTGCCTTCGACCACAATACAAAAAAATCTTTTGATGGGGACTTTACAAATTTCAGCAGAGGTCAATCTTCTTATCAAACACAAATCGGTTGAGATGCAAGGTAGATAGGCTTCACAAGTCACCACACCATTGCATTCCTGAATTTTACTACATGCCTAGTGTGACCACACTTTATCTCACTTCTTTGACTAGTTTCAACCTTATGGTCATCACACATTTTCAAAGACAAGGGTTTCACTTTTTCTTGCAAGTTTGTCTTTACACATTAAAGCACAACTAAGAGTACAATATCCTGATGAGATGATGCGAAGTTTAGAGACATTGAGCTTTAATATTTCTAAGGAAATTTATTGAAATATTTTCAAAGTATGGAATAGGATTCAAACTTATGCTTCCACACCTAGAGATTCACCCTGAATTCTTCAAGAATATCTTGGATATGTAAAGTCTACAAAGTCTGACCAAACAAGTACAAAGACACCCATTCTGAAGGACACACATATCATAATTTTATCCTCGAGAGAGTCTTATTCACTCCGAGATGCATCACTATCTTACACAAGTCAATTTAAGTCAAAACTACTCATATTGTTCTTATTGTTCCAAGAAGACAGTCTGGAAGACAAACAACCTTGTTAGAAAAATACTCATAACTTCCTTATTTCTCAACCAATATTCCTCAAAATTTTACAAAATCTCATACTTGAAGTTCTCTTAAAACATTTATTCTATGATTTATTCAAAGAAGGTTTGAAAATTTCTTGGATGCTAAGAATCCAGAGGCCTCAAAATGTATTTTTCAAGAAGGCAATTTTAGAAAAACATGAATAAATTTAAATTCCCATTTCAAAATTGATGAAATTTCACCTGAAGCACTATGAGACACCTCTCTACAAATTGCATGTGTTGTTTATCCATAGTTTTTCCTATAATATTGAGACCCATCTCATTTATCGTAGCAAACACTTTTAGTTCTCAAAGTCAACTTTGGCTAGCTTTTGAATTTTGTCTCCAGGAGCCAAACTAAGCCTTGTTATTGCTCACACATGCCCTATACCACATTCCTAGGTTGTGCCCATGCTTAAATCATCTTGTAATGACTGTACTAAGTTTTCACACCTCATCAGGCTCTAGAAACAGCTGAATGGGCCATTTGCGATTGTGACACCTACAAAATGACATGGAACTTACTATGAAAAATCTTGAAAAAAATAATACCATCATATATGACATGTATATCCTCTAAGACAAGCATGCCAACCTTTTCCATGCTTCAATAGACTCCTACATCAAAACCAACCCTGCAACATATGAACCCATCCCGAATGCACACTAAACCACTTAGAAGGCACTTTCAATCATCCTTCATGTCTTTGGTCGAGATTCACTTCACCACTCACTTCTTTTCCATTAATACCACTTGATATCAATGACAACATCAATGATCAAGGTTTAACAACTGAATCGGTGTCTCATGGCCTTTCCTTTAGGAGAAAAAATGGTTAATTCTCTTTTGATAATTTGTTCAAAATTACATGGGGTGTAATTTTAGACAACACATCCTTCAAATTTCAAACTTAGCCAAATTTCAAGATTTCACAAATTTGGGATTTGAAGGTTTCAATATTATAACCAATTATGAAAAACATGGTTGACTATAGAAAATTTCTTAACATCCACATCTTGAAAACCATGTTTCTAAAAAAATAGAACAAAAAAACAAGGTGTGATTATTTTAGGTAACCACACCTCTTGTGGTGTCTCTATTGCCTCGATCTGTTTTTGATCTCATAAGAAAATTTACAATCCATCTAATCGCTAAAACCGGTGAATCTTCCCTCCTTAATGGGATGGAATATTTTATTATTTAGTTACGTTTGGTATAACACTTTTCTTGTCATTGACCATTCACCACTTTGATTATAGGATTAGAGGAAAATATTATATCATTCACATTTTCACATTTAACTTGAAGATCAGAAAGTCAAGTCTTAAGAAAGCTGAGATTTTGTTGAGCCCAAGGACACACCCAAAAGCATGTATAAGCTCAACCACGGCTAATTTTTTTGACTCAATATTTTTGGAATCTAAAACCTCCATTATTACTCCTAGCCCGAATATGTATGTGTATGAAATATGCTACATTATTCTCCCTTTATTAAAAACAAAACAAATGACTAAAGTTCCTCAAAATTTTCAAGCATTCAACTCAGTAAATTGCCACCATTTTTTTCAAAGTTATGTAATTAAACCTTGGAGAACATGTAAAAAATACTTACATGACCATAAAAACTATGGAAGTGAAAGAGAACAAACTGCAAATGGTAAAAGTTACTAGGCCATGTATGTTGCCTTTCATGCACACTACCCGAAATGAACACATGGTAGATTTGATAGGTGATATCTACCCTCCCCAAAAAATACACCACATACATAGCACACACCATAAAATTTACCATGCTCCACATAAGATGCGCATGTAAACGACATGACAGTGGGGTAAGAAAATCGGCACTAGAGGGAGTCATATCACGAGGGACCTTCACGCACATACGGAAGATAAATTACAGAGATTTTATAGTCATCTACTCAGGTGTGCTGCCAAAGAAGCAAGGTTGAGGCAACCAAATTCATTTAAGAAATCACTTTACGCGTGGTTTATAGTTTTTACATTACAGGTAAACCACATCCTCTGAAATTTCAAACCACTAATAAACATAAACATTTGTCTTCCCGTCTTCCCGGTTTGAGTCATTCATAGTAAAGGAAATCAAAGGCAAGGTTCTTGGAGAGCATAGCACACAGTCGAATGTGTCACATTCCGTGACTCACGAGTAACTTGGCATCGAAAACTAGAAAACCATCACAAATATGCAATTTAATTTTCTTTATTTTTCTTTATATGCAACCACAAAACCATGGTAAAGGTTGATTTTTCTTAATTTTTCTTTATGTTTTCACACTGAATATGGGTCTCGAACGAATTTGATTTAAAACCATGTTTATTAATTTCTCAATTATTTTTAAATGTGGTTACTGTAATTTATCACCAAATATGTCTGAACAGTTGTGAATGTCAAATTTTTTAGCTTTTGGTATATTATCATATATACATTCTTGTCTCATGAAAAATTCTAATGTAGATGTTTCAACGGAAGATGATGTGTAGATAATGCTTAGGAATACCATTGAATAGAGGTGGAATAATTTGCATATTTTTCTAAGTATCATAGCTTAAATAATCTCTCCATTAGTTTTGATAACACCGAAATCGTTAACACAAATTAACTAGTTTAAAGCAAGATCAACACCATAATGATCTAAAGTTAAATGCAAAGCTAAGGAATGAAACATCAATGATAAAAGATTAATAGCATAATAATGGAGATTAAATGAAACTAACATCTAACATCTAAGAATGCCTACTAAGTATGTTTGATTAACTAGCATAGACCTAAATAGATCTAGAGCAATCAAATTCATGGAATGGTTGTTACTCCACAAATGGTGAGATCTCTAACATAATACTAAAATTTCATGTTAGATACCCTCCTACTAACCATAATAAAGGCTTTAGCAAAATATGAGCATGTGAATCCTTAAAGGATTTTAGGTCTTTAACATATATCTTATATGAGGCTATTAATAAAATCATGGTGTAAAATAAAAAGGAATGAGGTGCACTCTTTTTTATAGTTTTCCTTTTGGGAGAAACTTGTATTTTGGTGCATGTGGGACTAAAATCCCCAAATTAGATTAGAATTGCTAATCATGATTAGGCCTTGCTAATCACAATTAGTGAATTACCAAGTGATTAAGAGGTATGAAGCCTTAATCAACCGCTTAGGGTCAACTAGGAGGCTAGGATAAGATTTTGAAGCTTGTTGAGACATTATGGAGGTGAATGGGGTGATTTTGAGTGGTTGCAAGAGGGGTTTAAACCAATACTAGGGTATATTGACCAAAACAAGGGCAAAATAGGCTTAATTAGCTTATAATCGCTAATTGTCTATTTTGAAGAGGATTTTGACTTACGATTCACCGTAAAGTGGCATCCTGAATGTGAAAGGGGTTATGCAATCAACAAAGCATTTTTAATTGTCTAAAATGGTAATAAACGTTATTAAATTAGCAAAATTCACTAATTATAATGAAATTGGTAAGAATGAGAGTGATTTGTGTGCATTTGGCAATAAGATTGCAAAAGTGGAATTTAGGTTGAATATTTATTTATATAGCTTGAATATGGGTTAAATTTGAGGTTATATTTATGGAATTTAGGTTGAATATTTAGATTTATAGCTTGAATGTGAGTGCGGGTTATATTTATAGCTTGAATATGGGTTAAATTTGAGGTTAACGAGTAACCGAGGTTTACAAAAGTAACCCTGCTTAATGGGACATGATTAGGATTTGATTTGACTGTGGGGCTCATGATTTGAAAAAAAAAGTGTGATGTGGAGTGGGGACATGATTTGAAATGTTAGGTGTAATAGTGAAACCCATGTGGATTACTTTACACTATTGAATATTTGAATAAGATGTCAGATTTTGATGTATTTGGGTTTTAGAATTATTAAATTCATAGGTGGGGTTCATGAATTAATAATTTTGGGGATTGATTATTAGGTGGGGTGTTAGATTTGATTTGATTGAATTGAATTTGATTAAGTGGGGAACATGTGGGGTTCTTGATTTGTACAGTGGGTGTAATAGTGGATGAGTGTGACCTAATTGGCATATTTAGATAATGAGGTTTAAGGGGCTCAATTAATTAATCAAAATTGATTAATTAAATATGTTGTTTTGGTGGGAGATGCATTCACATGGATAAACCTATTGACAGAGGGAGAAAACATGAGGTGATACCAAAATTTGGTGTCTACAGTGGACTTTAGAGTTCCATAGGCATTAAAATATACACCATAAAATTTATGGGTGCTCCTCCCAAGTTCTAGATTTAGCTAGTATATCATCTACGTAATATTACATGGTGTGACTTATGATATCATGAAATATCATAGTCATCACCTTTGATATGTAAAGCACCTACATTTTTAAGGCCAAAAGGCATGACTTGGTAATGGAATGTCCCTGTGGATTGTGAAAGTTGTCTTGTGTTTATCTTCCTCCGTAATCTTTATCTGATTATAACATGAGAAGCCATCCATGAGCGATAGCATCTCATAAACAGCAAGAGAACAAAAGATCATGCCGATGTTAGGGAAAGGGAAGTCATCCTTGGGAAAAGCTTTGTTTATATCTCTGAAATCGGTACACACTCTAATACCGACTAGATTTTTTTTTTTGAACTAGGACCACATTGGAGATCCACTCTATGTAGTTAATAGGCTTGATGAAGCCTAGTTCTAATAACCTTTCTAGCTCGCCTTTTATCAAGAAGTGGGTGACACAAGGATGCATCTTCCTAGGAGCTTTTGTTTGATGGGCTTGGTGTTTGGGTGCACAACAAGGCCGTGTACCACTAATGTAGGATCAAGTCTTGGCATGTCGGCATAAAACCAAGTGAAGATGTTTGTATACTCTCTTAAAAGTTCTGTAAAAATTTTATTCTCTTGAGCTGAGAGTGAAGCTCCAAACTTAACTATTCTAGGTAACTCCTCCTGTGTTGATGTTAACCTCTATTGTATCTTCTACTAAGTAGCTTTGACTCATCCCCATGAACATAGGATTGAGAGGAGATTGAGATCCTTCTCTACCAAAGGTGGTTCAAGGAGGTCTTCATATTTATATGGGTACACTATCTTTTCCATAGGTTACTCTTTTTGTTTTTCCATAAGTGCCTCGAAGAGGTTTTCGCTATAGGACTTCCCATTTTATTTCCACAAGGATTTTCTTTGGAAGTCTTGCCCTTTCTCACTTTTTTACTTAAGTATCCACACTAATCTACTTCCTCTCTCAAGTATGCACATGAATTAAGTTGAATGGAGAACCCCTTCTTGTGATCATTTCTTAGAATGTTATCTTGAATGCCCAAGAACTTGCCATGACCTTATTATTCTTAAACATGTCAATAGGTACATGTTGTTATTGATCCCAATTCACCAAAGTTGATGGGTAGATGAGAGTTAATGTCTGATTTATAGGGGATATGGCAGGGGGTAACAAGGGCTATGGTAAGGATGGCCATGTTAGAGAATAGGTTCGTAGAGGCGAGGTCTTTGCAAAGACTACACCAGGAATCTGTTTTGCTTTCATTTTTGAACAAACTAACCTCACTCTCAGAAAGAAACATACTCGTTATCTAAAGGGTGAGACTAATATAAATGGATGTCAAAGTATGTGATGAGGTATTAAAAGAGATTCTAACAAACCTTGTTCTTGGTGGCCACAACCACATCCTTGATATCTCATAGTAAGCATGGTTATGTGAGGAATAACATACCTAGATGACTTGTAACATAAATCCATTTCATCATTTCTCATGGATGAAATATAATATCGTTGAGGATTCTTTCATCTTCCAAAGAAACCACCTGAAGTGAAATTGTCAAAAGGGCAATTCTCCCTTGATCTTTGGAATTTGTAGCATGGTCTACCACGTGCTTGGGCTAATAGTGGAATGTTTTGAATCATAAGGGCTTGTTGAAGATTATACTCTCCACATCCATTGTTTATGACCTTCATCTCCCATGTAGCAAAAGGAGATTCCGATGTAGACACACTATTGTCACTGGGAGTCAAGGTGTTTGGATCCACTCGTGAAGCGAGGGCCTCTGACTGAATAGGAACAACAATCTCCATAGAGGGACACTCGTAAATGGTAGGAAAATATCCCAATAATGCTCGCAATGAGCAGATTGGGGATCCTCAGATAGTAAGTGTATGTCCTTCATACTACAATTTTAGACACTGATGATACGTTGATGGCACAACTTGCATGGCATGAATCCATGGGTGACCGAGTAAGATGTTGTAAGGGAGCTCTGTGTCCAAGACATGGAACTTCGTATCATGGGTTATGGGACCAAATTATAATGAGAAATTGATCATTCTAGTTAATTGTATTTATTTATTTTCATACACCTTTATGGTGATGACCTTTGTCTCCAAATCAGCTTTTGTGCCACCTAGTTGATGAACTAGTTTAAGAGTACAAATATTAAGACTCGATCTATCATCCACAAGAACTCTCTTTACCTTCTTAGGCTTAATTATTACCTTAATATGTAAAGATAGATTATGGGAGGGATTTTAAATTAAGGTTTTGTTTGACTAAAGGTTATGTGTCTTACGGAAGCCATTTTCGCTACCATGGCTTGTAAATGTGTAGGGTCAACATCAATGGATACTGATGATCCCTATAGGGTTTTGTAAATTATATCTTTATGGACGTTAGAAATATTTAGAAGGTCTAAGATTTAAATCTTAGTTGTAGTCTTTCTAGTTGATCTAACACATCATAATGACTCTCTTGAGGAGGAGGGGGAGTAGGTTCAAAATTTATAACAAGACAAGCTCGTTGTGTTGCCATGGCACACTCTCTTATTTTAATTATAATTATATTGATTTGCTCAATGAGTGGGTCAACACAACCTATCAAGGCATCAAAATGGTCTTTGATCGACACATAGTTAGCATTCTTATTCTATGACGATTGTCCCCAATCTAGATTTTTATTTTCATCATTATTGGGAAAAGGATCTTTAAAGATCCCTAAGTTTGTATTTGGAGATTTTGCAACAACAACGGAGTCTACTTCAATATCACCATTGTCAACTAGGTCTTGAATATAGTGTTTTAATCTTAAACACTTGTCATTTTTATGACCCTTTACGTGGTGAAACCCGCAGAATTCATTCTCCCTAAACCATGATGGTTTAGGTGTGTCGTCCCCATAGGATTGTGTTTGTGGTACTTTACCATGTTTATGGCCTCTAATCGCTTTAGTATGGATGATATGGATTAAGATAGAGAGGTAAAACTATGGCGTTTATACTCAAAGTAGGTGGATTACCCTTTACAAACTTTAAATGTGTGTGGTTCTAAATGTCTTGCACCCGCTTAGAATCTATTGTCCCATTATTAATGACATTTTTATTTTTATTATGAACAAACTTTGGTTTGTCGTTAGACTTGGAATTGTTATGATTGCGGAAGAAAGCTTTTAGAGTCCCCCTAATCGGAAATGTTTTTTTAATTTGACTCCCCTTTTCAATTACTTCTTCGAACATGTTGCCCACAATTCATTTACAAGTGGAACGTAATGTCTAGATAGAGGTTGGGAACAAATATGCCTATCAACTAATTTTCGGTATGGAGTAAGGAAAGTGGCTAGCTAATCCTCTCTATCATTGTAAAAATGCGGTGAAGTTTTCATTGTTTCACACTACAAATATCCAACATGGTGACATCATTTTCTATATTAAAGAGTAGTGTCATATGAAACTTTCGCTAGTCCCGACCATGTTGATATGGACCCCTTAGGGATGTGTACAAATCATTTTGAGTGTCATCGCTCCTAAACTTTGTGGAAAGAGGTGCATAATATAATTTTCATTGAATGAAAACTCTTGGCATGCCATATAAAAATCTTTAATATAGTCGCGAAGTTCATCTTTTACCTTATAGTTGTCAAATTTTGGAAAATCAAAGTGTCTTGGGAAAGGTACCAGAAGCATGGATTTATCAAATGGGTAGGGACATAACTCATCAAACCATTACTTCTTGTTATTATTAGTGGTTTGGCCCTTTTATAATACTTGAAGGGTGTTCTTCATAATAGACCATTCTTGGTGGAAGATTTGGTCTTTCGTGGGTGGTCGCATAGGTCTATACAAAGGGTTAGGCCTAGGTGTATGTCCACCCCTATTCTCAGCTAAAAAGTCCTCAAAAGGGTCTTTGCGTGCCTATTAATGAGGAGTGTTTATTGGAAACTCCTGTAATGAAGCTTTAGGTTTTGTCTTTGGTATAGCTTGCTTCAAACCTTTTGGTTGTTCCTTTTGTATATGTGAAGCCAAACTTGTCAATTAGTGAGTGAGAGCTTGAACTTGTTCCTCTAAGGTTACCTCTTGGGTTGGTATTTCTTTACGATTTTCATCATGAGGAGGTTTCTCATGGTGAGAATGTGCTTCATGGTCTTCGCAATGAATTTTAAGAGGAGGTAAATGATAGTCTCCGTCGTTTTCGAAAGGTACTTCCTCATTATTCGGTTGTCTTGAAGTAGAGGTGTGACCTGGGTTTAATATTTCATTAACAATACGATGAGGTCGGTCTACTTCTTCTTCTCCTGAACCATTGCAGAAATGAGAGAAGGGTCCATTATGGAAGGTAACTTAGCTCCTAGTTCCATAACATGCATAAGAACCTCATGTTTGTTTTGAAAAATGTAATCATCAAAATTGGCGGGAGGACGCTCTATATTCATACAAGGAGAATCTTCCTCTCCACCACTATGGTCAACCATGAGATTATCCTCTAAAAGAGGGTTTTCACCTCTAAATATATCGGTTCCTAATCTTTGGGATCCCATTATCAGTAGTAGGCATACTCGAGATAGGAGGTACAACATGAAAAAATTCCAGTAAGGTTAACCAAAAAGGGACCTTAGTCAAAGTTTGCAGATAACAACGTTAACTCACAAAACAAGGTGACTATAGAATAACCACAAAATTAATAGGTCAATACGAATGTATGAACTAAATAATAATGAACAAGCTACCCTAAGAAGGTAATATATGACATAATTTTTTCGAGAATAATGCAAATGACGCATAACGCTCAAAATTTAGTTATACCGAATAGTTTACTCTCAAAGATTTGTCTAGATAGGTTTCAGAACCAAATAATGACAACACAATATCACCAATTAGGTCAATTTTGTAACAAAAAGGCCTAAATGATAAGAGAATGTTGACGTGATCTTCTAACAAGATATACTAAAAATCCAGCTTTCTAAACACTAACAAAATCTAAGCTTAGTAAAATGGATGATACAAGTGTGAGTAGCCTAACAATGTTATTTGGACACGTAATCAAACTTTACAAGAAAGCAATATTTTAGTATCGAAATGGCATTATAGCAATGCTAACAAAGTAACCTCAACACTCACAAAAATCAAGACAAAGCTAGGGTGTAAAAACTATTTCTAAGTATAACATGAAATTGTTATGTGTGTGAATAGCATAATTGTACAATATATATATTTAGGCCTAATTTCACAATGGAAACAAGATGTAAATATCTTAATTGTATGGCTACAATGTGGGTAGATACCAGCTCAAAAGAAGACGAGGATGAACTCACCTAACTATGATGATAATAAGTCTCAAATATGGATTTTGAGACAAAGGGGGCCTATTAGATCGTGAGTACGTACCATGCACACTTTCAACACTTGTGCTCGGCATTACAACCTAGTTGCATAATTAAAGTACAAAAGTGGTGGACACGTGATATCTAGTGGTATCCATATATGTTGTTTCCTTTTTCCCAAAAATGGGCAATAATAAAACAAGGCTATAGACCAAGTGGTGTTGAAATAAATTTATTGTTATTTTTGTAGATTTTTGCCTTGGCTTAAGATAAGTGAAAAACTAGGACAACATGAAATTAAATAGATTTTGTGATGAAATATCATGTGTTTTAAACTTTAAGAGATTCTTTCCTTGCTCAAAAACAAGAGTTTGAATCTAACAAAGTTGTCACTTTATGATAGATCTCAAGTATGACAACTAAAACAAAACAATGGCTCCAAGTTGGCAAGCTTCATAGGTGGTTATCTCTATGTGTCACAAGTTTACTTCTTCGAGATCGATTTACTAAGAAATTTGTATTGACTAATCTTCGAGTATCTCAGCTTTACTTTACCCCCTTTAGTATAATGAGCACCGAAGTGTGTTCATTTATACTTTCATTGGGGTCGCAATGGAAATAACTTTGACTCTAATCTCACTAATTCGTTAATCAAGTCAAGTAGGTGGATCACTTTCCTATTTTGTTCACAAGGTTACCTCTTGTGTGAACTACTTTTGGGTTTTTATGACCACCCCCATTATTGTAGCTTAAGGCTTATGTCAAAGGGGTTATGTCCTAGTTAAGCAAATGAGTCGTAGCTCTTAACCGAAACCCGCAATACGGTGTTTTGAATGGTGTGTTGGTGTATTTTTTTATCTTTTGGATTAAGAAATTTGGTTTAGACCACCATTGGTAACCTATAACACACGTGAATGTTAGATTTTGGTTTGAAGAGAGCCCTTCTTTTTCGATTTAACATTTTAGGTCCTTTACACAATGGTTAGTAGTTCAAAAAGATTCACAATATCATAGAAAGAGGAGATGTTGTTTTGTTTCTCAAGATCACACTAGGTGCAAGAGAAGAGCATACACAACAAATAACCCAACTAGATGAAAATATTGTAAATCAAATAACTACCATAAAACTTTGTGAAACAAGATTTATTGCCAATTAATCCAATCGCTTCTTAATGAAATACTAAAATTGTTTTGGTTCCCAAGATCACACTAGGTCAAGGGAAGAGCATACACAAATTTTAGTCTTGGTTCTTTATCAAGTGAAAAACTCTTTAAACAAAAAGATTAATCATATCCATGAATGATGATTTTTCTTATGTACTCTAAAATAGCAAAAAGTGGTTTATAAGTGCTTTTGATTCCCAAGATCACACTAAGTGCAAGGGAATAACATACCCACCCTATTCCAAACTTAAATAAAACATGAAAATCACTTATCCAACCCTAAGCCAATTTTAACAAATATTACCTATCAAGCCCGAAGTGAATTTTGTTAGGAACATTGCTCTAAAATCAATAAATTGAAAAAAAAGGGCAACTAAAATCCTCTAAAAATGACAGAAATCCTAATAAAAGTCATGAAATTTGAAGTACTTTTACCCGAGTGCACAGCATAGATTTTAGTGCACAAGCGTGCATTTTAAAGCATGGGCGCACCCTTTGGAGCAAATGCGCAAGTTTGAAAGCATAGCGCACTCTATCAAAATTTCAAAATCAATAGACATGAAAGGTGGCCCAAAAAGGTGTGGGCACGGGCCTTAATGTATGTGCACAATCTCGACTCAAAGACCAAAACTACGGTGTTGAACAGTGCATCCAAAGAGGCACGTGCACGAACCTTAATGCACATGTGCACAAGCTTGACTTAGAGACCAAAACTATAGTTTTATAAAAGCACGCCCAGAGAGGCAATGGCACACTTCTTGATGCATGGGTACAGGTTTCAATGCATAGGCATGCTTCTTGATGCACATACGCGCTCTTTAATGCATAACTACTGCCTTTTCCTGTAGGTGACCAAAATCCAAATTTTGAGAAGAATTTTTTCAAAAAGATCCAATCTTTGGTATTTTGAGGCAATTTAAAGAGGGCTTCGCCTCCTTATATCCTGCAAGGAACATGAAAACACAACTTCTACCACTAATCTAGTTGAAACAACTACCTAGCTACAAAATCAAACTACAAAACTCAAAAACTACTCTAAAAACATGAAAACTTTGAATTTAATCTAATAATTTTGAAAGTAAACTAGAAAGCTTTGAAGTTAATCTAGAAAAACTTGAATCTAATCTAAGAATTGGAAGTTAATCTAAAAACTTGAAACCTAAAAATTTTAAAACTATGTTTAAAAATCTTGAGAATGAAAGCAAATTGGGTTTGACTCCCACTGGCAAGCCAAATGATAACACCCCAAAATTTTAACACAAATTAACTAGTTAAAAACAATATCAACACCATAATGATCTAAATTTAAATGCAAAGCTAAGGAATGAAACATCAATGATAAAATCTTAATAGCATAAAAATGGAGATCAAATGAAACTAAAATCTAACATCTAGGGATGCCTACTAAGTATGTTTGATTAACTAACATAGACCTAAATAGATCTAGAGCAACCAAATTGGGAATGGTTACTACTCCACAAATGGTGAGGAGATCTCTCTCTAACACATGACTACAATTTCATGTTAGATACCCTCCTACTAACCATAATGAAGGCTTTAGGAAAAGATGAGCATGTGAATCCTTAAAAGAGTTTAGGATCTTTAACATATATCGTATATGAGGCTACTAATAAAAGCATGGTGTAAAATACAAAGGAATGAGGTGCACTTTTTTTATAGTTTTCCTTTTGGGAGAAACTTTTATTTTGGTGCATGTTGGACTAAAAGCCCCAAATTAGATTATAATTGTTAATCATGATTAGGTATTTCTAATCATAATTAGTGAATTTCAAGTAATTAAGAGGTATGAATCCTTAATCAACCACTTAGGGTCAACTAGGAGGCTAGGATAAGCTTTTGAAGCTTGTTGAGATGTTGTGGAGGTGAATTTGGTGATTTTGAGTGGTTAGAAGAGGGGTTTGAGTCAATACTAGGGTATATTGACCAAAACAAGGGCAAAATAGGCTTAATTAGCTTACAATCACTAATTGTCTGTTTTGAAGAATATTTTGACTTACGATTCGTCGTAAAGTGGCATCCTGAATGTGAAAGGGGTTACGCAATCAACAAAGCATTGTTAATTGGCTAAAGTGGTAAGAAATGTTAGTTAATTAGTGAAAATCACTAATTATAACAGAATTGGAAAGAATGAGAGTGATTTGTGTGCGTTTGAAAATAAGATTGCAAAAGTGGAATTTAGGTGTCTACAAGTTTTTATTCTTTGTTTGAATATGGTGAATAATAAAGATGGCTTCAAACCACAGTGGTACAAAGTTGGGTTCCGTGAACATAGAGAGTAAGTGGAAAATTTTTATTCATATGCAAAAAATGCCCTCCTATAACAATGGAAGAGGGTTAGAAATCATGGACACAAGGTTAGGAATTAACACATTATAAAATTTACAACTTAATATTCATAAGAAGTAGATTCATTTCATAACAAGATGACCCTAATCAATACTCACAAATGTGGTGGCATGAGGATTCATATTATTGTCCTTAAAAGATAGATTTTTCAACTACTAAATGGGGAGCCCAATGCACCAATGTTGAGTCAAGAGATACCTACATAACCAAAATCTCTTTCAACCCATTCTTTATCTAACTTAAAGATACAACCCACTTGACCGGCATAAAGGGAAAACAACGTTGTCTGATGCCATCAATAGTTGGTTTTAAGGATGACAATGAGAATCATCCATCCCCATTGTTGTGACAAATCACTAATTTTCTTGCCCCTCATTAATTAGGAATTTTTATCACCAACCATCTTCAAGACATTATTAATAAAATAATAATTAATTCCATAAGTCAAAACATGATGAAAAACACATTGTGGTTTTCATCATGATGAAAAACACATTGTGCTTTTCATCGTGTTGAAAAACAAAGTGTGTTTTTCATCTTGTTGAAAAACACATGTTTTTCAAGCGTGTTTTTTCAACATGATCCAAAAAACTTTGTTGTTTTTAACACATTAAAAACACAATGGTTTTCTACATTTTTTACTAATGTAATGAATGTTTAATTAATTTTATAGATTGCTAACAACATATTTTTAATACAACGTAATTATAACTTAAACAATAGTATAATTATAGTTAAAAAAAGAACACATTTAATATTATAAGTGTTTGAGATGATTCTTAATATTATCTATAAGCATAAATAAGTTCTAGATTTACATGTTGATATGTTTCTATCATAAGAAAATATAAAAATTATAATTAAATTTGCATGTGATCTTCCTAGCTCTTAGTTGTAATTTCATTGCTCTTAGTTGTGTTAAATGGAATAACATTAGAGTAAGTTTGATTTTTTGTATTCATTATATTGTAAATATTATTATGTGCAGATAATTTGTATATAGAATTATTTTTATTAGTTGTTATATTTTGGTAATTGTAAGGTTGTGAATGTATGATGTAAGTTGAAGCAACAAAAATTATTTGTTGTCATACTCTCACTCTCATTTCGGTATATAAGGGCATGTGCCTCTTGTAAAGCCATAAATCATTACGTGATGAAGGGGCTTGTCCCTTAGATACCACATCGATACGCTATTTATAGTTCAAAGTGAAAATAATACTCAAGCTTCATTCTTCCGATTCTCCCTCTGTATGTTTTTCACAAAATGAATATGTACAAAAATACAAGCCTCCACATAAACTGAAGAAGATGGGAGTTCGCAAAGAAAGTGTGAAAAGTTGCCACCATTCCTAAAAATAGTGCACAATTTATTCACAATTTATAAATTATATGTATATTTTAGACAGTTTAGTATGCCATTGAATACTAGTTGTTCATAATGTATAGTAAATAATTTTTATTACAATTCAAAATTTTAGCACCATTTCTAAGTTTCAAATAAAATTGTGAAAATTCTACACATTATAATATTGAGTTTGTATTATCCACAAAATTTGAAATACATGCATTGTGGGAAATTTAATATGCTAGTTATTTCTATTTTTAATAATATACACTAACAAAATATAAGTAAAACTATAGTTGTAGATAATCTACACTACTATAATTTACTCATGGATGATAAATCCTTAAACAAGGTAAAAAATTCAATCATGAATAATATACATCACCTCCAATTTTAACATTTGTGTTGATGATACATAATAACCCAAATATTATTTATGAATATTTTATGAAACCAAAAATAATAACAATCATTAATCAAGTCTACCTATAAATAATCAATAAATTGAAACTATTTTTTGTTGATAGTCCACAATACACTAGTTTTGAAAACAAAATTGTGAATTATCTACAATAAATTAGTGCCTTCTCTAAAATATTATATAGATATTTCACAATATAATAAAATTCAAATTTATGATTTTATATATATATATATATATATAAAGTTTAATTATGAAAAATTATGCTTTCTTTTCATATTTTAAAAATTAATCTTTTAAAAATAGAATTACTACTAGAAATAGAGTCATTTATCTACATTGTTTTGCATAAAAAAATATGAGTTTATTAAAAATTGTGATTTACCAATATAAATATATAGCTTTTATAAGATTTACTATGATTTTCTATAATTTCATAAATGGCAAAAAAAAAAAAATTCCATAATTTCATAAAAGACAAATTAATTTTTTTGGAATATCCACATTTTTTAAATTTCATTATGGAGAAATCACATTTTTAATTTAAATTTTTTGAAATATCTACATTCTTGAATTTCAGTTTGTAAATTCACTTTTTTGAAAAACATAATTATAGATGGATAAAATATAATGGTTTTTATTTTTCACATTATATATGAAACACCACTTAATACTTTGTTTAACTCTTACAATTGTTAATTTACACTATTTGAAGATGAAAATATGTGATATTTTTCTCAGATTATTTATCTTGGTAGGAATGCAATTTCTTTTTTGGCATTACCCTTATTAGCATAAGGGTCATGTTATGTTAAGGTTTATGTTTATATGTTGCTACATACAATGCTTACGAATAAATTATGTGGGATTCATTATTTGAATGAGTAATTTTTTGTCTCATAGAAGCAATTAAAGGATGTAACAAAGAGGTGTATCCAAATATTAAGAGGAAAATGTACATGTATTATATATATTTTATAGCCAAAAAGGAGGAGAGGGGAAGATCGAGTAGGAAAACATACTCATCTCACCACCAATTAACCATAGCTATGGTATCACCCCTGTTTACATAAGAATCCTAGAATTTTTGGGTTTACATTTCCATGGAGCAATCCTGTCAACCAATTTGGGATTACTTACTTGTAGATTATAATGGATATCCATAAGAAGCTAGAGTAGAAGTAGGGTATATGGGTGTTGCTAAAATAAGTGTAGAGCTTAGTATATAGACTATAACGTTTGTAAGGGTGAGATATGTACAAAAATATTGTGAAAACATTGTGGATACTAAACCCATATTCTTGTAGTGATAGATGATCATATTGTGATATGCTTGTGCACTAGAAGCGAGTAGCGATCCTGTAAATTGTTGTTTTCCTTGCATTTCAATACCCTCTTTTATACATGTGTTTTTGAATTAGCCAAAAATTAGATGCTTCTAATGATTTAAGATGGTATTCATGTTGATGATGATCAATCACAACTCAAAATTCATTTTGGAAAGTATGAAATAATTGTTTCATTAATGATGCCAACTTCATGTAATAATTGTTAGGATGGGAAGGAGGCCCAAATGGAAAAGCATGTACAATCTTCCTGTCTAAGAGATAATAGAGGAAAAGAGTCAATTTTCGAATGAAGACTTGGAATGGACCCCAATCGGGATGAGCCTAACATCGACCTTTGTGCAACTATCTCGCTTGTAAGACTATATGTATTTATAAAGGGAGAAGGTTCCGTAAATAGTTTCGAGACTAATTTCATCCACACACATCACAAATTATTGATATAGTTGACCCTAAACCGCATAAAACGAAGACATATTCGTGGTCCGAACCTTTTCTAACAATTCTTTTTGTACATGTTTTTCATAAACATTTGTATAGCATTTTGATGTTAATGTTTTTAATTGTAGCTACTAGTGTTCATATGGTTCAAATGACAATAGAAATAAGTGGAAACATGTGAAAGAGTGAGGAGGCATCAAATTAAAAGGGGTTGTCAATGTCACTTCAATGTGAAGGTTTTGTATGGGAGACCGACAATGTCGCGATAATAATATACAATAATTTGTTTCATTGTGATGTAAATGGTGAGTGTTGTCATGGTGTAAACAAAACTACCATTAACGACTCTCATGGTTCTTTTTCCCTGTACTTGTCAAACGAATGCAAAATTTACATTGAGATTATTTTTTTATGGGTGTTTCCATGGACACGGTGTATGAAAAACATATAGAGGATCCATCCTTGGTGGGTATGTTGAGAAAGAGGGACCAATTCCTAACAAGAAAGGATGTGATGAATGCATGGAAATGATTTCGATCCAAAACATCTCAAAAAACACATGATGATGCCATGAGCGTGAACTTGTGGCATGCAGAGTAAAGGGACTTTTTTTCTACTATCAACGGCCAAATGAAACCACCGCTCCATTCATTATGTGGTTGTAAACACCATGGATGTGTGAGATAATGGTTCAACATTCACACAATCACATAATCTCCATGGATTTGACATTTGTTATGAACAAATGTGGCATAAGTAATTGAAATGATTCGTTATTTCGATATCATTAATAATGTTCCCTTTCTATTATATCAAACTTCATGCTAACCTTGATGTCATATTCCTTGCAATAGTAATTATACACCTTTCTTCTTTTCAACAAACAAGAGGCTAGGTTTCTGTAGCATGATCCATTTCATCAAGGAATAAGATTGAAGACATTTATGGATGGTTGGTGGAAGTCTAGAGATGAGAAAAACTTCTTTGTGCTGATTGGAAGATCAATGCATTCATTATGGATGATGTGTCGGCTGAAATCCAAGCCATTAGGTGTGTTTTTGGTTGTCATGTACTACTATGCCTATGGTATGTGCGTAGGGCATGGTTGAAAAATGTGTACAAGTATTGTAGCAAGGAGTCGAGGTGGAATATTTTTGAGAGATTAGGTACCATCATGTATGGTATGGGAATACATGAAGATCACACCTTTCAAATGATTCAAGACTTCTTCAATGAATTCAAAGAGGAAACTCAATTCCTCGAGTACTTCAAGAAGACATGGTGCTGAGAGCGAAGGATGTATCGGTGAGTACGATCCTTCACATGTTTCCTTATTAATTTTCATCTTAAATAATTACACGTGGTTCATAGTGTCACTGATATTCAATCTGTGTGACTTGATAGCTGTGTGGGAAACAAATTTTAGAAACTTCACCCACACAAATCGGAAAACAAACACATTCATCAAGGCCTACTATTGTTTACTAAGAGTATTTAAATTATTGGTTTTTCAATCTTATTCAATCTAGGACCACTCTTGTAATATGTGGATAGTAGAAAATAATTAAACATGTCAATAACTGATTTAATTAATATTTAGTAATTAACATGTGTTAAACATGTGTGCTTTTCATCTTATTGAAAAATGCAATGTGGTATTCAACAAGGTGCAAACCACGATATTTTTCCACCTTTTTGACTGATGTAATTAACATGTGTTAAACTTGTGTGCTTTACACCTTGTTGAAACACATAGTGTGATTTTCAAGCAAATTGAAAAACACGTTGTGTTTTACAAACACATTGAAAAACACACTATATTTTTCAAGCACTTTGAAAAATGCAATGTGGTTATCAACAAGCTGCAAACCACGATGTTTTTCCACCTTTTTAGACTGATGTAATCAATATTAATTAATTAACATGTGGAAAAATTTGTTGATTTGTGGAGCTTAATTGCTTCACAATAGCATGCTTTTATAAACTTGCAGGAAAACATAGTAATCGGCGTCGTCAAACCATGTCGTCGGTCACCTAGGGACTAACATCGATCAAGCAAGTAGGAACCAAGATTGGTTAGGGTAATCGACACCGATTACTGTGTGTGATTGTTTTATTTAAGTTGCAGGAATTAGATCTAACCTTTGATATAAAGTTGATATAATGGTTGTAATTACATAACTAAGTTTCCCTAAGTATGTATATATTTATATAAGTTAAAAATATAGGGTTAGAAAGATTAGGTTGTGAAAGATTGATCATAATTATAAGAAGGAATTCTTAGAGAGAGTAAAAGAGAAGCTTGTGAGGAAAAAACTATTGTACATCCGAGAGAGGTGTGGAAGATTGGAGAACTTCATTATATATCCTCTGTGAAGTTGGTTGTTTTTTTGGTGGACATAGCCACACCTTGGGTGAACCATGTTATATCTTATGTATTATCCTTCTGGTTTATTTCCATATTTATTATTTATATGTTTAGATCTAAATAATATATATGTACAACTCGGTGTGATTAACCCCAACAAACTTGTGTGCTTTGTACCTTGTTGAAAAACATAGTGTATTTTTCAGCATGTGAAAAAAACTATGTTTTTTTAGCACTTTGAAAGACGCAATGCGGTTTTCAACAAGGTGCAAACCACAATGGTTTTCCACATTTTGGACTGATGTAATTAATATCTAGTAATTAGCATGTGTTGAACTTGTGTGCTTTGCACCATGTTGAAAAACACACTATTTGTCAAGACTTTGAAAAACACAATTTGGTTTTCAACAAGGCACAAACCACGATGCTTTTCCACCTTTTTGCAGATGATGTAATTAATATCTAGTAATTAGCATGTGTTGAACTAGTGTACTTTGCACCTTGTTGAAAAAAATAGTGTATCTTTCAACATGTTGAGAAACACACTATGTTTTTCACCACTCTGAAAAACACATTGTGGTTTTAAACACGGTGCAAAACGTAATGGTTTTCTACATTTTTGGTATGATGTAATCAATATTAAGTAATTAGCATGTGGAGAACTTGTGTTTTTTGCACCTTGTTGAAAAACATAGTGTATTTTTCAGCATGTTGAAAAACACACTGTGTTTTTTAGCACTTTGAAAGACGTAATGTGGTTTTCAACAACGTGCAAACCATGATGGTTTTCTGCATTTTTATATTGATGTAATTAATATCTATTAATTAGCATGTGTTAAACTATTGTGCTTTATACCTTGTTAAAACACACATTGTGTTTTTAAGCATGTTGAAAAATACACTATGTTTTTCAACACTTTAAAAGACGCAATGTGGTTTTTAACAAGGTGTAAACCATGATGGTTTTCCACCTTTTACACTAATGTAATTAATATCTCGTAATTAGCATGTGTTGAACTTGTGTGTTTTACACCTTGTTGAAAAACACAGTGTATTTTTCAACATGTTGAAAAACACACTTTGTTTTTCAAGCACTTTGAAAAATGCAGTGCGATTTTCAACAAGACGCAAACCATGATATTTTTCCACCTTTTTTTTGATCTTGATGTAATCAATATTAATTCATAACATACTAAAATTTATTCAAGTATTTTGTGGGCATTACAATTTTCTTAACAAAAGGTAAATATAAATTTAGTAAGCATGTAGAAAACCTATGTGGTTTTACACCATTTTGAAAATCACAGTATGTTTTTCAGCACATTGAAAAACATATTGTGTTTTTTAGCACGTTGAAAAACACACTATGTTTTTCAACACTCTGAAAAAAACATTGTGGTTGTAAACACAGTACAAAACGTAATGGTTTTCAACATTTCGGTATGATGTAATTAATATCTAGTAATTATGAAGCGGAAAACCTTTGCGGTTTTCATCTCGTTGACAACCTCAATGTGTTTTTCAAGACGTTGAAAAACACACTCTATTTTTAGCACTATGAAAAACACACTATGGTTTTCAACATAGTGTAAAATGCAATGGTTTTCCACATTTTTGAAATGATGTTATTAATATCTAGTAACTAGCATGTGGAAAACCTTTGTGGTTTTGCATCATTTTGAAAACCACAGTGTGTTTTTCAAAGACATTGAAAAACACACTATGTTTTTCAGCACTTTGAAAACACATTATGGTTTTGAAGACAGTGCTAAACGCAATAGTTTTCCACATTTGTGGTATGATGTAATTAATATCTAGTAATTAGCATGCAGAAAACCTTTGTTGTTTTCATCTCGTTGAAAACCACAGTGTGTTTTTCAACACGTTGAAAAATACACTATGTTTATCAAAGACTCAAAAACACACTATGGTTTTAAACACGGTGCAAAATGCAATGGTTTTCCACATTTGTGGTATGATGTAATTAATATCTAGTAATTATCAAGCGGAAAACCTTTGTGGTTTTCATCTCGTTGACAACCTCAGTGTGTTTTTCAACACGTTGAAAAACACACTGTGTTTTTCAACACTTTGAAAAACACACTGTGGTTTTCAACATGGTGTAAAATGCAACGGTTTTCCACATTTTTGGAATGATGTTATTAATATCTAGTAACTAGCATGTGGAAAACCTTTATTATTATTTAAAGCTTGGTACCTGATTTTCACACATTCTAATATTTTATTATGTTATTATTGTTTAATTATTATGTTTTGGCATGCATAAATGTATATCTATATTTTAAAGATGATTTTAATATTTTAATTTTCTAATTTCTAACTTATTTGTTAATGTATTTTCATGGGTGTTATGATTTTCTTAACAAAAGGTAAATATAAATTTTACAATACTCACAATATACGTCACCTAAAATGATTAGTAATATTATTTACTCTTATAAAAACTAAAATATACTATGCATACCAACTCCAAGGTTTTAATCTAATTAGTTGAATAATAACATACTGAAATTTGTTAACGTATTTTGCGGGTGTTATGATTTTATTAACAAATGGTTAATATATTTTTTTACAATACTCACAATATACATCACCTAAAATGATTAGTAATATTATTTACTCTTATAAAAACTAAAATATACTACTCATACCAATTCTAAGGTTATAATCTAATTAGTTGAATAATAACATACTGAAATTTGTTAACGTATTTTAAGTGTTATGATTTTCTAAACAAATAGTAAATATTAATTTTTTCAATACTCATAATATGTGTCACCTAAAATGATTAGTAATATTATTTACTCTTGTAAAAACTAAAAATATACTACACATACCAACTCCAAGGTTTTAATATAATTAGTTGAACAATAACATACTAAAATTTGTAAACCAATTTCAATCGTCGTGTTTAGCTGAAATTTTAGTTGTGGGGTGCAAGTGAGAGAGAGCAAAAAGGGATGGCGATCAATCGCGATCCCACCAAGAGGTGGAATCAATGACCCAATCTAGAAAAGAGTGGATCGGGGATCACGGGAGGCACCGAGGTAAGGAGATGGAGCTACCGAGGGGTCGCGGGTCATAGTTGATGGTATGGCAGATGCTACGAATGGGCAGTTGTGCCCTAACCCTAAACTTGGTACTAAAAAATCTAAAATGTTGGTCACCAAGGCTTGTAAGTAGTCAATATAAAAGGAAATCTAAAAGGAGGTGCTCAGGGTAGTAGAATGGCTTCATTCAAGGATGCCCTAGGTAAAGCCAAAGGTAATAAACCAGGAAATCAACCGTACTTGGTTGATATTGCTGAAGAAATCCCGTCGCTGGTCATCGAAGGCTAGGAAGTGGAGGAATATTACCAAAATTTATCTCAAGATGCCATAATAGGTCCGTTTCAATGGAATATGGCCTTCTTCTACAACATTGTATCAATGGATATTTCAAAATTGGATGGATAAATGTGAAATCTTCCTCTGTTCCTAGAGGTTTTTTTGTGGTTCATTTTAGAGAAGCAGGGGACTTTCAATGATGCATAGTAGATGGGCCATGGTTCTGGGGTACCGTTGGTTTATTTTTGACTCCTTGGTTCCTTGAATTTGACCTGAACACTCTATCGATCTCCAAAACACTAGTTTGGGTGAGACTTCCCAATCTTCCTCTACACCTTTGGTATGCATTGGAAGATATTGGCAATGTATTGGGCAGATTTTTAAAAGAAGACATTGATAGATCTCATGCGGGATCCTGTGTTCCTTCACCCATATGTGTGTGGAAGTTGATCTGAGTAAAGGGCTATCAGATCAAATTAATTTAAAATTTGGAAACTTTCTGCATTCTCAACCCTTAGACTACGAAAATATGGCTTTCCGGTGTAGAAATTGCAGAAACCCGGGTCATTTGCAAGCATCTTGTCTAGTGATTAAGAAACCAATTAAGAAGAATGGTTTGAGATTGACCAAAGGTTGGGGATATTTGGATCTAGAGTTGGTTGAGGTGGCAACATTCAAGGCAGAGCCATGCAATGTAAATGAGGAGAATATGGTAGCGGAGAGTGTGGAATGTGGAAAAACGGAAAATGTTTGGGAATTGCAGGGGATTTTAGTTGTTAGTGGTACGAAAAGGGGTCTTTCTCCTACTAAATCAAATTCAGAGAAGGAATCTTTATCAAACAATCAAATGGTGTTGTTAATCCTCTTCAGTTAGCTATTACAAACACAAATGGTAAATGGCAAGAAGTTAAGAATAAGAAAAATAAAAAAGGTCGAATAGGTAGTATAGAGGATTATTTTTCGACCCAGGTTGGGAAATAGCCTCTTTTTGTCATTTGGATAAGTAATATTTCATAGGTTTATAATCTTGGGGTATCGCCCCAACTTTTTTATCTTTCAGGGGTTTTTAGGCCATGTTGTTATTGGGAATAGGTCCCATCAACCCGCTTTATCAATAAATAAAAACATACTAAAATTTGTTCAAAAAGAAAGGAAATATATAAATAAGTTTAATATATGGCTAACAAGCATCTTTTGATTTCAAAGGTTGCATTTAACAGTGTCATTTTATTACAAATTTGTATATCCATTTATCGGTTGTGCCTTTGGTGAGAGTGAATAGTACATTTTCAACACTTAACACATTGGCCTCCATGTACAACTTATTTCATACTTCCTTGTGATATTCATGGATTTTAAGAACACTTTTTTGTTTGATTCGCGTGTTGTCTCCCAATTCTTAATTTCTAGTTCCAACTCTTCAACCTTAATCTCTAACTCTATTTTCCTTGAGGAAATATCTCTTAATCGGTCCAATAATTCCTTTTTTTTTAACAAATATAAATTTTCCAATGTAAGTCTTTCACACTCAATTTTATAAAACTCTACCTTCTTTGTTACAAGTTACATTTCTAATTCCATACACAATGGTGGGGAAGTCTCATCTTCTTGTCCAACACCCCCATCTTCGTGTGTATGCATCTTCACACACTTTCCGAACACATAAGTGGCACTATCAAATGATTCATAATCTTTCAGTTCCTCCACATGTGTAGCCTTGTGCTTTCCATCCTTCTTTTCTCTAGCCATCTAATTACACCTGCATTTAAACAACCGATTTATATTTGTTAGCATTCAAACATAATTACAAAGAAAATAATGCACTTAACTTATACTCAACAAAATATTTTCATAGATGAAATATATATGAAAGTTTAGTAAGCACGTAAAACCCAAGTAGGCATACATGGAAGAAGAATGCAACTATTAAACCATAAACCATAATCCATAGTCACATTAATACATTAACCAGATACATAGTGATAACATCATCATATATACAATAAATGGAATGTGGGTCACATGATAATAATAAAAACCATTTAATGCACTATAAACAAAGCGTAAATGGATAACTATATAACCCATAAACCATAAACATTATTCCATAGATTGTTAATCAGTAACCACAAAACATTTCATTGATTAATATAATCCATAAACCATATTCGATATATCATGAATGCAATACTAAATCATAAACATCAAACACGAGTAAATAAACACATTAAAGAAACAACATCATCATATATACACATTTATAGTAATCAAAGTCCTCGTAATAAATTTTATACAATAAACGTTTTCATCTCCTCCACTCGCTTATGGCACCAATAAAAATATTGAATCATAAAATCTAATGTGCTTTTTCTTGTCTCTATGAATGGAACTACATGTGATCCCAAGGACATGCGGGGGCATCGGATGTCCGCATCCGAGTATGGTGCACTCTCTCATCTATAACATGTATTGAATCATCCTAAAAGCCACCATTTAGTAAATAAGTCAACATAGCTAAATCATTTAGTTAAACACATAATTAAATTAAATCATCCATTACATAGATACTTTCCTCTCGTGAAGGAGTGTCAGCCTCATATCTCTAACATCCCATATCGCAAACACTTGACACACACTCGCCAAAGTGCTGTAAATTTCTTATGGTAGGGCAATGGAGCAAAGTGGGAACAATGGCCTCAGAAATGATGACTTTGACAAGATCTCTGGGGTATTCTCATGCCATGATACACCACATGTGGGCTACTATCACAAACAACTCCTCTCGTAATGACTATATCATCTTAAATCAACTTCAATTCGACCCCGTCATGAAAAACCTAGAATAATAACAATCTCAATTGCATTAATAATTTTATCTTAAGTTGACTAAAAGAATGCGAAAAGCAAAGGATAACATTAAATAACTTACTAGTCCAACTTCCTCCCTCTCTCCTCTCATCAATATTGTAATTTTCACCCCTCTCCTCGTGCCTCCCCTGTTACCCTCTCTCTCCTTAAGCGGCAAGGAATTTACATCTCTACCGATATTCATCTTGACCTCTCGGACCTCTCTCATGAAGCAATCTCGCCAATAAGATCAAGACCAGAGGCTAAATGTGAAGGGAATGTCTCATCAAAAACATCCACCTACAACAATCAAGACATCAAGACAATTGAAATATCAACAACATAAGGCAACATATAATTGTCACATGAATGTTAAGTGTTTGTTACCTTTATCTATTTCGTACTACTAAGTGAGTCTCTCTATCGACGTAGGATCTGACTGGGGAATGTCATAATCCTACGCACATCGTCAAAAGGAGTTAGTATACACACAAATAAATAAAAACTATATTCCATATAACAATGAAAGTCCAATAATTACTTACGGGATCCTTCACGGGGGGGTCAACATTCCCACTAGCTGCTCCACCCTCTTCTCTATCTTCCTGTTCATGAGATAATATTAAGTTTTTGATTTCCAACCAAACATAATACATAATATATTATACTAATCATAAATTTACCTCTTTCCCGGTATTTGAGTTGTTCTTTCTTTCTCTCGCTCTCAACCACCTCTCCTTTCTCACATGTTACATCTCCTCTAAATTATAAGCATGCATTTCAGCATCCACCTCCGTCTTTCCTCCTTCTCTCAACTCCTTTAATCGAGTTTTGTATTCTTTTTTGCAAACTCAATCAATAATAACTGCAGGTTGTATCATTGCCTCAATACATAGTCGATATCTCCTTTCTCTTTTACATGTATGCCTTACTCCTATCATGAGAGATAGGTGGTCATTTTCCCATATCCTTAGGGCCACGTTTACGTGGTTGTACAAATGGAAAATTGTGTGCAACCCTGGTGATGTCGATTAAGTCTATGCAACTACCAAAACTTAACATCCCCATTAACAACACATGATCCATGCTGACAAAAATAATGAATATGACCATCCACTCATTTAGTTATGTAGTCTACGGGTGGTTGATTGAAAGACAATGTTATAAAATTTTGATAATTCTTACAATATTGAATAACAGTAATCAACAAGAAAAAACAAAGTTAAGTTTTAAATTTATTCACCTCCATTGTAGACTCCGTGATATCCGAGCCAATGGGATTGGAAGGAACATCGACGTATTGCCATGAGGACAATCGATCCTGAGGAGCATCTCCTATGACATTAAAATATAACATAGTATTAGACATTTGTTTATGATTACTATAAAAAACTAAATAAATAACTTGCATAAATGAACCACTTACCGATGACGTGGTTGTGTCCTCTCTGACACGTGTGGAATGTGTACGTGTCATGGGACGTGAAGTTTCTGTGTGCAGGAGTACAAATATGTAATTATTAGCCCAACATAAAATATTATGTATTATGAAAAAGAATTAATGTTCACAAATTTGTATATTACCATCGTGGAATGTGAAGTAACATGTATGAAAAGAGGACATTTCATAATTATTATCCCAACATATGACATTAGGTACATTGATATGACATACAATTATTGTTCACAAAGTACTATATTACCGTCTCATTATTTTCATCTTCCCCTAATGCATAAGAATGGATATTGAACATGGATGGGAACATCTCAAACTTCTCTATGTTTTGTTCTTGTGCATTGTCATAACCACCCTTGGAGCGACGCATTGTAATACAAGATAAACTGAAATAGATGGTGCATGAACTATTTTATTCTTATTTTTCATTCATATTGAGATAATTATGCACAGTAAAACATTGTACACATTGAGAATTTTTTTCATTCATATTCCTATAATAAAAAAGGTATGTCTACCATTACACAAAAAGGAAATACAATGTGTGTGTATATCATATTGCAATGCCATCCATGGTAAGTGCTAACAATGCTGCTAATTCTTCATTTATAGTGGCCCTAAACACTTGACATACATCCAACCTACCTATATTAACTTTTATATGTACATATGAACATTTAACAAAGCAAAATACAATCTCTAGTTCTTGAACTCGAAGAAAATAAAGATTTACATTGTTACATTGGTATACACCATTCATGTGTTTCACAACCAAAGCATATCGTGAGAAAACACACAAATGTTCCAAACTTCATGGTGTATCGCTTCCTCAAGACCCAATATCAAGGCCCTATACTCAGCCTGGTGGATGGTCATACTAGCATTTCCCATAATTGTACCTCTCTCTACTTTATTGTTGTCATCAGGGTCATATAATATGAATGATAAACATGTAATATTTTCCGAGGTATTCGACACTCCATGAATTTCTAATCTCCAAATGGCAACCATGTTTACCTTTACAATGGACAAACATATATCATAAGCAACAACTAGAAAAAAAAATATATTGAACACTGCAAATTTGAATTTTTCAATACAACCATCTATATTTTAACTTATGACAAGGCACTAAAACATTTGCTACTGAGACCATTCATTAATAATGATTTCATATTGGAGATTTGGTGGAGTTAGTAGTATGTCTGGGGACATACACACTAAATGAGTTAGCGTCATGTGTTTGTGAGGGACTTATTTTTGGGAAACATTGTATTAAAACATCATATTCCTTATATTACTAAAACATTGTATTCCTTATATTACACTATTGGAATATATTTTGGGTATCTCTTATTATAAAAAAAAAGGTTTATACATTAAGTGGGAGTATCTTAATCAAAATTTAATCCATTTTGTTCATCACTATCATATTATGTTAATCAATAAATAAAAGGGTAAGAGGGTCCCTCACCCTTTTCTATTAATATGAGAAAATAGAAGTTTAAAAAAAATATCATCTTTAAGGAAACCAATCATGGAGAAAACTTTGCAATATATAGAAGCAACCTTTTATGTTGGGATTAAAAGCAGTTAAACCAAATCAATCCTTAAATTACTTTCAAACAAGGGATTATTGTGGAAGATATAGAAAATGTACAAGATGTAGAAACTACAAATGAAGGAAATTAAATCTTGTAAATCTCAAATAAGGAGTTCTCGCCTAAATTAAAAGAGGTGAATAGGAGAATAAATGCATCTTTTTGTGCTCCAAGTACATTCTTATCCTTAAAATTATTACTTTCCTTATAAATAATTCCATAATAGTGAGTCCTAATCCTTATGTAGCAAAATTGTTCAAATTCATTTTCCAAAAAGTATCAAACACCCACCCTCTTACTATGTAACCTAAACACCATATCTCTAGAATTCTTCCTTTTGAAGAATTTTTTCCTTTTTTAACTAGACTCCACTCATTGGATTCAACTAAGTGTGAAGAGATTTCATTTAAGGAGGGGTTGTGAATATTTTCTTAAATGTTACCATTACACATTAACGTATCTATATTGACTTAATGTGTTACCAAAAGATATTTTTAACATAAATGTATTTAAAATATCTAAACTTGCTATAAATTATATAAACATTAATAATTTTAAAAATATAATCAATTATAACACATTTTAATAAAATAGAAAATATATAAATTTTATAAAATATTGGTTGGTTCAATCTAATTTTGTAGAGAAAAAATTTCTACCATTCAAACTCCACATAATAAATACTATTTACCATTCATATTCGACATAATAAAAATTATTTCAATTTTTTAAAAAATCAAAATGAATAGTATAAATAATTTCAAAATATCTAATTTTAATAATAATTTGAATTAATACTAATTAAAAGTACATATTTAATTTTTATGCTCATGTGAATCAAAAGTATCATCTAATTACAAAATGAAAGATAAATTAAATTACAATCAACATTTTTCATAATTTGAATATTTATATAGGTTTTTTTAAAATATGTCGAATTTTTTTTTACAAAACATAGAAAAGCATAAACTATTTTTCTTGTTTTTAGCAGCAAACTTGGAGCTTCTTCCTTGTGCAATCTTTTTTGCACGATTTTTAGATTATGTTATCGGTTTCAAACTTTCTTTCGAACTCCCATCTTCTTTAGTTTATGTAGAGACTCATATTTTTGTGCATTTGTAGACACCAAAATTGGGTCATACTTCCATCAAAACGTTGTTCATTAAATTAACCATATCCTACCCATTCATATCCCCTAGTGCACATGTTAATTGAATTAATTATCTTAATTAAATTAATTAATGTCCTCACTTAATCACCTCACCTAGCCAACTCATCTAGCCACCTCACTCAAATGACCCCACTCAAACCTCATTAATGACCTAAGACCAAGTCTAAGCTTATCCTAACCAACTAGGACTTAGTCTAAACCTAGACTTAACTCCTATTAACAAACCTAAAAAGACTCCTACTTATCTTTCTATGATCTGTCACTCAAGACTGGAGGAAGGTTGGAGATCGCGCCAAAAATAATAACAATATAGCTATTTTTGGCCAACCTAGATATTCCCTACGTTGATCGACGCGTCGGTTATATCTCAACCGACGCCAATCCCCTAACCGTTGTTGATTAGGTTAAATACATTTCCAAAAGCCTTTTCCTAGGTTGGTCATTCGATTCAAGATCTCATACGAACAAAGACTTGGAGCACTCAAATTTCTGAAGCACTCAAGCAAAAGAAAATACACGAGAGCACTACCAACAACCATTTAGCATTCATCATCTTCTTCACGATCATGAATTCACATAGAGAAGCATCCTTTGAGAGGTTCGAATGTTGTGGCACGAATACAACGGCTCTCTTTCTCTGTGGATCTCTTCCCTCACCATCTTCATTACCTGTGTTCTCTAAATCTATTGTTCAATAACTACCTAACACCTCTTCATTTACCTTCATTTTCTTTCAGTAAGATTTATTATTCATCTCAAGAAAATTATTTTATCTTTCTCCAAACTTGTATACTTCCTTCCTTCCACCAAATTCTATCACTTTACCATACCTGGCCCTTTCACTTATCTTCACCCTCTTTTGATCATCTTTGAGTCTTCAAGACCATTTTATGGCCTCACCCTCACCATTTCCAACCTCTGTGCAATCACAGGGAGTCTGAAAACCAACTCTAAGAACTTTCTAATAATTGCCCCTACCAACGCTAGTTAGCCAACCAACATCGGTCATTCTTCCTAACCGGCATCGGTCATATAGCTGACATGGTTATTGTGTTTGCAATATACCTCAAACCAATGAGCTAATACCCACTTCCCAATAGCCTAGAACCATTTCTAATCTTTACCAAACCTTACCAAAACATGTACTCGGACTTTGCAACGCAACACCAACCAATCACCTGACCCATTTTTACCTCAATCACATTTTACTTGACCTTTCTTATTATTTTGTATAAGATGCCTAAATCATCTCGATTCCAATAAGATCGTTATTTCGTGTATATTTTAAATAGCATTAATATTGTTATATAAAAATGGATTAACAACTTGTTCAGGAAGAATCACGCTTCCTGGATCTAGCTTTTGCTAAGCGATCCACTCATTGTTTTATTTAACTCTATCGGTGGTATTGTTTTGCATTTGCAGGTAGTCCTCCTCCTAGCCAAAAGGAGCTCTCACAATCAACTTGGATCAGGAAATCAGAACACGTGCACAACCTTTAATGGACATTACAAACAAGTATTCCTCCTTGGCCTACTACCATTATATGTTTCATTAATTTGCTAAGAATATGGTGAAACATCATCCTCGATAGTGTCATAAGCCAATCTATATCCTCATGAATGGGAGCCTATGGTGTAGAATTTGGACATGTACATAACATATGTTTTCAATAAATTGAGTCGGGCCTTAACCATCGTTGTAATTTCTGGTTTATGCGGGTTCACCCTACCCGTAATGATCTACATTCACGACAAAGGTGCACCTCTTAAATACATCCTCCCTATGGAATTTGGGAGTTGTTATAGTTATCCCAATAGGATCAGGAGGAATGAAGCTCCTGGTATTCATATTCATTGAACAAAAATGTAACTAAATACAACACCACACATCCAAAAAGAAGCATACAATTAATGTCAGTATGTTATAAGACAAAACTAATATGCATAATCTAATATGAAAAACATATGGAAAGGAAAATACATTTTTAGAAAAAAACTATCCAAGACAAATTCATGTATGAATACTTTCTCTTTGGTGGGCGGCTTTAAAAACCTATGCGCAACACAGTCTACCACCCAACTATGGGCATATCGATGTGACATCCTAAGGCAAGCCCCTTCAAAGACACAACAATTCTTGGATTTGCAAGAGGAATGTGCCCCCATATACCTGAAATGAACATAAGAGTATGACAACAGAGAATTTTTGTTGCTTCAACTTACATCATACATTCACAACCTTACAATTACTAAAATAGAACCAATAAAAAAATTCTATATGCAAATTAACTCGCACATGAGTATTATTTACAAATATAATGAATACAAAAAAATCAAACTTGCTCTAATGTTATTCCATTTAACACAACTAAGAGTAATGAAATTATGAAAAAGATCACTCAATTATATTATGAAAATATGAAATGTTTAACTTTAATTTTATTATGAAAAAATTAATCATTAAAACTAATAATATAATGGCATAAACATGTTTGTGAATCACACAACTTGGTTCATAATACATTTAGGACTTTTGCATTTTTAGGATTTAGCAATCAAATGAGAATCCAAACATTATGAGAATAATGAAGTCTATTTCACATTCTAAATCATCAAAAATGGTTTCTCTACACCCTATGGGTATGAATATGTATGAGATGTGTTGCATGAAATTGATGCAGAAATAAAAATATTGTAAAGGCATAACATAACATTTATAGCAAAGTGAATAAGTTCTCCAAACTATTTTTTTTGTTAATCGATATAGGATAGGCTAAAATATGAATGATTTCCTAGTTCTAATGTAGCCTTAGGATTTCCTAGTTCTAAGATTTCCTAGCACCCACTAGCCATTTACAATATGAACAATTATTGTTCACCCAATTGTTCCTACATTTCATTGTTATTGTAGTTATAGCCTATTGACTGTTATGTTGAGTACAATTATGCATGTATAATTATGAAAATATCATAGTGACCTCCACGGTCAATGCTACTATACAAGTATTGTTAATGTTTTTTTAGTATATAACCTTTATTTTTCACTTAATTTTGCATTATTTAGTTTACATTTAGAGTTTGCATTTAGAGATTGCAATATTTTCAACTGAATTATCATATAATTTCATCTTATGCTAAGAATTTATACTTTTTGGAATTAAATTAAGTAAATATAAAAATAAAAGTAAAATAAATAAGATGTAATTGGTAAATTCCTTTTATGTATATTTATAATAAAATAACTCATTATACTACCCCAATTTTAAACCAAAAAAATATATCTAATCAAACAAATTGAAAGAGATGATTGTTAACACATTAGTAGTCTCAAGAAAACTTGAATCATTTAATTATTTTGTTAGTTGATTTAGTTAGCATTTAACGATAAAATGAAATCTCCAAACTTTGTTTGTTCAATTTAATTTATTTTTTATGAACCGAGTCTCTAATATAAATTTGTGTCACTCTATAGTTTGTATGAACCAATTCTTCATGTGGATGTGGGATTTTGGTGTGTGCGGGTAAAATTTAATCACTAAATATTAATAAACTGACCAAACCTAGGCATATAGCCATACCTAATATAAGCATGTTTAATATCAAAAGATATTATAAAATATAAGAAGTTTATAGTGTACAACATATGAAATATATATGTTGTAAATAACATCAATAATCAAACTGTATGACATTACTACTAAATAATATTTACAAACGTAGATGAGTTCATCTTTTTTTTTTTTTTATTGGTAAACACTTTTGACCGGAGCTATGAACCGGTGGGGAGAGGGACCCCAACCCTACAAAGAAGTAGAAGAAGAAGAAGGAGAAGGAGAAAGACGAAAGAGGAAGAGGAAAAGAAGAGCTAAAAATAGAGAGAGGAAGAGAACGCAGGACAGTGGAAGCTAACGCGCAGCGAAGGAAAAAGGCTACAACAATTAGCCCGAAGAGTGACCAGCCCGCGAGGAGGCCGCATGCAGCAGGAAGTTGAAGGCATGGAGAGCGCGGTCCTTGAGGGCATTCAACTGATCAACAGCTGTATGGAGAGGAAACAGAGCCGCATCAATATCCACGACCGGGAGAAAACGCTGGTCCAGAGAAGGATGGAAGTTCTGTGCAAAAGTGACAAGGTCCCTGTACTGCCCGCTGAGCCAGACGAATATCCCACCCAGAGCCGATGGCCAACTCGTCAACGTCTTCCACCCACAGCAGAGGGTCTGGAAGTGAGAAGTCCACAAGCTGGTCATGAAGGCCGACGCAGTGCACAACGTAAATAAGGTCCGAGGCGACCAGTTCCACTTCCGAAATGTTGGGATGAAGCAGCGTACAGAAAGACACGAAGGCGGAGGCGACGTCGGAATCGGTTCGGGGCGACGAGCATTGAAGCGGTAAGAGTCGCCAAGAATGGCTTCAATGGCTTCGGCCTCGGCTGAAGAAGAGTATTTGAAAATCATGGCAGACGCTGCTATCAATGGCAGAAACATCTGCCAGTTCGCGGAACTGCCCTCGGAGGGCCACAAACGGGAAACCAACAAAAGACATGGCGCCGGAAAGAAGCAAAGCAAGAGCTGAGAGAGACAGTCCAGGATGACTGCGAAACAAGAATAAAAGAGAGTGAAGAAGAAACATTCCCGAGGGGAACCTGGCAAGAAACGCCCGGAAGTGACGGGGGGTCCAGAGCAGCGTGCGGGAGAGCGGCAAGGGAAGGGAAGGACGCCACCGAGAAGAGGGGAGGAAGAGACCGACGCACGGGGGAACTGCCAGACGCAGTGGAGGCGCCGACGACTTAGACACGAGTGTTTCTCCGATCGAGGGAGAGGAAAGTAGAAAGTCCTGGCCAAATGTGTGCATTGTTGGAGGAAATGATAGCAGATGGATTATCAATAGCAAAGTTGGCCAGGAAGTCTGCTGCCCGATTTGCTTCCCGGTAATTATGAGATATGTTCCAGGAATGGAATTTACCGAGCCAAAAATGAATAGAAGGAAGAAAGAGGTTCAATTTCCACGATTGAGAAGCACCACTGGAAACAACAGAAATAAGGATTTGAGAATCCCCTTCAATACATAAATCTGAACAACCAAGATGAACCGCCATCTTAACCCCTTCCAGAAGAGCCTGAGCTTCGGCAGTGTTACAAGTGCCGTCTTGTAAAGGGAAGGAGCCCGCATGGATGAGGAGACCTCGATCGTCCCTGAGGATGCAACCAGCCCCAGAAGAACCCGGATTACCTCTGGAGGCCCCATCAAAGTTAAGTTTCCACAGCCCCTTGGGAGGGGGACGCCATCTAGTGTTCTTCCTGAGCAGCATCTTTTCAATTTGTGAGAGCCCCTTGCAGATAATAGACCCAGGATTGGGAATTTTGATGAGTGACCACTGATGAAGAGTAGCGAAGTCCTTGGAGGAAAAGGAGGGAAAAGAAGAACACTTAGCACTGATACATTCTGAAATGGCCACCTCAAGCTTGGAAAGGAAGGAAGGGAGCTCAACCGCTTGCTCTCTGAAAAGACGAAGGTTGCGTTCCCACCATATATGCCATAGCAAGAAATAAGGACTGACATGCCAGATAGAGCTGTGCAAACAGTTATGGGAGAAAGACGGCCAGGAGGAAAGATTAGCATCAATTCTGTCACATGGGACCCAGGAGAGATTAAGCTTATTGAAGAGCCAATCCCAAGCACTTGGAGGTGAAGGGACAGAAGAGGAAGAGATGATCCAGATCTTCCTCAGCCGCACCACAAAGAAGACATTTAGAGGGGCCCGAGAAGCCCCACGCATGCCTTCTATCCTGGGTGAGGACCTTTCTCTTCAATACTAGCCAACCGAAGTAAGCAATCTTCGGTGTAATGTGAGGGTGCCAGCATCCAAAAGAGCTCGGGGAACCCTTGCCGTATTGTGAGAGGAGTAAGTTGTACCCTGATTTTGAGTGTAAAGGCCAGAACTATTTCCAATCCAAAATAAGCAATCATTACTGTCAAGGTACGTAGCATGACGTTCCTCTATAGAATTGGAAAGGAGGACAGCATCTTGAGCGGAGGCGCGAGAGACATTATATCTTTCCAACACCAGGTGGGCGAGCCGTTGGGATGCTGGTAACCGTAGTTAGAAACAAGAGAGCCCCATAACAGTTTGGAAGAGTTCATAATACCATTGAGAGAGGGAAGCAAGTTGAGGGGAGGGAAACCATTCCAGCTTTCATCCCAGAAAGACACTAACCGACCATTATTTAACTTCCACGAGACCCGATCAGCAATGAGATTTTTGGAGTTACACATAAAATTCCAAAGGTGGGAGCCCTTAGGAAGCTCAGAACTGGAAAGAAAAAGCTCATTTCGGTGCCCATCCATGTATTTATGAGCGAGGACCTTGAAGGCAAGTCTGCTATTATCAGATATGAAGTTCCACACCAATTTTGCACCGAGGGCCATGTTCTGAATGGCCAAATCCAAGATACCCAAGCCACCCAGCTTCTTAGGAAGCTTGACCAAATCCCAATTAGCAAGATGGAATTTGCGTTCGGTGCTGAGACCTTGCCACAGAAAAGTACGAGCCACCTTCTCAATTTTGAGCAACAGAGTTAGGGATCTGTAAAATGGAGAGCATGTATATAGGAATGGAGAGGAGCACCGAGTTGATGAGAAGCGCACGGCCGCAAGGGATAACCATTTACCTTTCCAGGAGAGGAGTTTGGCAGAGATGGAATTTAGAAGCCCGTTCCAGAGGAGGGCCTTGCCCTTCCCATGAAACAAAGGAATTCCCAGGTAGGTGTGTGGAAGTTTGCCCAGAGAGAAGCCAAGAATCTCTTTAATTCTCCCCGTAGCCTGGGGGCCACGTTAAAGAAAAAGATCACAGATTTATGAAAGTTTAAGACTTGACCCGCAGCTACAGAGTAGGAATCCAGAATAGAGGAAATGCACCTGGCCTCCGGAACAGTCCCTTGACCGAAGAGAAAGGTGTCGTCTGCGAATTGCTGATGAGAAAGAGGAGGGAGATTGGAGGAGATATGAAGACCTTTCAATGAACCTTCAAGAATCGCGGCCTTGATGCTACGACTAAGAGCTTCCGCCACAATTGTGAAGAGGAAGGAAGAAAGCGGGTCTCCTTGACGAATACCCCTGCTACTCTGAAAGAAGCCTTCCGCAGACCCATTGACAAGAACCGAGAAGCGCGGGGAGGCAATACAGTCAAAAATCCACTTACAGAAGTGAGCACCAAAACCCAAAGCTAGCAAAGAATTAAGAAGGAACCTCCAGTTAACCCGATCATATGCTTTGCTGAAATCCAATTTTAGCAACATTCTGCTCTGGAAGAATTATGAAGGGAGTGAATAAGTTCATGAGAAATAATAATACCTTCCGTAATAGACCTTCCAGGAATGAACCCACTCTGTTCCGGGGCAACCAATTTATGCATCAAGGGGGAGAGCCTATTGGCAATAGCTTTGGAGATAATTTTATATGTTGTATTACACAGGGAAATTGGCCTGAAATCATCTAACTTCTCAGCTGGGGATTTTTTGGGGAACAGACAGATGAAAGTGTGGTTAAGGTTCCCAAGAATCTTCCCGAAACTCTGGATTCCTCAACCGCCTGCCAAACTGAGGAACCCACGATTTCCCAAAAATCCTGGAAGAAAGAGGCAGGAAAACCGTCCGGGCCAGGGGCTTTATCACGCTTCATAGAGAACACAATTTTCCGGACCTCCTCAAAGGAAAAGGGTGAAAGAAGCAGATCATTTTCAACATCCGAAATACAGCGGGGAATCTGAGAATGAAGGAGAGACTGAGGGCCAAGAGGGGAAGCCGTATCATTCAGGAGCTTGCAAAAGAAATCCACCGTTTCCGATTTGATCTGAGCTTGCGAAGTGGCAATGGTGGAATCTTCGAGTTTGAGAGAAGAAATGTAATTGAAGTTTCTTCTAGCTCGGACCGAAGAAAAGAAGAATTTGGTATTTTTATCTCCATCCAGCAACCAAGTTTCCCTGGATTTTTGACGCCAAAAAGTTTCCTCTTTAAGAAGGATATCCCCCAATTCCTTAAGGAGAAGTTTTTCCTTCAGGTAATCCTCCTGTGACATCCCATGCAACAGAATACTCTCATTGAGAGAACGAAGAGTCATCTCTACTCGAAGCTTTTCATGAAAAATATTTTTAAACTTCGAATGGTTCCAGCTTTGTAAGTTAGCCTTGAGCAAAGATAACTTTTTGGAGAGTTGAAACATCTTGGTCCCTTTGACAGCAAAGGAGTCCCACCAACCCTTTATCAGCTGACTGAGAGAGGGGTCCTGAAGCCACATGTTCTCGAATTTGAAGGGGGCACGGCGCGGGGAGGTCGAAGTTGAGAGCCACGGAAATAGGAAAATGGTCGGATCCAGAAAGAGGGAGAACCAAACTTTTAAGAAGGAAATTTTGCTGCAACCAATGCTCGGAGACCAGGAAGCGGTCAAGACGCACTGCAAGGGAACTGAACCCGGATCTCCTATTGTTCCAAGTGAACCAACCCTTGCAAGGCTCTAAATCAATCAGGTGAGCAGAGGAAACAAAGGAAGAGAAATCAACCTGCGAGCGAGGATGCCACTGAAGACCACCATGCTTATCACGATCAGAAAGGGTAGCGTTGAAGTCACCTGCAACGATGATTTTCTCGGCTGGCACAGAGGTCAGAAGCTGGCTAAGATTACCCCAGAGAATCCTTTTACTGATGGGAGTAGAGGGACCATAAATATTGCCGAGGAAAAAGAAATCCTCCGAGTGCTTAATCGAGACCTTGCACCAGATGAAATTTAGGTCGATAACAAGGGGATCAATCAAGCAACTGGTAGTTTTCCAAAGAATGCCTAAACCACCCGAGGCCCCAACAGAATTCGAGAAGCAACCTTCCCAACCTTTCCATTTTCTGAACCAACTTCTATTACAACCCTCAGCCGACATTTTAGTTTCCTGAATCAAACAAATATCCACACCCTCATCCAAGGCGTAACGTCTTAACAGACGCTGTTTGTTAGGGGCATTAAGGCCCCTAACATTCCAGGAGAAGAGGATCATGATTGCTTCAGAGAGGACTTGCCTCTCCTACTGGAAGATGGGAAGAAAGACCGAAGCTGAAGTTGCTTCCCGTGGGCAACTTCGTTGAGAGAAAGCTTGCTTTTATTAGGGCGGCCAAGAATGCTTCTAGGACCGAAATCCACGTTGAGAAGGGGAGGAGTGGGTAGAAGCGGTCCCAACGACTGCGTGGGAGGGGAGGGAGACTCGGCAGAAGCTTTGGGTTCCTCAGGGGGTTCTGCATCGTTAGACAGAAGCAAATCCTCTTTATCCGTGATCCATTTCTCGAGGGAAGTCGAGCTACCTCCCATACCAATGGATATACCCTCGTGGAACAGAGATAGGATCCGGAGGAATCCTTAACAACAGCCGCCGTTTCTTTGACGAGGGAGAGCGTTTAGGAGCCAAAGCAAGAGGTTCAAGGACAGGAGGGGGAGCGAGGGGGACGAGGGGTAGAGATGACGAAAGAGGAACACGGGGGGAAGAAGGAGGGGAGGGAACAGGGGAGGTGTGGGAAACTTTCCGCCAATACGAGACACCTGGGGTGGGATTATTACAAGACTTATGCGGGAATGACCGGGCTTCAAACATTTGAAACAGATATTGGAAATACCTTCATATACAACTTTCTGATTCCAGGTGCCGAAGGGGAGTTGATAAGAATAACTTCCTTTGGTTTAAGAGCTGGAAAAGTAGAAATGCAAACTCTGGCAAAGGAAGAGAGAGTACCATTCAAAGTAACAGGATCAATGCGAATGACCCGCCCGAGACTGGAGCAGATTTTAGTAAGGATGGGTGCCGACCAAAATTCACTAGGCAGGGAGTATAGTCTAATCCACACTTGAAACCCATCCTCCGCCGCTTTGTGACAATCAAAGTGAGGCTCCCACTCGCGTATCGCAAGACCAGAGTCGGAAAGGAGAAAATTTTTCTTTCCATAGTGTCATTTTTCTGAGCAGCGCTACGAAAAAGCACAAGGAAAAAACCCTTTTCCAGGGAACGAATACTCAGGCCGCTGCCCCACTGTGTTTCGCACCAATTTCTTATGCCCGGAAACGAGAGCCGTCTCCCAATAAACTTAGCAAAAATAGCCCTCGAAGAAAGACAATTCGTATGCGCGGCAAAGGCAGCATCCTCGATTAGGGATACGGAGGGAATGTCGTCCAGCAGAGGAAGCGAGTCGCTATCCGAGGGGAGTGAATCAGCGTCAGGCCCACGGGGACCCAGACGTTTGAGCATAGATTCTCGACAAGCCCTGGCCCGCCAGGTGCACCATTGCAGCACCCCAGAGGGGCGAGACCAGGGGACCGTTGCAGGAACGAAAATTTGAAAAAAATGACCATTCTGAAACGCTCCTCAAGCCTATCGTAGATGAGTTCATCTTATTGAGACACAATTGTGTATGATAAGAAAGAAGAAATAGTTGAAATTTTTGTTGTTCAAAAACACGGTGTGTTTTTCAACATTTTTCAAAAACAAATCCCTATCAAGTATATGACATGTCGTCCCTAGGATCAACATATGTTAAACATACTAAATTAAATAAGATCAAAAATTTCCATACTAAACTAGAGAAGTGTTAAAATTTGGAATCTACTATACTGATGTGTAGAATCTGCAAGTGTTTTAGAAATTAAGTTGTTTTTAACCTTTCCTAGGATTTCAAGTCTTAAACCATCCTTAATCATGGTTTAGTCATCTTGGAGTTGATTTATAACCACCTTTCTTAGGATAAAAGAGAGGAATTCAAATAAAAACAGTTAGAGAAGGAGGTTGTAGGGATTTTTTGATTGATCTTAACCAAGGAGTAAACCATTCAAGGTTAGTTCTACCATGGTGGAGGGTAGTAAGTTTAAACCCTAACTACCATGTTTCTTACTTTATGAATGAAGGAATTTGAATTGTAGAGGGGAGTGAGAGGTTGTGTGAGTGTAAGGAAGTAAAAAGGAGAGTGTATTCTCTATTAGAGAGCTTAATGGCTCTTTGGAGCTTGTCATTTCATGAAAGATCAATACAAGCTTCTTTATAATCTGATAAAATTGTGTTCAATGATCTTGTGTACTATATATAATGAATGCTTATGAAATGTGATGTGAAACTCATTGAAATTATTGTATGTAGTGATTGTACAAGTACATAGAATTGTATGAAGTTGAGAAACTTAGCCATATAGGAGAAACTACAGTGAAAGAGAATTCTTTGGTGGGCATTTGGTGTATAAGTCTGGTAAGACATTTCTTTTTTGACATGAAGACCTCCTTTTGAATGAGTCTAGGCATTTTGAGAAATTAATAGCTGGAAGGAATGGGAGATAGGACTTGTATAATGAGGTATCTATGGTCCTTTTGATGTCCCTGACTTGGGGAAAAGTAATCAACATTTGGAAGTTTAATTTTGTGCTTAAATTATGACTCTGAGATACACAGTTCATAAATGCATGAATTGGTATGGTTGCAAAGATCTAACTAGGAATGCATGAGGTATCTTAAGTTGTATTAAATATTAAATAAGGGGAAAGAGTCATAAAAGAACATCAAGGACTTTGTCTAATAATCAAAACTATGAAGAATGCCCTGTCTTGGACTGAGAAAAATCCCACATAGAGTTTTAAAACCAAGTACGTTGAACTAGTTCAAGGATGAGAAATTAAACCTCCTTCTAAATATTCAAAGATATATCAAGATTTATAGGTTCCCAATCAGTGAAGAATCAATGCATGCAAGAGAATGAAACTATGTAATCTGATAAAACTAGGCCAACTTTGTTCTGAGACAAGAAATTGAGATAAATGACATACTAGAACTTTGAAGATCAAAATACCATAATGGAAGGAAAGGTTAGATAAATGAAACTACAATACCATTCATGACACTCATCAGGATAGGGTTTAGAGTATTAAGGATGTTGAAACCCTATGCACAATTCAAATTGTTAAACAGTTTCCCAAAAAGCTATGAATTTCTCCTAGGCATTTTTGTCAAACAGTTTCTTACCTCCTTATATTATCGATTTAGTTGAGACAAACTGTCAAATGGATGGAACATGGTTTTTTACATATTAGGTTTATGGATAATAATCGAATCCTCATAAACCGGCAAACAAACAGATGTAACAACCCAAATAAATTATCAAACGGATGCAACAACACAAGAAGATGGGAATATGGATATGGCACTTACTGTAGAAAAATGGAGAATATCGTCGTGTCCTCCTCTGCAACTCGTTCCTCTGGCTCTAACCCCCGTAAAGAGTGAAAAACACACACCTTTTGGAATACTAGTGAAAAAGCCCTATGGAATACCCCCTAAATGTACAGAGAAACCTGTCGAAACTAGTGAATGATGTTCCTTATCTCTTGTGTGTGTGTTTCATTCCTCATTTTCTAATGATGGCTTGTGTAAATGAGACATGCATGATTCTCGTGTATGGGTATGATTCATTGGCGTGGGGTATGGAGATCCATAGTTCAAATTTGCCATGTCAACCAAAACACATGGATTGCCATGTCAAACTATGGTAGGGAGTTAGAGATTGGACAATTGTGCGTCACATCATGGTTTCCGGAGAGCTATCCTTTCCAAAGTGAGGGCGATGTGCTATGGCAACGCATGACGACATGATTTTTTTCCTATGTGTATAGGTGCATTTTATGGGGAGGGTAAATGACAATTTGATAGGGAAAATATATTTTTGATTAATCTCCAACCGCATCACAATAAAAACTCTCATGCCAACAATTACAACCTACCATATGCGATATGAGTCACAAAAATTAAATTAAATGCATTCTAGTTTGGCTTCACCGACAACGCATTCTTGATTTATGGTTTTGGTAACTTTAAACGGTTTGATTTAGTTATACATCAAATTTCTTATCGGTTATGAATTAATATTGCATGTCGTGCCAAGAGGTACCAAGCCCTTTTGGCATAATAATGTAGGCTTTAAAGTCCTCCACCAAGGTGTATTATTCCCTCTATTTCAATCTTGATCCTTCAATCATGATGCAATTTGAGTATCAATCCTCACCGTTTAATCACTAAGTCTTGCCATTATATAAAGTCGAGGCGTCCCCGTGTTCAAAATCAAGTTTATTCATGACCAACGGTAGCCATATTGTAATAACTTGATTTCTTCTTCTTGTCATGGATTTTTCTTCATCTCGAGCAATGCCAAGAAGTCTCCCTACCTCTTCCGCTCTCCCCATTGCTTTTCCCGAGAAGAGCCAATGGGAAGTACTTATGATATGTCGAGACCACCCACACCATGGGTTTCTAAGCTTCTACTATGATGATGTGACCAGCCCCTTTGTAAAGCATGAGGTGGTGGAGGCAGGGAAGGAGAAGCCCATGTGAAATGTTGTTATAATGACAAATCCTAGAGGAAAAATAGCCCCAGAGAGGAGTGGATCATTGTTGTTGCGGACTCACCCAATGTTGATTGTTCTATCTAGTCCTCCACTCTCTTCCGTTTGAATATCTCTATGATCATTTCTATTGAGGTTGGGTTCCAAACCCAAAACCTATTGGATTTTCCCCTTTTTATTTTGACCCCTTTAAGAACAAATTGGACTCTCATGGAAAATGCAAATGAGATGTAGACGATAATGTGGATCGCAGTAAAAAAGGAAAATCCCATTTCATGTCAATGGTTATTGATGGAAAACTCTGTCTAGAATGTTGTGAGGTAAACCCTAACCATTACCTTTATATTTGGAGAGAGTCCTTGATCATACATGTACATAAAATCACAACCCTAGGATGTCAAGTCTATCACGCATATCCCCATCTCTAAAGTCTCTGTTGTAGTCACAAAATTATGCACTTTAGATATTTATTTATCTCAGTCTTATACTACTATTTAGAAGGTTCTTGAGTGAAGAAAGTACTAATTAACCCCATCTTTTGGCCATCTTATTTTACTTTTATTTCATCAATTCTACACATTTTTATCTACATGCCCAGTCTCTTTCAACATTCTCCCATCATTTTAGCCTTATCTGGGGCGATTTTTGGCTTCCTAGTCCTACCAAGGGTGCCCCAATCCTTTTCTACTTTCTCGCTACTTTTGGGGCTCTATCTAGCCATTTCTTCTTCTTATCTTTTTCCTAATTGGCCATGTTTGGGTTAATTACAAAATCAGTCAAGAGAACCCTATAAATATAAATTTATGAGACCATAATGAGGACTTAGCATCTACTACTATCACTCATCTAGGATTACATCCATTTATTGCATTTATCCACATAAATCCATCATCAAGGCACAAGCTAGGAATTTTGCATCACACTTCATAGGGGGATTCTAGTTTATTCCATTCACACATGCTATTACATTTTCTATATTTATTTATTACTTGTTATTTCACATAGTGTGACTAGCATAAGAGCACCTAGGGCACAACATGTACACGCTCACCGTAATGTTAGGAAATAAGGGATAAAATATGCGGAATAATCCCTCACAGAATTGCAACAGTAGAAACTAATATGCAGAAATTATTACAGATCTCAAATAAAATTACAGAATAAAATAACACAACACAAAGAGACAGTATTTAACGTGGTTCACCCAATTTGGGCTACGTCCACCAAGAATCACTTGCTCAGATTTTATTACAAGCCACCGCTCTCTTAATACAATACCTAGATCCGTTTGGAGCTATGCTCAACAAACTCTACAGAATTCATAGCCGAATTCAAAGCACATCTACAATGTTCTTCATGCATCTATCATATGCATAAAACCATATAAATAAACAACTGCTTAAGCAGTTTTATAAAACCATGCGTATCAAAACCATGGGCAAAACCCATCCAATGAACCTATGGGTCAAAAATCTCACCCATATGAGAAGAGCACGTTTCCCGATATGTCAAGTGCATTTTTTCGAGGCCAAAAATTTACACCTAAAAAAATGTACAGTACTCTTAGTGTACAGTCTTCAACACTTTCACACATGAAAACAAGCTCCACAACCTAACAATCTCCCACTTGGAGACTAGTTTTCCTCTGAGCAAGCTTCTCAACCCTTCACTAGTTTCGTGAAGACCAACCAAAGCTGAACACAACTTCAGTTTTTCCTTGTGACCACCTTGGTCATCATGTCTGCAGGATTCTGACTGGTATGAATCTTCTCCAACTTCAACTTCTCTTCCTCCAAAGTTGTCTGATGAAATGGTACCTTAACTGTATATGCTTTGTCCTAGAGTGGAAAGCAGAGTTCTTAGCTAGGTGTATAGCACTCTGACTATCACTATGCAACTTTCCTTCCTCTTGCTTATGCCCCAACTCCTCAAGTAATTATTGTAACCAAATAATTTCCTTGCTTGCCTCTATGGCAGCAACATACTCAGCCTCCATGGTTGACAAAGCCACCAACTTCTGTAGTCATGAAATCCAACTTACTATTGTTCCACCTATAGTGTAAACATAACCTGTTGTGCTCCTCCTGTTGTCTACATCTCCAGCCATATCTGAATCTACATAACCACACAAAATGGTGTTTGATCCACTGTAGCACAAAACTATCCCCATGGTCCCTCGCAAATACCGAAGGATCCACTTTACTACCTGTCAGTGATCTCTACCTGGATCACTCATAAATCTACTCATTGCTCCCACTGCATGGGCAATATCAGGCCTAGTGCACACCATGGCATACATCAAACTGCCAACTACTGATGAGTAAGGTACCTTGGACATTTGGTTTCTCTCTGCTCTATCTTGGGACATTGCTCCTTTGATAACTTAAAATGGCCTACCAAAGGAGTCCCAACCGGTTTAGCATCCTACATATTAAACCTCTCCAAGACTTTCTTAATGTACTCTTCCTGAGATAAAGTTAGCTTCGTTCCTTCCTATCCCAAGATATCCTCATACCAAGGATTTTTTGGCTGCCCCAAATCCTTCATAGAAAGGATTCACTTAGTTGCTTCTTGAGTACTTTTATTTCTTGCATGTTTTTACCTGCAACCAACATGTCATCCACATATAGACAAAGGATAATATAACTGCCATCCTCAAATTTCTTTGTATACACGTAATGGTCAGAATGACATCTAATATAACCTTGCTCCATCATGAAGCTATCAAATTTCTTATACCATTGACATGGAGCTTGTTTCAAGCCATACAAGCTCTTCTTCAATTTGCACACCATCTCCTCTTTACCTTTGACCTTATAGCCCTCTAGTTATGCATATATAGTTCCTCCTCCAAATCACCATGGAGAAATGCAGTCTTTACATCAAGCTGTTCTAAGTGCAAGTCTTTGCAACTATTCCTAGAACAGTTCTAATAGAAGTCATTTTTACTACAGGAGAAAAAATCTCATCAAAATCTATACCTTTTTTCTTCGTGCCAACCCCTTGACCACCAACTGGGCCTTATATCTTTTCTTTTCCTCCTTCATCTTTAACTTTGTACACCGACTTGTTCTACAATGCTCTTTTCCTTCTTGGGTAGCTTTACCAAATCCCATGTTTGGTTCTCCATGAGAGCCTGATGCTCCTCATCCATGGCTTGCTCCCACTTCTTCCTGGCATCTACCTGCATTGCTTCATCAAAGCTCTCTGGTTCTCCACTATCAGTGAGTAATAAATAATAAAGAGAAGGAGAAAAACGTTCAGGTTCTCTTCTTACCCTATAAGACCTCCTCAATATAGGAGTTTGGGGTTCCTATTGAGAGGTTCTGAATTGATTCATGTGTCACTTTCCCATCCGAAAGATCCTCTACCACTGCATATTCTTTCTTGGATTCTTCCCTATTTTCCTACAACTGCTTGCTTATACATGACTTTCTCATTAAAGACCACATCCCTAGATCGAATGATTTTCTTGTCCTTAATACTCCAACATTTATATCCAAAGTCATCACCACCATAGCCAATGAAAGTACATTTTTCTGATTTAGCCTCTAGCTTGGTCCTATCATCCTTGTCTATATGAACAAACACCTCACATCCAAAGAATCTAAGAAATGAATAATCAACTTTCTTACCATACCAAGCCTCCTCAGGTATGCCTCCATCCAAGGCACTTGAGGGTCCTCTATTTATCAAGTACACCGCTGTGCTCACCGCTTCTACCCAAAAAGAAAGAGGCAATCCTGCATGTAACCTCATGCTCCTAGCACGTTCCATTATTGTTCTGTTCATCCTTTCTGATACCCCATTCTGCTGTGGAGTTCTTGGAACGTCTTTTTCCTGCGGATTCCATTCTTAGAACAATAATCATTAAATTCATTGTTGCAATACTCCCCTCCATTATCTGACCCGAGACATTTTAGCTTAAGACCTGTTTCATTCTCTACCAAGGATTTCCATTTAACAAAAGTGTCAAATACATTAGATTTGTTTCTAATACAATAAACCCAAACTTTCCTTGTTGCATCATCAATAAAAGTAACATAATAACTTGAACCCCTAAGAGATGATACCTGAGCTGGCCCCCACACATCAGAATGCACCCGGCATTCTAACTTACTCTCTTTCTTTGTAGGTCCAACCTTGAGAAACCTTACTTACTGTTTCCCATATATGCAGTCCTCACAGAACTCCAAACCTATTTTTGTATATCCAGGAAAATTCTTCTTTATGATGTCCATGCCCTTATGGCTCATATGACCGAGCCTATAGTGCCATAATGTTGTATCTACTTTTGAAGCCACAAGATTACAAACATTAGTGTTATAAGTGGTTAAATACAAGGTTCCAACCTTCTTACCTCTTGTCACCACAAGAGCACCCTTGGTAACCTTCCAAGAGTCCACTATAAATATCACAGTATAACCATCACTTCCCAACCGCCTGCCGATATCAAATTTCATCTTAATGTAGGCACATGTCTGACATCCTTCAATAGCCAAGTATTCCCATTCTGCATCTTAACCTGAATAACATTTTCCAACTATGTATGCAAGGCTCATCATCAAAAGAAAACATGCCCAAAATCTCCTTGAACATAATCAACAAAATAATGCCTATGTGGAGAAGCATGGAAAGAAGCCCCTGAATCTAAAACCCAAGATTCAATAATATTGTGAAAAGAAAGAATCAAAGCATCCTGACATACATTACCCGTTGCCACATTTTCCTCCTTTTTTTCTTCCTATTGTTTCTTCTTATCCCGAAGCTCCCAACAGTCCTTCTTTGCATGCCCAGGCTTTCCACAATTCCAACATACAATCTTGTTCTTGGATTTTGACCTTGCCCGATCTTTTGATTTTCCACGGTTTCCTCTATTCTTCTGTCTCCCTCTAGTTTCCACTGTCAAATCATTCCCTGAAGTAGAAGATTCCCCAGAGATTTTTCTTCGCATTTCCTCGCTTAGAATCACCCCTACAACATCCTCAAACTTCAACTTGAGTTATTTGGAACCGAGTTACTTACCGCCATTACAAAGCTATTCCAACTCTCAAGTAAAGAGAAGCAAATTAATAAAGCCCTAACTTCTTCATCAAATTCTATCAGAACAAGAAGCTAGCATATTCACAACCGTATTGAAATCATTTAAATGATCTACTACTTGAACTATTCTCAGACATCTTCATATTAAACAAATTTTTCATTAAAAATATCTTATTAGAGGCGAGGGTTTTTCATACAACTTCCCTAATGCATCCATTAGATCTTTTGTAGTCTTTTCCTTAAAAACATTAAATAATACCGAAGATGCAAGACACGGTTGGATTGTTCCAAGTGCCTTCCGATCCAACAAATCCCATTCCACACCTTTGTCATACTCAAGGGTTTGTTCACCTTCTCGATAGCGGAGTATAAAGATCCTTCGATAAAGGTAATCTTCCATCTGCATCTTCCAAAGACTGAAATTCGCCCATTGAATTTATCAACCCTAGATCTTCCATCATCTACCATAGCTCCCACAAGCCAAAAAAACTTTTTGTTAGGAAATAAGGGATAAAATATGTGGAATAATCCCTCACATAATCGTAACAATAGAAACTAATATGTAGAAATTATTACAGATCTCAAATAAAATTACAGAATAAAATAACACAACACAAAGAGATAGTATTTAATGTGGTTCACCCAATTTGGGCTACGTCCACCAAGAATCACTTTCTTAGATTTTATTACAAGCCACTGCTCTCTCTTAATACAATACCCATATCCATTTGGAGCTATGCTTAACAAACTCTATAGAATTTCACACCGAATTCAAAGCACATCTACAATGTTCTTCATGCATCTATCATATGCATAAAACCATATAAATAGACAATATTCGCTTAAGCAATTTTACAAAACCGTGGGTATCAAAACCATGGGCAAAACCCGTCCCATGAACCTATGGGTCAAAAATCTCGCCCATATGAGAAGAGCACATTTCCGGTATAGATATGTCGGAGGTGCATTTTTTTGAGGCCAAAAAAATTTACGCCAAAAAAATGTAGACACAAGACTCTTAGTGTACATAGTCTTCAACACTTTCACACATGAAAACAAGCTCCACAACCTAACAAGAACTACATTTGGGTTTGAAATGTAGTGCGACACTCAAATTAGTAAGCCCACTTTGTGAGCGGCTAAGGTTCAGTCCGACCCATTCATTCTACATTTTTATTTTTAGGGTTTTGATACTTTTTTTGTCTTTTGCAGTTTTGTACTCTTGAATTATTGGCAACATATAGTGTAGGCAAGCAAACTCGATGCGACACACAGCGAGGTTACATACCACCTTCTGACCTTATGAGAACTAGTTGTAGAGATTTTTCACATACTAGGTCACCTATTTTGCTTACCAGAGCACCCGGGGCACCCTAGTCCTCTTCATTGCACCCAGTTTCACTCAACTCTTCTAGATCCATTATTTTTGGGACCTCTCGCACAATCATTCATGTCCCTGGAATTTCTAAATTGCCAGACTGCAATAGTAATTTGTTATTAGCTGAGTTCTTTACACGTGAAATTTTGTTACAACAACAAATTCTGGAGGAAAAACATCCCCGAGAGGATTGGATTATTGTTGTCACAGATTCGCCGCCCAACATTGATCATTCTAGTTGGTCCTCCACTCTCTTCTTTCTAAATATTTCCCAGTCTAGTAAAATATTTTTGTTCTCATTAAAAGGAAATGGAAATGGAAACCATCTTGGAGTTTGGGATACCAAGGCTTATAATAATAATGTGGGAATATATGATTGCTTATTTACCAATGGTTAGAGTATTGTCACGAGGTAGAAGTGGAAGGCCCATGGCATGTGAGGTGGTGTCATTTGTTAAGTTTCCTCCATACATGGCCTTTAAAGGAGATAATGACATGTACTTGGGCTCTATGGAGAGAGGTGGCAGCCACTCTTTTTTAATTTTCAATTCAACCGATATTGTGGACAACTGATTAGACGGTGGGTGGAGGAGGTGTGTGACTTTGAAGGACACGTTTGGATTAAAAACTTATCTTTGGAACAAATTTTGGAGGTCTATGAACCATATAATTACTCAATGTTTGTGTCTATGCAATTCCTACCCATACATCCTGGATGAAGCAATGGTGGCACTACAATTCCGCATGGGTAACCAAGCATTTTATAGGAGGTTTAATTTTAATAATTTGGACTATATAGCCACATGCATCGGGTTGCTGGCAATACCCACTCATTTAAAAGTAAAATAGTGCATGTTGATGTCGTGTCACTTCCATAGTGTACGACATGTCCACAGCCCATATCTAAGGCTTGAATTGTTACCAACACCACCAACGAGCCAAACCATGCTAGCACTAGAGTTCTCCACACTAACAAGAGGAACCGGTTGTGGATTAACTCACATTCTTTCACTACATCAAGACATCAAGTACCTTTGGTGGATAGCACCACTGTAAAGTTGCCCACCAAAATCAAGTGTTAGTACTAAGTGGGGGAAGCTTTTAGAAAGGGAAACTCTTGTGGGAACCACTTACACTATGACCATCAAACCCGGATTTTCGACAGGTAAGCATCGATATAAAGGCCAACTGGGGCAAATGTAACGTATAATTTACCTACACTCAAGAAGACTTGCTTACTTCAGAGGAGAGAGACATTCTATAGAATAGATGTTGTGTTTAACAGTTTAATTACACTAACATTAAGTATGTTTCAAAAAAAGTTATCTTAAGAATGGAATGACTCTGCCCTCACCGATACCATACTATCTACATTTATGGTATGCGCTAAATAAACTAGGCCAAGCTATAGTGTGTGCTTCTAAATCCTCCATGAATCCCCTAAAATTTATATTCTCGGTGTAAGTAATCAAGTATCCTTTCTCTAAATGGAACACAAATTTCATACAATGTTGAGTGGGTAATTAATTATGCCGAACGCATTTATATTTGAGGTTGAGCTTCTTGGCTTTGACACAAGAGTTGAAATCCATGGTTATGCTTTGATTTTCATACATATTTGTTGATTATAACCATATCCATTGTGTTTGTTTAGAATGTACATTCGTTGTATGATATGGTTCGTGAAGTCGGTAATGACAGATTTAATGTCGTGAAATACAAAGAAGGCCTTCATTTAATTTATCGATTTAGAATATTAGCTCATGGTTATACCTTAATGAGTTATGAATCATACCTACAATCACTTTTTCTTGGGAAATAAATCAAGTTTTGCACATTCTTTATTAAATAGAGATTGATGATTCGATATCATTACGGTTTCCATTCCATTCTGTTGCCATGTATGCATCTTCTTTTTAATTAAATTACGAAGCTATGAATGAGTACTTATTGTCATAAATAAGGTTAGGGACAAATTTCACATGACGCCAACATGGTTAAAAGGAGTGAGTGAGTATGTGGATGTGATTAGGACACTCTTGAATTCACAATCATAACACATGCATCTATGGACTTCAATTGATTGATATAATTAGACCACCACACATTTTTCCCCTAGAAATGCATCTAAAATTTGTGCTTTTTCCCATGATCTGCCACTCTTGGAGATGGAGATGGATGATACAATAAATCAAAAGTATATATTAGATGCATGATATCAAAAGCTAGATCTGCAAAAAACTAAACTAAACATTAATGTTAGATAAGATTAGCTTCACAATATGCGGGGGTTTCAAGAAACAGTGCCGGTTCAGTATAAGAGGATTTAACTCCCTTGGAGGATGTCAACCCCATGTCGAAAGAAAGTAGATGATATCAAGAAGCTAGATTTAATAATAAGATAGATCATAATGGTTAAAACAATAGTCAACCCCCAAAAAAATGACAAGATAAAGCATGCAAAATAATATAAAAAGAGACTTACTTACTTATGCTTATGCTCTATGGAAGATGAACGGGCATCAAGATGGCAAGATAAGAGACACTGTCAGAGCTTTCTCCTTCAAAGCTTCAAAAGCAAACTTAGTTAAGCTCTTTCTTCTCTTCTTAGTGCCTAATCTCTCTTTCTTGAAAATATATCCTCTCTTTTAAAAAAAGTCTTTTAAAAATATAGGGTCTCTTTAAAAATATCTTTTTTTTTGAAATATGGGGAAAACCCCATATTTATAGCTTAGATATGAGACTAAACTGAGGTTAGATGATACCCAGGGTGTAGTAAAGTAACCTGAGTTAGGGATATGATGTGATCATGTGGGTCCCATATTTTGACTTATTAGGCAAAGTGGGGGACATGATTTGAATGGGGGTGAGATAAAGATTTCATTTTAAAAAAAGAGTGTCGGAGATATGCATTATGAATTAAATAATTTGTGAGAGATGGGGGATGATGCCAAAAATTGAATTATCAAATGGGTCCATATGGAGCCCATTGATAATCAATCAAATAATGTGAGCAAATAGATAGGATTTTATTTAATTTAAGAGAAAGAGATGTGAGAATGGAAATTGCGTGAATGTGAGATGTCGGAGGGGCGCTATATACCAAAAATAGGTGTCTACATTTGCCCCTTTTTGTTGAGTGGTTTGTGATAGCAAGCCACGAGACAAAAAAAAAAGGGTTAGATGAAAGATGTGTCGAGGATGGATGAAGACATGACCAAAGGCAAGATGCCCTAGGAAAAAAAAAGGATCAAAAAGGATCACAATAAAAAAAAAAGTATGGTGGTGACTCAATATCACATCGGTAGAGGACAATTGCGGTCTCAATGGAGACAGATGACAATGTTCTATCAGACCAGTGAGTGGGTGAAGACCACTGCAGTATGGATGTAAACCAAGATGACCAATGGGTCATAGGAAAACATCAAAATATGTGCAACTAAATGTGAAAGATGTGTGCAATCCTTTGTTTGCGAGGAATCGTGTAAAAAAAATCATGCGTCCACAAAAGGGACGTGGATGAAGATAATGATGCCCCAACACAGGGCATAGAGAAGGACACAAAGTGAGTTATATGTTGACAAGTACAAGGATGAAAAGGTGCCCCAACATAAGACATAGATAGAATAATCATAAATGTGGACAAGATGAGCAAATAGGATAGAAAGGTGAGATAAAATGCCCTAAAAGGGTAATAAATATGATGACAATCATGTTTCATAGGAAAGATGCATAAGTGTTAGCAAATTAGAAGGTGAAGAAGACAAAAAAGTCTTATTTCTTTGGTAAGTGTGATAGAGATACTTTTGTGACAAAAAAAAGAGAAAATATTCAGGAAGAGAACAAGATTAGATAGGTGATGGCCATTATGGTATCTTCCAAGACAAAAATGTCAAAAGAAGATGGGAAGAGATTCTTAGAAATGGATATGATGATGTCCTGCATGAGAGGATGATGAAGATAAAAGATGTGATAGGGTTCTTAAAAAGAGAAGAGGTCAATGTGGCAAAGAGAAGAACAAGAACGGTAATGAAAGGGATAGATGGTGATACATAAATGGAGAAACATCGGCATTGACTGTGAATGCCAAATGTAAGGGATGTTGAGAAAGAGAAAAGGGAATAGATCAGGAGGATTGGTTGATTATGAGAAGAGCAAGAAAGATTGAATATGAAGGTGACAAGGATATGGAATAGAGGGATGGAGAGATGGAGGAGGAGAAAATAAAGAGTGAAAGGGGAGGAAGAAGATAACAAAGAAGGATTATAGAGAAAGGGGGAAATGAAGAAGGACAAACAAAGAGAAGACAAGAAAAGAATAGAGCAGAGGATGAAATCATGAAAAAGGGAGAGAGTTATTTTAAAGATGAAAGATGTGATGAAGGATGGAGCAGAGGAAAATAGAGAGGTAATGGAAAAAAAGAGATGATAGAGCAAAGAAAATTGAAGGAAACAGATCATAGTGAGGAAATCCAAGGAAAAGAATATGGAACTGACCGCATGGAAATGCATGTGGATGATGAGATGATAAAGGAAATGGGATAACATTGAAGAGTCAGGTTTTTGATGGGGAAGTAAGGAGGAAGTGTGAGGTAAAATGGGGAAAGGATGATAAAGAGGAAGTGAAATAAGACAAGGATAAGAAAGGAGGAGAAGACAACGAAGAAAATTATGTTGAAGGAAGGAACCAAGAATGAAGATATTTGGTAAAGAGTGAGAAGCATAAGGAACGTAAAGAGAAACTTGAGGGAAGGAATGACATCGATTGGAAAAGAAATGGAGATGCATGAGATGAGGATATGTTGATGAGAAAATAGAGAGAAGGTGTATGATGAAGACAGTGAAGAAATTGGCAAGGAAGAATGGAAGATAGAGAGGTGGTGAGGAAAAAGAAAGGATGGGATAGGAGAGGCAATGCCAGTGAATGGATGTTAGGAGAAATCCACCGATAATGATTAGTAGGAAAAGATGAGACAAAAGATAAGACAAGGGAGAAAGTAAATGAAGAATGGGAGGGGGAATGCCAATGAAGGGACGTTAGGAGAAGTCCTCGATAATGATCAGAGGACACAGAGGAAGGAAGGAATGAAGATAGAATGGAGGAGGTCAAAGAAAAGGATTCAGGTTGTGCGAGAATGGGGATGAGTGATTTTTAGGAGAAGTCCACCGATAATTACTAGCATGAAAAAAAGATATGATGAAAGAATGTTAGGAGAAGATCAATGACAATGACGTGTAAGTATGGGGGTAGATATGTGGGAGAACTCTAGAAGATGGAGTGAAAAGAGTAAAGAAAGGAGGGATAATGATGTGTAGGAAGATGAAGATGAGGAGAGGATGTAGTGGATGAGAATGAATGAGAGAGAAATGAAGAAACAAGACATGAAATGAATGGAGAAGCAATGGTTAAGTAAGATTACCCAATGACGGATGATGGAGATGAAAAAGGGACTAGTAGGAAGTGGTGTTTGTGAGAATGAAAGAGGAGGTGAGAGGATGTGATGGGGAATGATGAGAAAATGTAGATGGAGAGAATGTGGGGTAGTGGGGGAGTGCAGGATGAAAAATCATGCTTAAGAGGGACTCTTAAGTAAGATCGCCATGCCGCAGGAGGATTTAAGTAAGATCACCAAACCGGCAGTGATGATATGGAAGGAGAAAGACAACATTGTATTGGATGTAGGTGTGGAAGGGTTGGTTGGAATGGATGAGTATGATGAGAGGGGAGATAGAAGATGAGGAAGAGATGATGGGAGATGGAAGGATCAGATGGCCAACCATTCTTAAGAGAAACTCTTAAGTAAGATTTCCCCTGTGATGGAGATGGTTAAGTAGGATCGCCAAACCGAAGAAGAAGAAGAATGATGAAAAGACTAAAAGTGTATACCAAAATGGAACAAGAGATGAAAGGAGGTGATATTAAAGTGATAACAAGGAAACAAAGGAGTGTGACATGAATGGATGGAGGAACATATGTAGTGTAGATGGAGAGTGTAAGGGAAATCCTTAACTAGGATGCCCACGTGGTGGTAGTGATGATGCAAGAGTGTTAAGGAAAAGGAAGAGTGGAAAGATGTTTGTGGTGGTGATTGTCATCATTGAAAGAGGAAATGGTGGAGAAGCTTCTACAGTGGGAGGATCAAGGAAGAAGATATACCTTAACTAAGGTTCTCTGGCTATATGGATGGTTAAGCAAGATTGTCAAACTGAAAGTGGAAGAGTAAAAGAGAAACTCAAGAGGAAAGACAAGTAAGATATCTGGCATCGTGCAAGGGGACAGAAAGGTGAGAAGGATGATGTGGAGACAAATGGTGATGAGTGGACATGGAGAGCGAGGAGCAATGGATCAAAGATGGTGTTGAACATGTTGAGAGATAAGGAGCTGCTAGGATAATGAACTTGCCTTGAGAAGGACCCTCAAGTAGGATTCATGCAAACTACAATGATGATCAAGTAGAATTCACAAACCGAAAAGTGTATTTGCAAACACATTCATGGAGATGATGGATAGATATAAAATTCATAGTGTGAAATTTGATGTGATTTTTATAAAAGATGATTTGGATGAGATGAATGGAACATAGTTGTAGCAAGGGTATATAGGAAACTATGTTTGAACTGGATTGGAGATAAACAAGAAAGGTTACCACTCAAGGCATTGCACTTGTAGCCAATAGCAGGTGTTAATACATAACCAATGATAGTTAGTTATACCAAAAGATCATGAGGGAAATATGGATGAAATGATGCTTATAATCCTAATATTGACATGACAAAGGGATCAAAGATGTGACTTGTATGCGTGGGAAGAGGGATCTCCAAAGGTGGTGTTCCTTAAGTCTATGCCCCAGCTCTGGAAAGGGAAAGAACAATAGTAGAAAGTTGATCAATGCGGGAAGCTTTCGGAAAATGTTGATAAAAGAAGGTTGATCAATGCGGAAAACCTTCCAGATGCCATAATAACAGAGTAGCCATCCTTTGAGGGTATGGTCTACTTTATACATAATATGGATGACAAAGAATAATATGATAGCCATCCTTCAAGGGATCGGTCTATTTCTTTTGATTTTTTTGGATTTTGATTTTTTATTTTTTTTTTTTTTTTTTTTGCATGAACAAGTTGTCCTTGAGGATCGAGTCTATTTTTTTTTATAACTTTGATTTTCCTTTTACATACATGAATTTGAGCTTCACATGGGGGAGAGCTAGGAATAGCTAAGTAAACCACTTAAGAGGGGATAAGGAATGTACAAGAGACACCTGGACCCTTCGCATGGCTGCAATAGGAGAATGAGAAGGTAATGGATGTAATGGTTATGGGATCACATCAAAGTAGTGAAGGCGGACCACATAATTCAGATTATTATAATGATAAATGGAAGGGGCTAAAGATGGTAGAACAATCTAAGGATGTAACTAAGTTCTCATTGGTAGATATGCTAATAGTAGGTAGTACAAGTGCAATGCATTAAGAGGTTCCATTTCTGGTTTACCACCACGAGAGGAAGATAGTGTAGTTGCAATAAGATGAGATGATAGCAAGCAAGAAACAAAAACTATGTCTTGAAGGAAAAAAAACATATGACCACAATGGTGGATTTAGATGAAAATAAATGATGTGCCCCAAGAGAGACATAAACATAGAAGGACAATCATGGCCTCAAAGGAGGGCTTGATGAAATAAACGATGTCCCAAAAGAGACACACATATAGCCACAATGGTGGACTTCAAAATAGATGGTGCCCCAGAAGAGACACAAATATAGCCACAAAGGTGGACTTAGAGAAAAAGGTCCCTCAATGGAGAGACAAACATGGCCTCAAAGGAGGGCTTCAATGAAAAAGATGGACTTGCATAAAAGAAAAAATGGCCTCCTTATGAAAAAATGGAGGAGACAAACATGGCCTCAAAGGAGGGCTTTAATGAAAAAGATGATACCCAAAAGGCACACAAAAAATAAAAGAACAAATATGGCCTCAAAGGAGGACTTAGAATGAGATGAGGATCTGGATATAATTAATTTAGATTGGATGGATGTGAAAGAGGTAGACAAAACAATGTCAAAGAGCAAAGTCCCCTAGTAACAAAGGGATTTGTATGGATGAGATGCTCAAGGGCGAGGGAAGGTTGTTCCCCAATGAGTTAAATGTGAAGGAGGTAAAGGATGTCGAAAGAGCTTAGATGAGATTGTTTTAGATTTGGATGGGGTAAATGATCGGAGACCACAAGTGTGCTTAGTAAGATAAGCAACATTGATGAACAATGGAGGGCATTCCTTAGGAGGAATGACATGGGCTGGATGGATATTAAGGGATGATGTGGATGGAGGGATCATGGGAGATCTGACAGATGGGATATGGATTGGATTCAAGGTAGATGGAGAAGGAACTTTCCCTGAATGAGGAAATCATCTTTCTCAATAAGGTTGTGGATGATTGACTGAAAGGCCTTACAATGTTTGATGTCATGACCTGGGGTATGATGATAAGCACAACTGCAATTAGGATTGAACCATGATGGCTTGGGACCATAGGGATTGAAGGCTTTAATAGGAGGAAGTTTGATGGTAGATGTTTGAGTTAAATGTCGAAAGATATTTGCGTATGACCCCATTGAAGTGTCATGGGGAAGGTAACTTTGTGGGTTTTGATAGGATGTCTCGACTTGGAGTTAGGAGAAAAATGTGGATGTAGATTGGATGTGTGAATTTGTGTTTTGGAGGACAAATCAAATTTGGTTGAAGGATGATATTGTTTGGATGTGGATTGATTATTGCAAGATGTCGTAGATGGAAAAATTGATCCTGACATGGATGTTGTGGCATTAGATTGTTGAGAAGAGGGAAAACCTGAATGTTTCCGATGGATGCATGCAAGGGACTATCGGGGATGTTTTCCCCGAGCCTTAGACTTCAACCGAGAAGATTTACCTCTAGCAGGGATGACAATAATTTCAACCTGGAGGATCTGATAGTGGTGGTGTGGTTATTAATGGAGAAACTGTTCTAAAACAAGATGAAGATGTTAATGAAGAGATAGGTGTTTGTATGATGCGATTAATGATATCTATGTGAGACATGGATTGTTTTGATTTGGGCATGGAAAGAGATGATTTTTAGAGGGAGAAGGTAAAGCATCTTTATTTGATTTAGGTGGATGTGTTGGTACAATAGGTGATTCAAGGGGTATATTTGATAGGGTTGCAGATCGAGAGGATTTGGTTGGTGTGATAGAAGGATTAGGTAAAGAATATTGGGGTAGACTGGGTGATGTGGCCATGGGAAAGGTTGTCAAGGTAGAGATAGGTGGACTTGTTGATATGATAGGTATAGGGGTCGTTGGGATAGATAAAGATGTAGGCATTTTTGGAATATGTGGAGATGTGAGTGATGTGATAACCGATGGAGTAGACCTTATGGGTATGGGTAATGTAGCAAATGTAGGAGCATTTTTGGGATGTAGAAGTAGAAGGGTTGGTTGTTTCATAAATGTTTGAGGGGTAAGAATGATATGTTAGCTAATGGGGTTGATGTGAAGGTGGGGTTGTAAGGGTGCATGTAGTAGAACTGAGTTTAGTTGGGATGGTTGTGAGTAATGTAGGTGTAGTAACAAGTGTATTTGATGCAGATGTGGGTGAAGAAATAGATGGGAGAGATGTAGGGATATGTGTGGATATGAGTGGGGCTGAAATAAGTGCTAAGAAGATGAATCTAATGTGGTAGATTGGGGTGTATTTGAAGTGGTGAAATGGATGATATAGTTGAATTTGATGTGGATGTGGCAAGGATAGGAGAAGGTGAGTTCAGGACAAGTAGTAAAAGTTGATGTAGGTGTGACAGGTTCTAAATAAGAGGTGGGAATAATGTCCATTGTGGGAACATGTGGAGTTGGTGATAAGATGGGATCTTGATTGACAGTGTCAACCATACAAGTGTTTGATAGTTGAGATGTAAAGGGGGTGACGTGATTTGTTGGTGGTTGATTAGTTTGTGTAGTGGAGGTATCAATTTGGATATCCCCTTGATTTACAAGTTGTTGGACACGATCTTTGAAGGAACGACATCTCTCAATGTCATGACCTTTGACTTGATGATATTTACAAAAGTGGGCCTCGTGATACCAAATAGGCTTGGCTTGCGAGTTGTCTATGGGTCGTATGGGAGGAAGTTGGATAGAGTTTACGCTCATCAACTTATCAAATATAGAACTGTATGATTCTCCTAAAGGAGTGTAGTTGGTTGTTGATTGAGGAGATTGTTGTTGAGACCATGTGCTTGGTGTAGATGGGGATGAGGGTTCAATGACCACAGTGTTGGCCGTAACCTTGAACTCGTCATTATGTGTGAATGGTTTAGTGGATTCAATTTTGATTTAGTTGAACTTAATTTAAGATGACCCTGCTCAATGGCATGGGTTTTGAGCTTGTGAGCCATTGTGAAAGCTTCATCAAAGGTTTGGAATGATTGGATCTGCAAAGTGGATGATATATGTTTGGCACATGAATGTGAGAATAAGTTGATGAGTTTGGTTTGTGGGATAGTGAAGGATAGTTGGTTTATAACATCATGCCATCGTGTGAATGAAGTCGGCGATGGGCTCATTTTCATATTGTCGAATGGTATATAGATCAGCGATAGTGGTCTTGCATGTGATATTGATAGAAAAGTGTTCTAAGAACAATTGTGCAAGTTGAGTGAAAGAGAATATGGAATGTCATGGGATATTGTGGTACCAGTCCAACGCGGGACCAGACAAAGACATGGGGAAAGTGTGAAGAAGTAAATCATGATCATGCAATAAGACAACATGCGTGTTTAAATGTGAGGAGATGTTGTTGGGGATCTTCTTTATTATTGAACTTATTAAATGCAGGAAGTTTCCAATGAGGAGGATAGGGTTTGATTGGAACCGATGGATGAATGGGTTCATTACAAATTGTTCATAGGATAAGGTGTTCTTGGGTGGTATGGTAAGGGTTTCTAAACTAGCTAACCGATTCATTAAGGCGTGAATTGAATCACTCGAGGTGTTGTAAGGTTGAGATTGGATTGGTTGTGTGGTTTGAAAAGTAGTTTGATAAGGCAAATGATGTGTTTGTGGGTGTGTGGGTGTTTGGTGAAGCGTCTGATAAGGTGGTTGATAAGTTTGTGGATAGGATGTTTGTGGAATGGTTTGATAAGACAATTGATTAATTTGTGGATATGTAGGTGTTTGGAGGAGTTTTTGGTAAAGACTAACATGTGTCATGGGTTGGGATTGTTGCATAGGTTGACTTTGAATAATAGGAATATGGTGTGTTTGTTGAAGTTGGGTAGGTTGTTGTGGTAGATGATAAGTAGGGATATGAGTGTTAAGGGGTTGAGACTGTTGGAGCATAGGATGGGTAGGAATGTAGGTATTCAAAGGCTGAGATTGTTTGATGGGCATACTAGTGGCGGATGAAATAGAATTGAAAAAAGGGATGTGGGTGGAATGCGATCCACCAATTGAGGAGATTGGGAGGATTGAGAGATTGTAGGGATTTTGGAGTAAGAAGTCATATATGGGGTTAGGAGGAGATTTGAGTGTATTTAGAGGAGTAGGAGATGGTGGTGTGATTGGTTTAGGAAGACTGGCTTGACGAGGGGATATGAGGGTTGGTGTCAAGGTGGGGAGAATTTTGTATGACATGGTTCTCATGAGGTGAGACCATGGAGACTAGGAGATGAGTGAAGGCGTGGTTTTGAGTTTAGAATCTTGTTGAGTGAGATCATCAGAGGAAGTAAGATCATTGGATAGAGTAGATTGTTGTTTTGTCTCGATTTGGGAGAGAGTGACAATAGGTGTGAAATAGAGAAACATCTATTTATGTATGTTGTTGACAAACAAATCAAGTAATATTTTTAGCATCATGATTAATTTAGAGGATGTGAACAGAAAAGAAAAAAGTAAGTAATGAAGGTGCCTAAAGGAGTCTAAGGTTGGTTTCAGGTAGTTATGGATTGGGAGATGTCTGAGATGGTTTCTGTTGGGTGTTTAGGTCCCAATCAGTTAACCAGGTGAGAGGAATGTTTTGATGTGTTAATTATGTTTGTGCAGTCTCAGGTAGTGTGTGATAAGTGAAATGCAGAGAGTTAAATCCTTTACTTAAGCTATGTGATCAGGTAGGATGTAGAAGGTTCATTTTAGACCAAAATGAAATGATATTCGATGTATACAGACACTCAGGAAAGGGAAAGTTTGATGCAAAAAAGAGAAAATAGAGAAAAATGAGAAATACCTAGAGAATCACTTTTCTTGTTATTTGATTGTACTTGATGATGATGTTTTTAGAAGTGCCAGTTAGTGACCTGAAACACCAGGTACCCTAAAATGGCACATTTATTATATTTGAGATGAGATAAGGTAAAAATAAAAATGTTTTTGCATGTGTGTTTATTTTAAGCATTGGTTATCTTTGATGATCGCATGAATTTGTTGATTTCACTGGAAAATAAATAAATATAAATGGAATTGAATGGAAAAAAAAAGATATAAATGTTAAAAAGTAAGAAAAAGAAAAAAAAGATAAAAAATTTGTTAAAAAAAAAAGTAAATTGATTAAAAAATATTAATATAAAAAAATTATAGTATAAAAATAAACTAAATAAATTAAAAAAAATATAAACTAAATATAAACTATATTTATTAATAGATAAATAAAATTTTTAAATGGGAAAACTTAATAAAATAAATGAAAAAAATGAATTAAAAAACTTTATTAAAATAAAAAATGATTAAAAAATAAATAAAAAATAATAAATATAAATAATAAAATAATCAATAATAATAATAATATAATAAATCCCAAAATAATGAAAATTTATGGATTATTTAAAAGAATTTGAAAATAATAAAATTAAAATATGAAAATATGGATCAAATAAAAAACACTTAAATTTAAATAAAATGTTAAAATGATTGATCTATTTTGTTGATTATTTAATCATAATCTATGAAAAGGTGTCTCAATAATAACTCAAATTATGATTGACCAACAAATTAACTTCAATGATGGTGAGGGTCATTTTTGGGAAGAGTGTTTCAAAATAGATCAATTTATAAAGATGAAATGTTTTGATTTACCTTAAAAGCAAATTAAAATCAAATGTAATCCACATAAACTTAAGAAAATAAAAAATCAAAAATGAATTGGATGGACTAGGTATGATTTATTGACTTGGAAAATATGTCATATTGACAAAAAACACACATGGAACTTCACACTTATACAAATGTTTATCAAAAGATCAAATTTAAAATAGGGAATTTTTATGGAAGTTCTAAAATCACAAATGAATGGAGTTATAATGTGACCAGTTTAAAATTGCATATGAATAAAACTATGAAAAGATTTTGTTTGGAAAAAAATGGAAATGTGATACTAAGAATTACAAGCAAATTTAATGGTGATATAGCTAGATAATACTTGAGAATTATGACCATGATGGTCGAGAGGATGGTCTAAATCGAGTTGAATTGCTTAAAGCTCTATCAAGCAATGGAAAAATCTAGATTGTAATTATTTCGAAGTGTAATAATTATGCAAATTTAGATGAATGAAACTATTATAATATTTCAGAAATTTTGAAATTTTAAGCTATCATGTAGATGATAAATGAAAGATTGCATAATTATCAAGTGATATCTATTTGAAAGAAAAGATGCTTTAGATATGAGAATTTTTGTGGATTAGATGTGCTTGTGATGATAAATGGATGCGTGAGATGGATGAGAAGAATGGATGGTGGGAGTGGAAGAATGGAGAAAGATTTTGAGAGAGGAATAAAAGTTGGGAAAAGGATGGATGGGAATGGAGAGAGGTGAGAGGAGAGGTGGAGATGGAGAAGGGTGAGAGGAGGAGTAGAGAAAGAGAGAAAGTGGAGGATGGGATGAGGAAGGAGGAGTGGATGGGATGGGAGACTGAGGAGATGGGTGGAGTGGAGTGAGGGAGTGGAGGAGGAGGAGGAAGGTAAATGGGTGGGAGGAGAGGGAGAGTGGAGTGGTGGAGAAGGTGGGGAGTGGAGGTGGGGAGGGAGGTGGGAGTGGGAGGGAGGGGGATGGGTGGGGAGTGGAGAGGGGGAGATGGAGAGGAGGAATGAAGAGGGAGAGAGGGAAGGTAGGTGGGAGAGGGAGAGGAGAGAGTGGTGAGGAAGGAGAGGGAGGGGGGGGAGGAGGAGGGAGAGGATGGGGTGGAGAGAGAGTGGAGGGAGGAGGAGATGGGAGAGAGGAGAGGAGTGGAGAGGAGAGAGAGGAGATGGGATGGAAGTGGGGAGGATGGAGGAGAGGTGGTGTGAGTGGGAGAGTGGGGAGAGATGAGGAGGAATGGAGGTGATGGTGGATGTGGAGAGGTGGGGGGATGGATGGGAAGAGGAGGGTGGGGAGGAGATGTGAAGAGAGGAGGAGGAGAGGAGGATGGAGGAGGAGTGGAGGAAGGAGGGGGAGGAGAGGGAGTGGGATGGAGGTCGGTGGAGGTGGGAGTAGAGGTGGGAGATGGAGTGGGAGAGTGGAGGAGAGATGGTGGAGAGTGGAGTGGAGGAGAGAGGTGGATGGATGGGAGATGTTAGGATTGGATTAAAAAGTCTTAATATTTATTTTTTTTTTTAATTTTAATTTTAGAATTTGATATTTTAATTTTTTTAATAATTTTATTTTAATTTAAATTAATAATTTGTTTTATTATATTAAAAAAAAAAAATTAATATATATTATAATAATAAAAAGAAAAATAATGATTGGCTTTAAAGAAAATATGAAATATGATGAGAATATATGATATTAAAATATAGATCTATAAAAAATATATAAATAATATTAGGTAAAAAAGTAAAAATAAAAAAAAAAATTATATATTATATATAAGCCAAGTTCGAAAATAAACCAAACAATAAGATTAATTTTTAGATTCATTTCCCCATGTAAGTAGTACTTAGCCAATTAAACAAAGAAGAAGTAATTACCTTGAAGATGATTTAAACAAACCTACTCTGAAAACAAATACTAAGATAACACCAAACCTGCACGAGGTGAATAAAAGGACAAAACAAACAAATATGACCAGATCTTGGATCTGGTCCCACCAGGCATGCCAAATGTTGATCTGTGTTTCCAGCTTCTGTCCAGATGAGTGTACGAGTAATCAAGAAACATGAGACCACGTCGAGTATACAAGGGCTTAGTACCTTGGAGATGGAGATGGATGATATGGGCACAAAGAAAATAGATGCATGATATCAAGAAGCTAGATCTGCAAAACTAAACCAGATAAGATTAGAACACAATATGCGGGGGTTTCCCGGATGGTGCCGGTTCCAAGAGGATTTCAACTCCCTTGGAGGATGTCACCCCCGTGTTAAAAAAGAGCGATAACGATAATAATAGATCGATGAAGTAGTAATAAATAAAAAATGAAGCAAACTGAAATAACAAGAAAAACTTAGCTTATGTCTCTCTATGGAAATGAACGGGCATCAAGATGGCAAGATAAGAGACATTGTCAGAGCTTTCTCCTTCAAAGGGGTAGAACTTAGTTAAGATTTCTTTCTTCTTCTTAGGCCTAGGTATCTCTCTTTTTAAAAATATTTCCACCTTTAAAAATGGTCTCCTTCTCTTCTTAAAAAATATCTCCTTTGAAATATGGGGGGAAAACCCCATATTTATAGCTTAGATATGAGACTAAACTGCAGGTTAGATGATACCCAGGGTGTAGTAAAGTAACTTTGAGTTAGGGATATGATGTGATCATGTGGGTCCCATATTTTGACTTATTAGGCAAAGTGGGGACATGATTTGAATGGGGGTGAGATAAAGATTTCATTTTTAAAAAGAAGGTGTCGAAGATATGCATTATGAATTAAATAATTTGTGAGAGATGGGGATGATTCCAAAAATTGAATTATCAAATGGGTCCATATGGAGCCCATTGATAAACAATTTCTAGAGTCCACTATAAGCCATTAGGAAATAATTCTCCTTATGTCAAACCCTAATATGAAATAAACACCTTGCAAGATTGGCCTTGTTTGTATTGTTATTTATACGAACTACCGAATGGATAAATATTCATAACTTATGACATCTACGTGTGTGGGGACAGAACTTTGTCTACATGGTAGTGTACCTAACCTTAGTGTCATTTGCAGTGGGTGTATACATTATAGTGGCACCACATTATTTGTGGCTAGCCGCAATGGTTTGTTGCCTAGTCTCTCTCATTTGCCTATTATTTTGTTTCAGCCCCCATTATTTTTAGTAAAATCTTTACCAGGTCGCTTTTATATATTCTTTTTCTAAAATAATGATCAACTTTCGCAAAGAAGGGGATGGGTTGTTGACATTTCTTTTCTAGGATGTAGATAGTTTCCTTAATAGTTTGTATGGCATTCATTTACTAAAAAATTACATTTTTATATTTGTATATTAAATACACCACCTTTGGTGCCACCATAGAGTCAATATGCAATATTACTAGAAATTGCACTTGAGGTATAAGAAATGCTAAAAAGGATTCAAATGCAACATTTCTATGAAATTTCTTTATCATGTAGTAGTGATAATGCATTTGGTAGGAGAAATCATGTAGTAGTGATAATACAAAGCCATACATGAATTCTTGTTTTGGCTTTCATTTGTTAAAACACGATTGTTGTGTAGGAGAAATCCGTTTAATTTCACTCCTTCCATGATCGCAACTGGCCCAAATAAATACACACACTCAAAGCTCCGTCGGGTGGGATTATGTTTTATATAGATTACAAAAATTAGGTAAATGTGAGAACATTATTTTATGGCATTGGCAGGTGTACCTGGCGTTGGTGGGTACTTGCGTGAAAGACATGGATGAATTTTTAATTATTTGACCATGTATAATTACCGTGAATGACCATCTATGTCCATGGAAATTTATTATTAATATAAATTCGTATTATTATAATAAACTTGTATAATATTAATTTCATATTGATTTATATTATAATAAATTATAATTAATGTTATAATAAATTTGTTATAATTAATATTATAACATAAATTTATTATAATTAATATTATCTAATAAACTTATTATTATATTAATTTTAATTACTATCAAAGATTAGATACAACCCATGCATGAAGGACATAGGAGCCATTTCTTCCCTAGCCACGAATAAGGAACATGGTATGTTGTATTCATGAGGTTGGGTTCCAAACCCAAAACCTATTGGATTTTCCCCATTTTTTATTTTGACCCCTTTAAGAACAAATTGGACTCTCATGAAAAATGCAAACACGACAGAGACAATAATGTGGATCACAGTAAAAAAGGAAAATCTCATTTTATGTCAATGGTTATTGATGGAAAACTCTGTCTAGAATGTTGATGAGGTAAACCCTAACCATTACCCTTATAGCTAGAGAGATTCCATGATCATAAATGTGCATAAAATCACAACCCTTGGATGTTAGGTCTATTATGCATATCCCCATCTCTAAAGTATCTTGTTATAGTCACAAAATTATGCACTTTAGACATTTATTTATCCTAGTCTCATACGACTATTTAGAAGGTTCTTGAGTGAAGAAAGTACTAACTAACCCCATCTTTTGACCATATTATTTTACTTTTATTTCATCATTTCCACACATTTTTATCTACATGCTCAATCTGTTTCGACATTTTCCCATCATTTTAGCCTTTTCTGGGGCACCCGGTAGTATCTTGGAGCGTCCGTCGGTGCCCTGGTCCCACTAGGGGCACCCCGATCCTTTTTCTACTTTCCCGCCACTTTTTGGGCTCTTTCTAGTTGTTTCTTCTTCTTATATTTTTCCTAGTCACCATGTTGGGGTTAATTACGAAATCAGATCAAGAGAACCCTATAAATATAAAGTTATGAGACCATAATGAGGGACCTAACATCATCTACTACTATCACTCATCTAGAGTTGCATCCATCTATTGCATTTGCATCCACATAGCTCCATCATCAAGGCACAAGCTAGGAAGTTTGCATCACACTTCATAGGGGGAGGGATTATATTCTATTACATGCACACATGCTATTACATTTTATACATTTAGTTATTGCTCATTATTTCACATAGTTCGACTAGACAAGAGTACCTAGGGCACGACATACACACACTCACTAGAACTACATTTGGGTCTGAAATGTAGTGTAGTGCTCAGAGTAGTAAGCCCACTGTTGTGGCAGCTAAGGTCAGTCCGACCCATTCATTCTGCATTTTTATTTTTAGGGTTTTGATACTTCCTTTTGGTCTTTTACAGGTATTTGTATCGGCTTGAATTATTGGTGACATACAACATAGGACAACGAACCAGGTGTGACACACAACGAGGGTTTTGCATCACCTTTCGACCTGTGAAAACTAGTTGCAAAAATTTTTCGCGAACCAAGGCATATGTTTTTCTTACTAGAGTTCCCGTGGGTGCCCTAATCCTCCTCCAAGCACCATGGTCCACTCAGACCCTCCAGATCCAGTATTTTTGGGACCTCTATACATTTGTTCCTATTCCTGGAATTTCCAGTCAAACATGTGACACTTTGCGATAGTCATTTGTTATCAATTGAGTTCTTTCCTTACCTTCTTCTTACATATTAGGGTTTCATTTCCACTAGTTCAATTATATAAGTACTTCATATTGCTTTAAAACATTTATTTACAACATTTATGTCCTCCTAGATTATATTAACTATCCCTCATACTACCTCTTATTTTCCAATTTTAGTTAATCATTTTGGTAAACCCGATGTCTTCCATGCTTAGGATCCTCTTATTTATTCTATCATGGGTCGTCAAGTTTCTTTATCTAATTTTCTTAAGAGATATCCCAATTGTCAAGTTGTTTTACAAAAATCCTTAGACAACAAGTATTATAATGATAATACGTCACCACATGAATTAAGTGCTATGCTTCATTGCCTATTTCTTGACCCTAGTCTTAATGATCCTCCATCTAATCAAGCATTATTAGACTCGATTCACACCTTACATACAAAATTTACAGCCATGGAATCAACCATCACATCTCTTAGATCTGAAATTCAATAGCTTAAGGATGCTTCTAAATCACATATTTGTAGTCCTTCTCCATCTTATATGCAACCTATGTTTAATACATGTCATATGATTGAACCTCAAGATACATCATTTCCTGAGCCTCTCATGTTTGAGCACAATACCACGCCACATGAAATTTTTCCTCACCTCCTTCATCATCGGTTGATCACTCTACCACATATGCAACATTATTCTCCTTATCAGTTAGTAAAATATCAAGGTCGTCCATACTACAATTATCATCAAATCAATGGACATAGTGACAATGATTGTCATACTTTACATCGCATAATCAATAGTCTTAAGTGTCAAGGCCTTATTTTGTTTGCTCCACAACATCCTAATACCAATGCTCAATCCCATTGGGCTCCTAAATTTGACTCACCTACATCTAATGAGCATCAGGCTAGTGTTACTCAAGCCACTCCTAAGCAACAACCTCTCACAAGTAGTTCACCCCCTACCTCTGCCATGCTATGCGGATACTAGTGAGATTTCTAAGGAAGTTCTAGATGTTTCTCTTATTCATTATATGCTTGATGTTGACAATCACTCACATGTGCATAATACTTCTTCACCTAGTCAAACAAATATTATAGTTCCATCCCATGATTCTCCTATTTCTAATGTTGCTTCTTCTCCACTTAATGAGCATCATGCCACCATTTCTCTTGCACCTTCTTTGAATGGAAAATCACTACCCGATAGATCACCACAAATCACCTACGGTATTGCCAAGTCAACAAAGTCAACCACATCTCGAAATTAGTTCACAAACCCCTCCTACTAAGTCATCTACTGCATTACCAAGTCAACCTAAGTAGTCTCCTTTGAGACTCAATACAACTTGTCCTCCCCTCAAATCTGGAACCATCCAGTTAATTTCATCCCACCATCAATCCTTCTCATAGTGTTTCACCATCACCATGCAATATTCCGCCATTATCTCCTACCGTTAACCTTGTAATGCCAACACATATTATCGACTCTACATATATTGATAAGCTCGGGACTGGATATGGCTCTCTATGGTGATGAACCATTGGATAATCACACTCTCTATCACTTTGGGGTCCCATCGCTTTTGTTAAAGTAACTACTCCTCGCATCGATCCACTTAGTGACTTTTGGCTATCTTTTCATCATAGCGCACTTGGGGGCATAACACCTAATACATACCCCCACCTTATGTCATCACCATATCTATAATCTTTGCATTTTCATCATTCATCACACATTTTAGCACCATTGTTACCCAATGACGCACTCTTGTGCTTCAATTCACACTTGATTGTTGAGGGATTACCATTACATTGAACCCCACACACTACACTATAGGCATTATACATTGCATTTCATCACACATACTCACACGTCATACACCACACATTTTACATTTTTTCTACAACCTTTTGACATTTACGCATTCATCCATCACACATTTCTAATTTTCCAATATTCTTATCATCTACGCGTCTAGGATAATATGTTATTCATCCTACACATTACATACATTTTTAGGGTATTTACATGCATAGTCACATCATACAATACACATTTCTACATCACATCTATTCTACATAATATGCTAGGTTACATTACATATGATTTTAGTATTATATTACCTTTTACACATTCTATACATTTAACATCACATTTTATACTGATGCGGCTTTACTTTGTCTATTCATCACATGGTCATTTCATCATTACACATACTACATTGTTTTCTATGCACTACACTCACCTCCCTATGATGCACTTTAGTTCCTCGATCCATACTCGACTACTAAGGGTTTACAAATAAAATGGACTTTACACCTATTAGTGCAAAATCATAGCACCCCCCGAATGGCCTCAGATCTGAGTGGGGCATCCGGTGTGACTGCATAACATGGGACCATCTCTCAAGCTATGGGACTTGCAAACTTGAGATGGCCCTCTAGAGAAATTTGGCTTCTTCTTCCTAATCCTAATGTTAAACTACTTCTAAGGAAGGAAATGTGATTATCTACTCCTAATCTAACAATGCCAAGGAGACAAAGAGAGAGAGCATGAAATAAAGGAATCCAAGAAAAGGGGGTTGTTGATCACAATCTCACTGCTCTGAAGTGGAGAGAGGTGAGCAATGGAGAGGATGGACAGATGCATCACAGACCAAAGATAGAGTTCACACAGAACACCACTTCAAACCCATTAAACACGGCTCTCAAAACCTACAATAGACATCAGAAGTATGCACAGTATACCCTACAATGATGAGAGGTAAGAAGAGACAATAAAATAAGGAAGGATGGACAAAATGCATCACAAAACATATTTTATTGCTCCATGAGTTCACACAGTACATCATCAATGGGAAAGAGGCAAGAAAACGCCATTACAAAGCCATGAGAGGAGGCTTAAACTCCACATTCGACCCTAGGGAAGAAAGAGAGGGGGAAATGAGAGAAAAGATGACCAACATTTTGAAAAATGCCCCTCCTTTACAATATATAGAAGAATGAGAGAAGGAGAGAGGGAAAATTCAAATCCTGCTTCAACCACCCCAACAATGCATTGAATTCACCTACTCCAACCACCCTAGAAAGCATTGAAATTTTTCCTGCAACAATGATGGTTTCCCGACGTGAGCCCATGCCTCCATGTGTTGTTCCTTATTGGGCAAGAAAGGAGGCTCATTCTTCATCATGGTGGTAGGTGAGAAGTGTGATAGCCTTGAAAATGGTGGACTGAATTTACCATTCTTCATTAATGGTGGCAAGTGAGTAGCAAGTGCCGAGAGCTTTCCAAAATTCCCCTCTCACTCGAATCCAAGTTCCTAGTTGAAATATATGGCCACTGAAGGTGCTTTAGGTTTGGGGTCTATTCACGTAAGATCCATGTGGCGGCCCCGCATGCCTTAATATTTTGTTGCCTCCTTTCACTCCTAAAGTTGCACCGAATCGACATGTGATGTCATCTACAGCCTCGCTTTGTTTCCTTTGTATTCTACCTAAGCCCCTCTTGTTGGCGGAGACACGTGCCCGACCCGATATACCCAAAAAGAGAGCGAAGCTATTAGTAGGCTTGCAGTAGTTAGAGTAACTTTTGATGTGGTTGACATCATCAAAAGGGACAAAGATCAGCCACATATCCATTTGATTGTGAGGCGAGGCGGGCGATGCATAATAACACATGCTAAATAGTGTTTGAGAATGATCAATAGATCATCAATTTTTTGCAAGAGGAAGCTGGGTTATTAGCAAGAATCAAAACAAGTTAGAGTAGCAATATGGAGATCAATTAGTGCAGTTGCATACAAACAAGCATCCCAAAGGCTTGGTGACATTGGATTCTATCTTCAATCCTAATGATCAATTTCAAAAAGAGAAGGCTAACATATAGATCAAAAGAGAAGATTCAGAGTCAATTCTAGTTGGAGAAGGAAAAATGCTTCAAATTGGCAAAGTGGCCACCGAGCAAGAAAGGTATGAATTCATACAACTTTGCCAAGAGTTTCTAGATGTATTTCCTTGGAGCTATGAGGACCTCAGAGGGTTCAATTTGAAGTTAGCACAACACACAATCGAACTAGATCCAACTGCTAAGCCCATCAGGAAAAAGTAAAGACCATTCAATCCACATATTGATCCTCTAATGAAGAAAGAGTTAAACAAGTTGATAGAGGCAAGTATCATATTCCCAATCAAACACTCAAGCTAGGTTGAAAACTTTGTCCCAGTTAGGAAGAAGAATGGAGAGATTAGGTTGTGTGTTGACTTTCGTGACTTGAATAGAGCGTCCCTCAAAGACCACTACCCACTCCCCTCAATGGAGCAAATCTTGTAGGTGGTGTCTAGATTAGAGAGATTCTCTCTCCTAGATAGCTACTCAGGGTACAACTAGATCATGGTGAAAGGAGATGATCATTTCAAAATGGCTTTCACCACAAAATGGGGCACCTATGCCTATAGGAAAATGCCATTTGGATTGTCTAATGCTGTAGAGACACTTTCCAAAGGGAAATGGATAGAGCATTCAAAGGGTTGATTAATAAAATAGTACCTTGATCTACTAGGATGACATTATTGTGTTCTCCGAAATGCAACAGACCACCCTTTTCACCTAAGGCAAGTGTTTCAAAGGTGTAGGAGATTTGGGGTATCATTGAACCCTAGAAAATGCATATTCTTGGCCCACGAGGGTAGGCTTCTAGGCCACATTGTGTCAAAGGAAGGTTTGGCAATTCACCCAGAGAGAGTTGAAGTAATAGGATCATTGCCATTTCAAGCCATAAGAAGGCTCTTCATAGCTTCTTAGGAAAAATCAATTTTGTCCTCAAGTTTGTACCAAACTTTGCTACCCTTATCAAGCCAATAACGTTGATGTTGAAGAAGAGTTTGACATTTAGGTGGACAGATGAAGGAAATGCAAGTTTTGAGGCCATCAAAGAAGTTATATCACAAGCCCCAACTCCCGTGAATCCAATTTTTTGTAAGGATTTTATATTATATGCATTTGGTGGCAGTGACACAATTTCTGCAATCCTAGTACAACAGAACAAAGAGGACATAGAGCAACCAATTGCTTTCTTCAGTCAGGTTCTAGAAGATTATGAAGTGAGATACTCCTTCATCGAGAAGCAGTCCCGGTAGTGATCGAGAGGTTTAAAGCATTGTAAACATCTCGGTTTCAAACAATAAAATCCAATGTTAGTCTCCCATGCAGGAGTTAAGGACTTCCTTCTCAGCAAGGATCTGAATGAAAAATGTGCAGGATGGATCACTCATGTCATGGAGTATGACATTGAGATCAAGGTCACTAAGTTGGTCCGTGGAAAGGGATTGTGTGAACAGCTGGCCTCGAGTCAACAAGAAGAAGCAAGTGACAAAAAGGAAGTTGTTTTTGTCCTACATGATAGTCAAAAGGAAGAAAATGAGGATGTGCCCACTCCTTGTTGGACTCAGAGCATGATGCACTTCCTACAGATAGGCCTGTGTCCTCCAAAAATGAATAAAAAAAAAGGAGACACTTCAAACTACAAGTCATCCCATATGTGCTTATTAACGGTGTCTTGTTCAAAAGGGACATCAATGGCATTCTGTTAAGGTGCATTGGGACAAATCAAGTTGAGAGAGTGTTACAAGAGTTCCATGACGAAGTAGCTGGATGCCATTTTTCTCCACAAGTGACGGTGCTCAAGATCATGAAGGCGGGTTATTACTGTAGGGGGTGTTTAGTGAGGCGCTACGCGTGGATCAAAAAGTGCAAGAACTATGCATTCTTCAGAGGCAAAGAAAGGTTAGCAGCACTTCCATTGCACCCAATTCCAGTTGACCATCCATTTATGCAATGGGGATTGGATTTCATCAAGGACATCAATCCAAATTTGAGCCAAGGCCACAAATGGATTCTAACGGCAATAGACTATTTCACCAAGTGGACGAGGCAGTGGCACTCAAAGAAGCTAATGAGTCTAGTATACTAGATTTTTATGAAGGGATCGTGACTAGATTTGGAGTGCTAGCCACCATTATATTAGACAATGTGTTGGCATTCATGGGTTTCAAAATCACAAGATGGGCTGTGAGGAACAGGATTTACCTTAGCACTTCATCAAATTATTACCCTCAGGGTAATGGCCAAGTAGAGTCTACGAACAAGAACCTATTGAAGATTATCGAAGAAATCTGGATGAAAATCAAAGAACCGAGACACGAAACTCAAATCAGCCTTATGGGCTGATATGACAATGCCTAAGAGCTCTATAGGTAGCTCTCCATTCAAACTTGTCTATGGGAAAGAGGCAAAGGTGTTGCCTATATCACTTGACCTACAAAGCATTAGAACTCATGAAGCACCTGGAGATGTCCGAATTTGAACATATGGAGGCTAGATATGCAGAGTGATGGAGTTAGAAGAAACTAGAGAGCATGCACTTCAAACGATAGAGAAGGATCATGCCTTAATCAAGAGATGCTTCGACAAGAAGGCAAGAACAAGGACTTTCTAGGAAGGAGATCGGTTTTGAAATGGGATGCAGATTGGGCAAAACCAGAAGGCATTTCAAGTTTGATACATTATTTGGAGTGGCCCTTACATGGCCACAAAATGTAAAAGTAGCAATGCTTTCCAATTTTCTACATTGGATGGTGAAGAGTTACAGATTCCAGTTGAATGGAATTTATCTTAAACATTCTACTAGAAGAAAAGTTCTCACCTTGTGCATATTAGTTTATTTTCTCATTCCTCTAAGTGCTTGTGCACATTGTCTTGTTGTAGTTTAGGTTGCTTTTCTCCTAAGTGCTTTACACACTCTACATGTTCTACTTGGAACATGTATGTTTTCAAATTTTTATATAGTTGTGGTGTTGTTTTGTTGCTCTTGCACAACTCATTCAGAAACAGATGAAGCCCCACCCAAAATAATTTTCTACTCTCAAAAACCATCGTTTCAAGATTTCTTATGAAGATTGAGTGCAAACAATTAGGCTCGTGAATTAAGGAAGAATCAAGATCAGACCATCGTTCTCGACTCCATGCCCAACAGATACAATAAGGTAATTGGTCTTTTCATCTAGCAGGCAGATACCCCTGTGAGTCACCAAATTGTTATCCATACTTTACCCTCGGGAAAATATTGGATCGAACGACCCCGCACTAAAAACCCGAGAAATCACGCTCGGATCCTACAAAAAAATTGTAGAGAGATTCTATAATGGAAGTGGTAGGGATTTCAAAGGTCAAACAACCTTGTGTGGTGTTAGGAATTAGAGAAAAAATATGCAAAAACAATTCCTCAAACCACAAAGCAGTAGGAAACTATATAGTAGAATTATACTTGCAGAAATATAACAACATAAATAAATAATGCACAAAAGAAGACAAGACAATATTTAATGTGGTTCACCTAATGTGGGCTACGTCCACAAGAACTTGCTTAGATTTTATTATCAATAAGAGTAAAACAACTCTCACAGTCTTCTCTTAGTTATGAACTCACAATAGAATTCCAAAGATGCTAAACCACATCTAAACCACAATTGACACCCAATTGCTTAACCTTGATCACTCTTGATCACCTCTTGATCATTAAGACTCAAGACCTCTTGAACACTCAAGATATCTTCAAGATACCCTAACACCTCTATTTATAGGATTACAATCCTTCTAAGAAGCCCTAAAGCCGACCCTAGAAGTTTGAAAGTCGCAATATTTCAACTTCCCATGGCTGGAAAAGAAGTCCCGACGTGACAACCAATTAACAAAGCATGTTAACAAACAACATCGCAGCAATAGCACAGTTGACTACACATCAACTTCATAAAGCAAACGATCGTAAAATGCTCCTGAAGTCTCCAAACTTAACTATTTGAGATCCAACACTTCAACACTGATTCAAGAAGACCAAAAACAGGCTCCACACACCAACAATCTCCACTTGGAGATTGTTTCCATGAAAGCAAATTTCTTAACCCTTCATTATCAACCATGAAGGCTAATCAAAGTTGAACACAACTTCAACTTCTCCTTGTGGCTGCCTTGGTCATCATATCCGTAGGATTCTCGACTAGTATGAATCTTTTCCACTTCAATTTATTTTCTTATAAATTTTTCCCGATGAAATGATATCTCGAGTTGAATGTGCTTCGTCCCCAGAGTGGAAGGCGAGTTCTTCGCCAAATGAATAGTGCTCTAACTATCACTGTGTAGTCTCTCAACTTCCCGCTTATGACCCAACTCATCAAGCAACTCAAGCCATAGCCAAATCATCTCCTTGCTTGCCTGTGGTAGCAACATACTCAAACCTCGTGGTTGACAAAGCCACAACCTTTTATAACCATGAAATCTAACTCACCGTTGTATCACCAACCATAAATACAGTAACATGTCATGCTCCTCCGCATTGTCCAAATCTCCGCCATGTCTCGAATCTACATATCCACATAATGTAGTGTCTGATCCACTAAAACACAATGTTGCTCCCATGGTCCCTCTCAAATACTGAAGGATCCACTTTACTGCCTATCAGTGCTCTCTACCTAGATCACTCATAAACCTGCTCACTGCTCCCACTGCATGGGAAATGTCATGCCTAGTGCATACCATAGCATACATCAAGCTACCAACTACTGATGAGTACGGTACCCTGGACATCTGGATTCTATCCTCCTCAGTCTTGGGACTCTGCTCCTTTGATAATTTAAAGTGACCTGCCAAAGGAGTACCAACTAGTTTAGCATCCTACATACTAAACCTCTCCAAGACCTTCTTTATGTACTCTTCTTGAGATAATACCAGCTTCCTCTCCTTCATGTTCTGAGTTATTCTCATACCAAGGATTTGTTTTATTGCCCCCAAATCCTTCATAACAAAGGAGTCACCTAGTTGCTTCTTGAGTACCTTTATTTCTTGCATGTTCTTCCCTGCAACAAGCATATCATCTACATCCAAGCACAGAATAATATAACTACCATCAAGAAACTTCTTGATATACACACAATGGTCTGAGTGATACCTGGAGTAACCCTGCTCCTGCATAAAACTATCAAACTTTGGTACCACTATCGTGGAGCTTGTTTCAGGCCATACAAGCTCTTCTTCAATTTGCACACTAACCTCTCCTTCCCTTTGACCTCATAACCTGTGGCTACTACATGTACAATTCCTCCTCCAACTCACCATGAAGGAATGCAGTCTTCACATCCAACTATTCTAAGTGCAGGTCTTCTACTGCAACTAAACCAAGAACAGTCCTAATAGAAGTCATTTTAACAACTGGAGAAAAAATTTCATCAAATTCTATACCTTTCTTATGTGCAAATCCTTTGACCACCAACCGGCCTTATATCGTTTCCTACCTCCATCTTCCTCTTTGATTCTATACACCCACTTGTTCTGTAATGCTCTCTTGCCCTTGGGTAGCTCCACTAGATCCCAAGTCTAGTTTTCCATAAGAGATATATGCTCTTCATCCATGGCCTGCTCCCACTTCTTCCTAGCATCCACCTGCACTGCTTCCTCAAAGCACTCTAGCTCTCCACTGTCAGTGAGCAATAAATAATTCAAAGATGGAGTAAATCATTCAGGTTCCCTTCTTACCCTAGAAGACCTTCTCACCTTAGGAGTTTGGGGTTCCTGATGAGTAGGTACCTGAACTGGCTGTGCGAAACATGTTGTACCTGAACCGACCCCTTAGACACCTTGTTATCCACAATGTCCTCTAACACTATGTATTCTTTCTTTGATTCCTCTTTCTGTTCCTACAACTGATCTTTATACATGATTTTTTCATTAAAGACAATATCTCTAGACCGAAATATTTTCTTGTCTTTAAGACTCCAAACACGGAAACCAAAATCATCTTCACCATATCCAACAAAGGTGCATTTCTCATAATTAGCCTCTAACTTGGTCCTATCATCTTTATCAATGTGAATAAATACCTCACATCCAAATACTCTAAGAAATGAGTAATCAATTTTATTACCAGACCAAGCCTCCTCAGGTATACCTCCATCCAAGGCCATAAAGGGTCCTCTATTAATCAGATAAACAACTGTGCTTACCGCTTCCTCCCAAAACATGAGTGACAGCCCCGCATGTAACCTCATGCACCTAGCAAACTCCATGATTGTCCTATTCATTCTCTCTAACACTCCATTTTCCTATGGAGTATTTGGAACCGTTCTTTGCCTACGGATCCCATGTATCGAACAATAATCAAGAAATTCATTACAATATTCCCCTATATTATTCGACTGAGACATTTCAACTTGAGACTGTTTCATTCTCAACCAAAGCTTTCCATCTTTTGAAAGTTTTAAACACATCAAATTTCTTTCTAATGTAATATACCCAAACTTTTCTAGTTGCATCATCAATGAAAGTAACATAATAAAATGAACCACCAATATAGTTTACCTTAGCCTGGCCCCCATACATCTATATGCACTAACTCCAACTTTTCCTCCTTCCCTGGTAGGTCCAACCTTAAGGAATCTCACCCACTTATGTTTCCCATAAACAAATTCCTCACGAAGTCCAAATCTAACTCCTTTAATCTCGAGCAACATGTCCTTTATAATGTGCATGCCCTTATGACTCATATGACCGAGTCTCTAGTGCCACAAAGTTGCATCTCCATCTAGAGCAACTAAATTACAATAATCAGCATCACTGGTCAAATACAAAGTACCAGTTTTCTTACCTCTTACAACCACAAAAGCTCCCTTGGTAACCTTCTAAGAATCCATCAGTAAAGCTGATCGCATACACCATCACCGCTAGTTGTCCCACTAATATCAAGTTCCACCTCAACTTAGGCACATGTCGACGTCCTTAAGTAGCCATGTGTTCCCATTCTACATTTTCACCCAAACACAACCTTTCCCTACTATGTTGCATGGTTCATCATCACCAAGATATACATGTCCAAAATCACCTTGAACAAAATTAGTAAAGTAATGTCTATGTGGGGTGGCATGGAAAGAAGCCCCTGAATCTAACACCCAAGATTCAACAATATTATCTAAAGAAAGAATTAAGGCATCTTGAAAAACATCACCTACTGCCAAATTTACCTCTTTAGTTTCCTCCTTCTTGTTCTTCTTATCCCGAAGAGCCTAGTAATCTTTCTTAGCATGACCAACCTTCCCACAGTGCCAACATTCTAACTTACTCTTGGACTTTGACCTTCCACGATCATTGAATTCCCACGGTTACCTTTCCCTCTGTTCTTTTGTCTCCCTCTGCTCTCCACCGTCAAAGCATTTCCAGAAGTAGAAGAATCTCCGTTGTTATTCCTTCATATTTCCTCACTTAGGATCACACCTATTACATCCTCAAACTTCAGCTTTGAGTTATTAGAGACTAAATTACTTACAACCATAACCAAGTTGTCCTAGCTATCTAGCAAGGAGCACAAAATCAACAAAGCCCCTGACATCGTCATCAAAGTCAATTTTTACTGAGTTTAACATACTCACACTGCCAGTATTAAATTCATTCAAATGATGAGCAACAGTAACCATTCTCAGACATCTTCATATTAAGTAACTTTTTCATCACAAATATTTTATTAGAGGCAAAGGGTTTTTCATATAACTTCCCCAACGCACTCATGAGACCTTCGTGATCTTCTCCTATGATATGTTGAAAGTAACCGAAGATGTAAGGCATAAACGAATTGCCCCGAGCACCTTTCTATCTAACAACTCCCAATCCTCATCCGACATGGTCTGTAGGTTTCTTTGCTTTTCCAGCAAAGGAACATGGAAGTCCTTCTGATATAAGTAATCATCCATTTGCATCTTCCATAAACCAAAGTTCTGCCCATTGAACTTCTCAACCCTCAATCTGCCCTCATCTGCCATAGCTCCCACTCAAGCTAAACTTTCCCTATGATTTACAACTTCAGCAAAAAAACCACCAAAGCTCTGATACCAATTATTAGGAATTAGAGAACAAATATGTGGAAACAATTCCTCAAATCACAGTAGTAGGAAACTATATAGCAGAATTATACTTGCAGAAATATAACAACATAAATGAATAATGCACAAAAGAAGACAAGACAAGATTTAACGTGGTTCACCCAATGTGGGCTACATCCACCAAGAACTTGCTCAGATTTTATTATCAACAAGAGTAAAACAACTCTCACAATCTTCTCTTAGTTATGAACTCACAATAGAATTCCAAAGATGTTAAACCACATCTAAACAACAATTAACACCCAATTGCTTAACCTTGATCACTCTTGATCACCTCTTGATCATTAAGACTCAAGACCTCTTGAACACTCAAGATATCTTCAAGATACCCTAACACCTCTATTTATAGGATTACAATCCTTCTAAGAACCCCTAAAGCTAACCCTAGAAGTTTGAAAGTCGTGATCTTTCAACTTCCCATGGCTGGAAAAATAGTCCCAACGTTGACAACCAATTAACAACATGTTAACAACAATGTCGCAACAACGGCACAATGACTACATAACAACATCACAACAAACAACTGTAGAATGCTCCTGAAATCTCCAAACTTAACCGTTCAAGCTCCAAAGACTTCAACACCGATTCAAAAGACCAAAAATAGGCTCCACACCCCAACATGTGGGAGAATCCAGAAAATGACTTTGTCGAGTGGATCCAGGCCTTGAATCCATTCCACATGTTACAGGTGGACTCGAAAATAGAACAGTAGGGTCAGAGAAGCCAGGAGCAAGAACGGAAGAAACAGTGAAGATCCAAAGTCTTTGGGCTCAAAACAGTTCAGAATGAGTCCCAAAATTGGCTAAGTATGGAGGAGGCAGAGGAGAAGGCCACTTTCCAAAACAACGCTTCTCCAAAGTTGAATCTAAGAAATAAATTTTAAACGAGCACCAAGCTTCCACGCTTTTAGAGCCCCAAAAGTTGTGCGGGCTTGAAAAGTCTTCGATTATACAAGAAGGTGTGTCAAGTGTCGGCCAAGCAGAATCCAAGATGGGAGCCCAAAGCGAAGTCTCAAACTTGTGTCACCCTCCACGTAGAAAATGGTCAACAGAGGTCAAAAGGTGGACAGGGCGGGCCTCAAAAAAGGCTAAGTATAGAAGGCTAGCGGAGAGTGCCAAGTGTCCAAACGATGCGTCTCTAAGGATAGATCCAAAAGCGGAGGCTCAAATAAGCGCCAGTTCGCCACGTAGGCCAAGGTCTGAAAAGGTAAGGGAGAGATCATTGAAAATCCAAAGACCCACTAAGGCTTTCAAGTGTCAACCCGACGCTCCTTCAAAAGTAAATCTTGACCGGGATTTCAAGCAAGCGAGAGCCTCCACGCGTCCAGTCTCTTCAAAAGGGATAGATTCGGGTCGAATAGTCAATGCATAGTGGCATGCCGACGGAGAATGCCAAGTGTCAAAATGGTGCTAACTCAAGGGTTGAATAGAGAGAGGGTTCTTAAACAAGTGTCAGACTGTCGCGTGTCCCCGATCAAGAGATATGCCCCTGTCGAGCAAAGGACTTAGCCAAGAAACATAGAAATTGAGCAGGCCAGTGGAGGAAGCCACGTGTCATCCCCACGCCATTCCAAGAGCAAAATACAGAGGCTACTTTCGATAAGCGCCAGCCCTCCACATGTCCCATACCAAAAGGGGAGCCCATTTTTCAAACCGGTTTTCCCATCCTTTATATAGACCCGATACAAACTTTGAAGGGGCATATCTTTCGACTCGGGGCTGAAATATTGCAAATCTAACACCATTGGAAAGATCTCGGCCTCGTCTACGCCATGAAGATAAACTTTAAGTTTGGGGAGGTTAGGTGGGAGATAAATTGAGAAACATCTTCAAGCACATTAATGGGGGCTCTATCTACCTTAACAACTAGATCAGATTCGATCTCGCTCTCCGTTGTTTCCTCCTTCGAGACGCCGAACCAAAGATTAATACAATCAAGATAGATTCGGGGCAGATTTTGTAGGACGAATTAATAACTGTGGTTGAGCTTCGACCTAATTTTCCCACTTCTCTCTCTTTCTTCTCTCTGATTGAATCTATAAATTTAGGGTCGGGACTCATTGTAAAGGGTTGGACATTCTTCTGTTTTGCAGACTCCCCTCTTCCCCTCGGTAAGTAAATTCATGGAATTTTCGGACTTCCAATATAGATCAGTAAATGCAAATTTTCCTTATTACTATTGTAATGCATCGTATCAAGTTGTGAGAGCAATAGTACATGTTCTGTGGGTGATCTTCACCCCTTTCTGTGTTAATTGTTGTCTTCTGATCCTTCATTACAACTTTCATTATTTGTGCATTTTTTTATGTTGCATTCTTCTGGTTTGTGTCTACTAGCAAAACAATTGTTCATCACTCCTTTGGTGTATCACCTGGTAGCTTAAGTTTTATTTGCATTGCATCCCTTCTTTAACTCTACCTCCTTGGCAAATTAGAGTAGGATTTAGGATAGATCCTCTGTGATTTTATGCATACACCTAAATAAAGGAGTAGGAACCAGCCTTAATTTGAAGAGTTTTTTCCCACCTGCGAAGTCCCACACTTTGGGGGGAAAACTCAATAATATGTGAATCACATCAAATGAATCTGCCTTAGAAAAGTAGATTTGACGACTCATTTGGGGGTGCTATGATTTTGTACTAACAGAACCTGCCTCCAGATTTTACCTTTGGAGTTACATCGATGAGGCACATAGAGGCTTCCATAGGCTTTTGGACTTTTTAACAGTCGGCCTTACCTTTTCGGACTGACACCACGTGGTAATTCTATGCACGTTTGGGTTTGCCTCCAAATTTGACCCTTGAAGGTGTACCATTAAGACACGTGGAGGCTTCTGCTGTTCCTTTTATACTTAACCGATTTGGGTCGGTTTAACTTTCGTGCTCTGACCACGTGGGGGGGGGGACAATGCTTGTTTGAGTCTTCGCTTTGGGTCGTGCCTTTGAAGTTGCATTGATGAGGCACATGGCACCTTCTCGCGATTCCGTTCGTGTTGAGATCTACATGGGGACTCCGCGCTCATCCGGGGTCTACCTCCCGCATTCTACCTTTTGAGTTGCGCCAATGAGGCACGTGGATGCTTCGTTGGCCTTGTTGTACTTAGACTCTTCAACGGCCGTGTTGCCTTTTGGACTTTGACCACATGGAGGGCTAGCACTCATTTGGGGTCTCCACTTTGTCATGCATCTTGGAATTACGCCGAGATGACGCGTGGCACCTTCTCGCGGGTCCGTTGCTTTGCCCTGAGTCGACTCATATGTGAAGTCCAAAACTTTGAGCCCTTTCTCCGATTTTCTCTGTTGAGCTTTGATCTCCTTTAACGTTGTTTGGACCTATTTTCCGACCTTGCTCCTCCATTGTGGAGCCCACCTATCCCCTAATTTGGGATCAAATGTGAGCTCACAGGACTGAACCAACCCTTCAAATTTCTCCTGTTCAGAGTCATGTTTGATCAATTTTGCCTGTGGGGTGAAATTGGATAACAACACCCACCATGCGACATTTCATCATGCAAAATTCCTAAGCTATTGACATATGCTTTAAGTTAAATCACCACTCACCCTTTCTATCTAGTAGTGGTATATGCATTTAGGCTAGATCACCACCTCCATTATATCATTTTGTAGTAGTATACACCTTAGGTTACATCAATACTTATTATCATTCATATTATAGTGATATACGCTTAGGTTAAATCATCACTTATACATTCATTAAGTTGTGATATACACTTCGCTATAGGTTTCACAAATTCATCATTTTTAGGTTGCATCTCATCACTACATCTACACACTCATATCATCACGCTAGACACAACAAACACTACTCGACAATTTTCCGATGATGCACTCTCATTTATGGTTCATTCTTGATCGCTAAGGGGGAAAATAAATGAACTCTCATTGCATATGCTTCCATTCACTTGAGGGGCACATGGCTCTTATCATTCCATCTTGCATTCCATTCCATCCATCCACAACATATTGCATTGTCTTGGGGGCATTTACTCTTGTTTACTAGTGTTTTACATGATCACTTTACTACACATGTTAGATTGATTTCTTATACCTCATTATTTATACCATCCATGCATGCACATTTATGCCCTTGCTTAGTGTGATCGTAGATATGGGACTCTTACATGCGGCATGGATGCTCACCCTCTACCCTTCCTATACCGGTCGCCTGGGGGCATCCACATTCATCTCTTTTAGGTGTTATTGGTTCATTTTCTTTACTTAGAACTTTACGTTACTTAGTTATTCATGCTTTAACATATTAGTTATTTCTCTAACATGCTAACGGGTGTTCAATGTTCAAGACTTGTTTGGCAAGATTATATGTCTCTATGACTACTTATTTGTCTATTTGTACTTGTCTACTAGTGTTTGCCATTATATGCAGGCTTTGCCCTATGTTTGTGTGCACACTTGTTTGTTATTTGCATGCCATAATGACCTTCGTGTCTTGCAACATCATGAGTGATGTCCCATGTTTGCAGTAAAATTTATGTAGCTTACTTACCTTCTTGCATGTTTTCAATTGCTACATTATGCAGTGTAGATTACACATGTCTTATGTGTGCATACATTGGTTGTTTACACTTGTATTTGGCTAGCCTTCATGTTTGTGTGTTCCTTAGTTTCTACCAAGCACTTTCCAGGGTACACAATTCAAATTGCAGTTGGTCCTCTTTTGCGGTTGCATTCTCCTATCAATGATATCGCATGCACCCCTAAAGAAGGGGGCATCATTTGGGGATTTTTACTAACATAGAGATTCTACACCGACATGGTTCAGTTTTCTACAATGAGTGGGTTTAGACCAATCTACGAACCCCATACACGGTGGCTTTTACAAGACATGATGTCCTTAGCATTTATGGGAAGTGGTTACAAGCTTGGGGTTACAATGGGTGTGCCTCTCTATACTAATTTGATCAATGGCATCGGATCGCCTAAAAACCGTGAATCGTACAGAGATCTCTTCACACACATTTCAAAGAAAAGTGGTTAGATCTTGGAGGACATAGAGCATTTCCTCCCTACACTTCTTCAGCCAAGGTGGCATGAGATCACCCAAAAACTCATGCAGTACAAGATATCCTTCTACACTCTTCCTCTCGACATGGGTCAGGTGCACATGCTCCATTTACACTTTTCTTTTCGCATAATTTACATTTGCATATTTTACACTTTCACATACATGTGTATTTTGCATAGTGTTTGTACACTTACATGCATACATATTTGACTACTTGATAGTTTTCTCCTCGCAGATCCGCCGTAGTGTGAGAAACAAGAAGTCAAATTGGGGGCAACAATAACAATGTCAACAACATAATTTTGTGGCAACACATGCTTTACTAACCATGTAGGTACACTACACACCATAACAACTACACATGTGTTCTTCCCTAGGTTCACTCTTATCACTTTTTTATTTGCACATTTTTCATATTTAGTTTTCAAGCTCCTCCATCATTCTTTATTTCCATGTTTTTGTCTATTCCTTCAATGTGTTTCTACTATACTCTTCATGGACATCGTGTACACACTCTATCTACTTTATGTTATCGAGATTTCATCTCACCAACATAAAGTGGGGAAAAATGCATTCACAAAATTATGCACTTTAGACATTTATTTATCCCGGTCTCATATTACTATTTAGAACATTCTTAAGTGAAGAAAGTACTAACCCCATCTTTTGGCCATCTTATTTTACTTTTATTTCATCATTTCTGCACATTTTTATCTACATGCCTAGTATCTTTCAACATTTTACCATCATTTTATCCTTATCCGGGATGCCAGGTAGTCTTGGGGTGCCGTCGGTGCCCCCTGGTCTCACCAAGGGTGCCCGATCCTTTTCTACTTTCCGCCATTTCTTCTTATCTTTTTCCTAGTCGGCCATGTCGAGGTTAATTATGAAATCAGATCAAGAGAACCCTATAAATATAAAGTTATGAGACCACAATGAGGGACCTAACATCATATACTACTATCACTCATCTAGAGATGTATCCATCTATTGCATTTGCATCCACATAGCTCCATCATCAAGGCACAAGCTAGGAAGTTTGCATCACACTTCATAGGGGGATTTTATTCTATTCCATACACACATGTTATTACATTTTCTACATTTAGTTATTTCTCGTTATTTCACATAATGCAACTGGCATAAGAGCACCTAGGGCACGATATGCACACACTCACCAAAACTACATTTGGGTCTAAAATATAGTACAACGCTCAGAGTAGTAAGCCCATTGTTGTGAGTTGAGGTCATTCGACCCATTCATTCTACATTTTTATTTTTAGGGTTTTGATACTTCCTTTTGGTCCTTTTCAAGTCTTTATATCAACTTGAATTATCGGTGACATACAACACAGGACAACGAATCTAATGCGACACACAACAAGCGGTTTAGACCACCTTCCGACTCTGTGAGAACTAGTTACAGAGCTTTTTTGTAGACCAAGGTGCTTGTTTTACTTATCATAGCACCCGTGGGTGCCTTAGTCCTCCTCCAGGTGCCCTAGTCCACTCAGATCCTCCATATCTAGTATTTTTGGGGCCTTTGCACATTCGTTCTTGTTCCTAGAATTTCTAGTCGGACACTGTGACACTTTGCGACAATCATTTGAGTTCTTTCATTACCTTATTATTTCATGTTATGGTTTCATTTCCACTATTTCAATTATATAAGTACTTCATATTACTTAAAAATATTTATTTACATCGTTTATGTCCTCCTAGATTAGATTAACTATCCCCCATACTACCTCTTATTTTCTAAATTTTAGTTAATTGCCCGCAAATCGCACTTGACTTTCCCTTTCCTTGGACTTCTCATCCCTCTAGCCCTTCTCCATCAAATCTCAACCTCTTTCACTATTTCAGTCCCTCCATTTTCACTTCTTCCATGCATACCCTTCGACATTTCCATTGTACATTTCACTTACAATTGCTAGTATTTTTACACATCTATTTAATCACTCTAAAATTCAATTTAACATTCAAATTTAATCATCCAAAAATCCAAGGAATATAAAAATATTACATAGGAATGATTATAAGACCCATCTTAGAGAATAAGTAACCAGTTTGTACCATCCTTACAAACTTGATTTGACGTTGTCAACATTGCCCATTGTCTTTTCTTTTTCCACCACAAAGTGAATAAAAGTCAACGATAAATTAATATTTTATAATGCCTAATCTTAAAAATATTACATAGGAATGATTATAAAACCCATCTTAGAGAATAAGTAACCAGTTTGCACCATCCTTGCAAACTTGATTTGATGTTGTCAACACCGCCCATTGTCTTTTCTTTTTCTACTCACAATGAGTAAAAGTCAATGATAAATTAATATTTTATAAGGCCTAATCTAAAATATATTTTAGTTGAGATGATAAATAGGTTTTGGATTCTAAACTCGAGACACTAACAATAAATTAACATGTTCTTGGAGACTTCATTTTTGTCCCAATGATGTCATGATTATGGTGGTTTCGCCTCAAGAAAAGTATTTTTTTGGAATGGGGCAGTAGAGCCTTGAAATATTTCATTCCAGATGAAATAATAATTTGCTTTTGACATTATTACGTTGAAAGGTGTTTCTCGGTTGGGATTGGCCCATCTGATTCTGACATACATCAGATAATGAAGGGAGAAGATTACACAATGACATGCATTGAAAATCGTATGGTCCAGGGAAAGCCATAGTTGTTTTGTGTACCCTGAAGAAAGAGAAAAATATCAACCAATGAAAGGGATGCACATGGATTGTGCTTCTTAAGGAGTAAATTTGGTCGTTGATAGTGAATAATTTGTTTGAGCCGTAGATGACTTGGAAGTGGCTTGGCAGTGACAGTTGTAATATCTTTCGATGCGCGATACATATTAATTTCGGGCATGTTGCCAAATTTCACAATGACACTTTGATCATCCTGACATTGATCATTGCCTTGTAAAATTCCTTTGCGTATCCCGCATCAAATCTCCATCCGCAATGACAACCAACATTTTGGGAAGCTTCAATTCCTGAACCCGCAGAGCCAGAGGTCCCATCAGATTATAAACCGGATGATCCCTACCACTATCACTTCCCACTGGCAACGACACTCTCAAAACAATGTAGGAAATATCATGGAATCGTGATACTCTCTAACCTACTTCTCAGAAATCCAGGATGGATAATCATGGAACCGCGTAGGCGAAGGGAACTATCATTTTTTGTGGTGGCGCCGACATAGGCGAGAGCCGTTTGATGCACTAAATTTCCCCTGCACTATCTCCCGCGAGAAAACAATGACCGAAATCAGTGTGCTCATTCAACAACTCTTATTTGTTTTCTTTCAAACGGGCGAGGGTTCGAATCCACTCGAGCACTACAAGGCAATCCTTACAGGCTGCGGGGATTCGGTGCTCTGGAGCCAACCTGTATTCAACTGACACAATCAACACCTGTGACTCCTTGGCGAGATGAGAATAGAAATAGTAATACATTTGACAATTAGTAATTGCATATGATATCAAGGTAATTACTTGTTAATTAGTAATTGCATATGATATCAAGTTGTAATTTATAGTCATATATTCTAATATATATTGCAAGTTAATGCATGAAAAATGGAAGAAAAACTAATTAATATGTAAAATTATTTTGTATTTTAATGTTTCAAATATCTAGATGCTCTACATGAACAATACCACTTAATGATAGCAAGAACATTGTATGAAAAAAACATGATCGTAAAATAATTTGTCTTTGATTGGATAATGATAGAACCTTGTGACTAAATTCCATACACACATACGAGTAAGAACCTATGAGGCTCTAAGTACCCTTGGTCCAGCCGTAGAGTGGGGGAAGACTTAATTACGTTGAAAGACGTATTCCAGGTTGGGTGTGGCCTTATTGAATCTAACATATCTCAAGTAAATGAAGGGACATGATCACGAAGGACGTGCGTTGAAAATCCAATGGTTGAGGGCATGGCACATGAGTTTCATAGATCCACGAAGACAACCGAAACATCGACCAATGACAAAAAAACACAGATTGTGCTTGTTGAGGAGTTAAACCGACCATTAATGACGAAGGATGTGTTGCTACCATTGATGGCTTGGAAGTATGAGATGTATTTTGTTTTTTTAGTTTCTTGAGGGAGGAAATAATTCAAAATGTGGATGGGAGAGCAACACTAAAACGGTTGTCGAATCAACCAGACCTCCATAACATGGTCAATTGACCCCGAAAAACCCAAGGTTCTAGAGATATTTCTTAATGTAGCACTCAACATATCTATCAATAATGTGCAGAGAGGTTACATGTAGTTATTGGTTCTACATTGGGTGGCCATTACATTACTGACATCCATTATTTTTTCACAAAATGATCTCTCTAAAGTGGTAAATAGGCAGAGAAAACATACTACGACTTCTGCATTTTTTATATACAAAACACCATTTGTTTTTCTGCTTGCAAGTATCAATCAATGAAATTGCTAATCATATCTTTACTTTACGTGTTCTTCAATCATTCCCAGTAATGTGTATCTGTGCACACGATGAGGTATTTTGAGGAAACATGCACATATGGTTATGTGGCATCCACGATGCGTGAATAGATGACCATAATAAATTTTAAAACAACACCTAAAAGAAAGAAAGGTTTGTTGTGTCTACATTTTGTTTATTTTTTGTTTGTTGAAAACTAGGGTCCTTTTATGGATATAAAACTATATCACGGAAAGAGAACTTATAAAACTAGTTGTCCTCACTTACTTTTTAACCATAATCCAATAACTTTTGTTCCATTTTCCCTTTGTCTGGTCATGATATTTCTTCTAAGATAACTTTATTATATATGTAAATATTTATTTTCAATAAGTAGAAATTTATCATCTTCGGGACTTGTTGTGTGCAGTCCTTCATGTTCCCTATTTTTCCTTATGTACTTGAGGCTTTATGAACGTTCCATTATTCTGTATATGGATATAAAAGTATATCATGGTAAGAACAATTATAAAATGAGTTGTACTTACTTAATTTTTAACTATAATCCAATAACAATGTTTTTTTACCTGCAACGATTCACATACTATCTTTACCCCTTTTCATAGCACGCTACTTTTCACGCACTCTTTTTTGGGGCCTAAAAATGCCGCACTACAATGTTATTCTTAAGCTCCTCACTACTATTTTTGATTAAATTGACTCTTGTTACTCAATAGTTACTTTAAAAATCTGTCCTACATGTAAATCTCCTTAACCACTACATTATTAATTTTATGAGATAATCCCATTATTGTGTTCTACTTGTTCATGCATCATCTTTCATCGCATAAATATTGCAATTAATGGACCCACTTTAGTGTATTTTTGTTCTTTTGCTCACACAAAAAATTATGTTGGCCTAATCTTACTCAACACATCATCTCATGCCAAGTAAACCTTTTCCACTCCAATGTACAATGATTGGAGCCGTCATGAAGGACGCATTGAAAAACTAAAATTTGAAGGATTTAACTTCATACAATTTCATAGTATTTTCAAAGCCACAAACATTATTTCCTCTATTACACATTTCCATATGCATGATAGTCTTTCGGATTTAACTAACAAGCATCGAGAAATGAAAGACCAAGAATTTGTGTTAAGTAATCATTGTTGTGTTGAAAACTGGACACCGAGAGGGGGTGAATCGAGTGTCTCATTAAACTTTTCAAATATTTCTACTTCTCCAAACTTGTTAAGAAAAGCAAATAAAATCATACACAAGCAAATGAAAAGAGACAATACACATTTTTTTAATGTGGGAAACCCAAAATGGGAGAAAACCCACTAAAATAAAAAAACTAACTTGGACAATTTGTCCTATAGAGTTATAATGATTTCAAGTTAAGCTACAACTCAAATTTTTGGAGGCTACAACCCCAAGAATACAATCAAGCTATAACTTGATGATGGAAGCTACAACCCCCAAATTAATTCAGTCAAAAACCACATCGATCTTCTCGCAAGCTATAACTTGCAAGGAATCTACCACTCCCTGATTATACTGAGCTATAAATCAGTGTGTATACAAAATTTGATCACTCTTAAACTTGGTTGCACAAGCACCTGATTGTGAACCTATATTTTGTGACCAACTTCCTTGTTTCTCCTACAATTTCATCCAACACTCAACTTGTTACTCACGCCTTATTAGCTCTATGATTTCTGAAGTAAGCTCTATCTTCTTGGTTTTAAGGACAATACCTTGCTCTTTTTGTACCAATGCATTCATATATGTTCATAAATGCATTGATTTCAAGATCTCTTAACCTTTTGTCTTAGTCAAAGATTCACACATCTAAGACAATTTCACCCCCGCTCTCTACACTAGACTACTCATCACATTGAGGTACTTTTTCATATTTCGAGAGAATTTATATAACTTCACCGTTTTCACCATCAACTCACTACATTCAATATATTTCAAGCATTTTACACTTGTCTTTTTTTCATATCTACCATATAAGGAACTTACTATATCTCTCAATTCCTTCCTAACTCACTACATCAAGTTACACACTTCATCAACCTATTTTCGACATCAAAACAATGTCCATTCAACTCCCTACGATTCAAGTGTTTGTGTATTTTTATTTCAAAAACAAAAACAACCCTTAGTCCCTTTAACTTCTCTATACCTAACTCACACTTGACATTAAGAGCTTTGCTCGAGTTTCCTTAATAGCTAAACGACGCTTCAAATTCAAGTACCTTGTTCTATATGACCTTTTGACTTGTTCATTTTCTTGCCAAGGATAAACTACCCCTTCACTTTCTTATTTAAGCTTCATCGATGCAATTCATGAGATTATAAGTTTGGAAACTCTTAAACTTCACCAAGAACCCAAACTCTTCGAGCTAGAGAGTTTCATAACCCTTCAACTTCATAAGGAGGGATTTCATTTTCTTAGACCATTCATTTTCTTAGGAAGACCAAGTTTATAGAGCAAACAATGCATGACAACAAGCATTCGAGAGGCCTTTACAACACTTACACACTTTGGCAAACTCCCTTAATGCACAAACCTACTCAACTAACCTTGTTTATGATCTTTTTGAAGCAAACATTGCACTTTAATAGTTAATTGTGATAAGAAACATGAATGCAAAACTTCAATATTCTCATTGTCACATGTTTTTACATTTCAAGAAAAAACAACCTCATGTATGTGTTGAAAAACCTCTCCCACACTTGGTTAGAACCTTTACATGAAGATTTAGATTGTTTACAACAAAAAATTGCATCAAAACCCCAATTTCTACATCCGCATGCAGACGAAGAACGATTTTAGAGAACATTGTCATCAAATTCTACCAAGTTTCAACATGGAATTGCATAATTCTTTTTGTAAACCATTCGTATCCCTAAAATAGAGATTCCTTAAAAATTTGGCAATTTTCATCACTTAAAATTGAAGATTCAAATAATTTTCTCTTCAAATCCTAGACCTGTGGTTTTGTGCACAATGTATACCCAAGACCCTTCAAAAGGTGATTTCTCACTCAAATTTAGATGAAAATTGAAAATTTAAGATGTTGTTTCTAGGTGAAAGGTTTGTCCATCTTCTCCATGCATTCATCAACCTTAAACTTCTCTCAATAGCTCTTAAAAACAAAAAAATCAAGTGCACATTGGATAAAGCTAATCACAGAGTCAAGTTACAGTTGCTTTTGAGACTGGGAAAACTTTCTAAGAGACATGATGTACAGAATAAATAAACATGATACCTCTTTTTTTTGGGTGCACAAACCACATCAATATCCTAACATTCACCTTTTGTCATATCAACCCAAACCTACAAGGTGATATACAGTCCATTCTCAGACCAACAAAAAGCTTTACAAGTCTCAAATGTACCTCTACCATGTTCAAAATTTGCTTCAAGGCATGACAAAGAGCTTTAGATCCACCAAATTATCCACAAAAATTCTAAAACTAAGAAAAAGAATGTCATGCAGACCTTGAAACTGGTTTGGACAATTCAAGTTTCAACCATGGAGGGTACTCCTAGAAGACAGAGGATAAGACAAGATGAAATATACCCGCTTTACCATATAAGAATCATTGTGAAATTTACATGTTATTGAAGGGGAAGAAAATTCAACTCAATCTTCAAAATTTGGTGTAAGACTCCTCTTGTGACTGAACTCTCTCACTGTCCCTAGAGAGTGCAACATGTGCCTTGAAAGAGCTTGAAGGAGAGTGTCATTCTTGAAGAACCTTCAAGAACCTTCAAGTCTTAGAAACATGACATCAACATTGACTTACCCTGAAACATTTTAAAAATTCTTAAACACAATATTGAAGCACAACATACCACTTTTACCTCCATTGATTCAGAAATGGCTTGGGAAGAGAAAAGAACAAGGCTAGAAAAGTGATCATAACTTCTTTGATACTTGTCCAAATTGCCTAAATTTTTTTTTGCAATACTTCAAGATTGGAATCCTATCTAAAAATTTCTTCTATGATTTATCTAAATAATCCTTCATATTTTTTCTTGGGTGCTAAGAAGACAAAGGGCTCAAAATGCATTTCTCAATGAACCAATTTTAGAAAAACTAGCATAACTTTCACATACCTCTTCAAAACTTGATGAAATTTGGCATGAAGCACCACAACTCACCCCTCTACATGATACATGAGTTTATTTGTCATAAATATTCATGTACTATTCAAACCTATCTCACTTACCTCATCCTACATTGTCAATCCTCAAGGCCAACTTTGGTGAACTTTTGAATTTTTCCTCCAGGAGCTAAAATAAGCCTTGTTGTTGCTCACACATGCCCTAGAAAACATTCCTAGGCTCCTCCCATGCTCATATTGTCTTGTCATGACCTGTACCAAACTTCCACACCTCATCAAGCTCTATAAACATGCCTAAATGAGCTAGTTTCAACTAAGACTTCCACCAAATGACCCATAAATCACTCGTAAGAACTCTTGACCATTCTAAAATAATTATATCTAACTTGTAGAACCTTTGAGCCAAGCCTCGCCAACCCGTACTCGCCTTAAGTTATCAACCACCTCACTATTTAAGTCTCTGTAGCATTGGAAACCAACCTCAAGCCTCCAGGAACCAACGTGAATCACCGATCACCACTAATAGACACCTCCTCCTTTGCCATCAATGTCATGTGATATCAATGAAAACACCAACCAATGAAGCATGGCTCAACATGTTGAACAAATTGTCTCAATTTCTCATTTGCACAATTAACAAACAACATCACATCATCCTATTTCACTTCTTTAATATATCCCTTTTGGTGTTTCCATCTCACATTTCATGTTTGATTGATATTTTTACATCACTATTGAGTGAGGATGTTCTTGTACCATGTTATTGTTTCCATATATTCTCTACTCTCCTTAGTGAAGAGGAGATTCTATTTCAGATCAAGCTTGGCTAAGCGTAAAAAACCCCCATATTTGTGAAGACCATATGTTGTTTAACAAAAGGGGTTATTTGAAAATGCATTTGAACTATTCATTAAATGTAATTGGCAAGCGTACACCTAGAGGCTACAACTTATCATCATCCTCTCAACCTTTATCAAAATGGGAGCTTTAGAACAAGGCATTTTCCTCTTCAAGAATTAACATTTGTTTGTGTTGTAAAATGCATAAACACCTAAATATGGTATAAGTGGAGTGTTTTCTGCTACTTATTCAAGTTTTAGTGGCATCCCAATCTATCTTTAGAACTAAAAGCCAAAAAAATAAAAAAATATAAAAAGCAATACGAAATTACTTTCTAAGTAATACCAAATTAGGAGGTTTAATCAAATATAAAGGAAAATTAAAAATATACTTTAAATAAGAAACAACCCAACACGTAGGTGTTGAAGATCAACTTGGATTCACAAAAAGAAACAAAACTCATGCAATTCTTCGCTCTAACATGTTTTTTTGTCCTTAACATTACGAGCATAAAATGGACTCTAACACTTAGAAAACAATTTTACATCAAACAAACACATATAATGAATGTAATTGACAACAAGACCACACAAAAATTACAAAATATGATATAACATCTACATAGTTGCATGAGGTTCTCACAAATAAGCAATTAGTAACAAGCGTGATATTTTTTCTAGAGTAGTAGCTCCACACAACCTTTTAAATATTTTCCTCTCTACCTAAACCACAATACACATGTTAATGGAGTGTTTTTGAACTTTGTAGTTAGAGGGGACATCAATCCTGGTTAATGTCAATGTTTTCCTTTTCCTAATGTTTTGTATTCTAAGTTTTTGTAATTAGTCAATGCTAATTCATTATATATTTGTATTGTTTCTCAATTAGGGTTTATTAAGGTGAAACAAATTTTTAGCATATTGTTGGTGGGAAATTTATTAATTAATGTCTTATCCATATATTTTTGGTGGTAGATTTCATGACTTTTTGGATTCATATTGGCCTCATTTGAATATAGCTTAATTTATCCTTCATCCATATGAGTTTCTCATTTGATCTTCATTGAAGTTTCCATTTATGGGCTTGCTGCATATCTTATCGATCCAATTTCTTCCAAACCTCAACTTTCGTGGTCCTTTAACTCTCCTTTCTACATTAAATCTTGGTAGGTGTCTACATCACATGGTCACGATAACTTTTGGTTCTCTTAATCACTCAAGGATGAGCCTTTAAGGTCTCCAGTTAAGGATCTTCATTTGGATGACAAGGGGGATGATCTAGGACTTGTGATATAAGGAAATAAGTGTTTGCTTTGGCTAGGAAAAATATTTCCTATCGTTGCTCGCTTCGAGAATTGACCATGCGTTAATAACCTATGTTCATGAAAGATAAGTTTATCATTATATTTCCATATAATTCAAAGAATTTTTCATCAAATTTTCAAACAACCTCTACCAAATGTAGAGATCTCGACACCTTTTAATTCTTTAAATAGGTAAAATGATAAAGTTCATACGACCAAATCATGGCCTCGAAATTCTTGCTTCTTTAAAAAAATCAATTCCCAATTAGGGGGAGTAGATCTATGTGGACCACCTTCAAGACCTAAATTCGCACATCTTCACGGATTCACCTTCAAACTCCAAACACAAATTTTTCCTATTTAAAGTTTCACAAATTATAAAGATGCATGAATTTCCTCTCGATCGTACAAAGGGAACCTTGAATCTCCTCCATTTCTTTGGTCAAAGTCTGAATGCATCTATATTAGCCTTCATTCATCCCCAACTTCCATCCATCCTAGTGCACCGCCTTCGATGTATACATTGAACCTTTACAGTGCAATTACTAGTTTACATATCATTAGTTTCATAAAACATGTTCTAAGTGGACATATAAATGGGAGTTCATTAGTTTCAAAATTATTAATCTTTTCATTATCAAATCTCAAAATTTTAGATTTATTTTTTAAATAGGACATTTAAATTTAATAAACAATTTTAAATATCCAAATCAAAACAATAATAAGCGCATGCAATAGAGAGTTTTTTCTTTATTAAATTCTTTTCTCCAATATTGAATTCAACTTATAAATTCTCGTTCATGCAAAATAATTAATTCAATGTATAAATTCCCATCGAGGTAAATGTAAACAATCTTGATATTTGACGTCGTCTCGATAATGTTTCATGCTTTAAGACATATTTCATAGTCACCCTTTCTTTAAACCTATCACAAGGACACCTATAACTAGTGGTTTCTCCCAAGGGTGCAAGTCTACATCGTGAAAATTTTATGTTGTTTCTTAACATGTGAAGGTTTGTGTGTGGGAAGCTATATGCAATTTAACTTTTGAAAGAAGTAGGAATCATTAAAAAATGTATTATATAGTTTGGGAATGCACCTCAATATTTTAGCTTAATTTATTACTTTAGTTGCCTATTGTCTATTGCCTATATTAAACATTCATATATAGTGGTGAAATATTAGGTATTTTGTTGGATTTAGCAACAACAATAATTTTTTTAAACATGGGACCACATTTCCCATACAAATAGGAGCAATATCCTCCAACATGGGACCACGCTCTAACCCCTCTTATGCACCCCTCTTCCTCTAATGTTTTGGTCCCTCAAAATCAACTTTGTCTTAGAGCTCCCGTGGAGGGTTGTCAGAGCTCCTATTTTCTTGCAGCGAAAAGGTGCTATGATTATTTTTAAAGGCAACTACAGAAATAATACAATCCGGGCTAAAAATAGGAGCTCCAATTTTTTTGCCCTCTAAACTTAAGAGGTCGTTGGAGAGGAGGGTTGGGAGTTTCCCCTACAGCTTAGGTTGATTTTTGTCCATGTGGAATATAATATACATTCCCACCATTATTTTTTGGTGATTTTAAATGGAAATATAATTTTATTTACCTACAAATAATCATAAAAACCAATGGGATCCTTATCTCACTGAGTATTGTTGAAGAAACTAATAAAAAACATTAGACCTCAAAATTACTAAATTGTTCCTAAACTTTTTCAGGACCACTGACTGAGATATTTATGGAGCCCCTTCCACGGGACCATGCTCTTACACCACCCCTTAGAGGATTCACATGTCACATTTCACGTGCCATTACTAATTAATAATGTTGTTATACTTTCTTCGTTCCTTGAGTTTTTTTGCATCGGCGAGTAAGAGCATACACAGTTTCGGGGATCTGCACCAAATAAACCCTAGACGTGGCATTTTCTTCTTGGAAGTTTGAGGCCTTAGATCTGGCGCGACTTCATGGCTCTCATTGCAAAGTGTGATACAACCTGAAAAATATTGTATGTTGACAGACACTATATTTTAAAATACTCACGCATAGTGCCCTACAATGATTCCAAGGTAAGGTGTTCTAGTCCTTTTCCTCACCTCAACAAAGTTTGTAAAATTTTAGGGCTTTGAACCTTACTGGCTATAGATGCATTAGCATCCTCCTCAATGCTTTCTTGATCAATTTCTTTTCTCTCTTAATCCATCCTGTGAGTAGGTTATGAGGGTTGAATCCTTTCCAATCGACTTAGGTTCAAATCTCACAAGACACTTTGCCTTGTAAGGGTTGGCCGGTTGTTTCTGTTTCAAACTGCGGGCTACCAGTGATGCCATACTGGCTATGTGGCCACCCAAAAACCCACGTTTGAATTGATAAAAAAAACGCAATTCACTAATTTGGTTGGTTGACTTGTGTTTGTCATAATTATTTCGAGTTGGCTCCTTTCTCTTATTTATTTTTTAAAACTTGTTTTTGTAATCTCCACACAGAAAACACTTTCTAAATTGTTGACGTATACTCAAACTTTTCGTATAGTCTCATTGTGCGTGGAGAAGTAGTTTGTCCATATCCTTGATCTTTTGTTGTCCTTATGTAAATAGTCACAGCACATACATTCATGTGGCATATTTGATATTTATTCCTTACATTTTTGTGTCTTGAATGATGGGTCTCTTTTGTGTGCTTGAAAATAGTGTTTTCTTGTTTACAGGCGATTGATGCCATCGCAAATTCTACACCCAAGTCAAATTATATGTAATTTGCTGTCATATTTTGCTTCTTTGGAATTTTTCATGCTTGTATTATATTGAAGTTAGTACCATGTTTTGTTGCTTTGCTATTGTTCATAGTTTTCTGTGTCACAGAGTCCTTAAACTCTTCCTTACTGATCAGGAGAAGTAGTAGAAAGAAGAAGAGAGTGCTGGTGCTACTGTTGGCAGAAGCTCATCTACTTCAAATTTGACTGAGAACAGAGTAGAACAATTGAAAGCAAAAACAAAGAGGAAAGGTACACATACTAATTTCCTTTGATTTGCCACCGCATAAAGAAGTATACATTCTTATATAGCGATTGCTGATATATATGAATACTATTTTTGCCCTTATTCTACATTAGCACATCAAAGATTGGAAAAATGAAGCCCATATGTCTATATGGTAGCTACTGGGATCAGGAGACATGGGTAATATAGTTAGCCTTTTCTTTTAATTTTCAGAGCTCTGCGATAAAATTAAAACATAAATAATAAGAAATTTCATCCTTAGAATATTGAGCTAAAGCAAAGTTTAAAGTTTTAAACCAAAGGCACGGGGATGGCAGTATCTGAAGAACAAGTCTCCATTGCTTTTTATCACCTCATTTTTACTAATTAGGTTTGTGCCTTCGGTTCATGTATGTCAAATTTGGGGAGCTGAATATGATTAAAAATCACATTTACAACTAATTTTCATTTCAATCCTTGTATACAACTGAAGAGCTCTTAGTTTGGCAAAAGCTCCAATGTTGGTGGTAAAGTTTGCAGAGTTTGGCTTTATACCTTTCAATTGCTTTTTCTAATAAATATTCCAAGGATTTATTAAAAACCCTGTTTTGTAATCATTGCCTTCTATGAAACCACACTTCATTGGGTCATTTTGTGCAATGGTTAAAAGAAGTTATACCAAATACTTTAAAATTGGTTTATCAGAGGGGCATATGTTCAAGAGCATATTACACTAGTGACAAAATGATATTATTGATATACAAGTTTTCTGTGGATAAAAGCATAACTGAAGTCATACTAAATACTTTCAAATTGGGTTATTGGAGGGACATATGTTCAATAGCATATAACACTAGTGAAAAAATGACATTATTGATGTACAAGTTTTCTGTGGATAAAAACATAAATGTTCTAAGACTCACAATAATTTGAACACCTAAGTAACTTGTTAATGGTTCCAAGAGGTTTGTCACGAGCTGTTTTTCTTAAAAAAATTCAACAATTTTGAATTTAAAACCTTTATTCAGCATGAATGTGTGTGTTGACGGTATAAAAACCAGAAAGTTGAAATAGACTACAATTTTTTTGTATATTATCCACCTTATTTTGTTGCTTATGCCGCGTGCATGTGGTTGCTGGGTACATTCTGATCAGGTGAATCAATGGGAGTTGCTAATGCTATAGTGAGAAGAGAACATAAAATGTATATTTTTAGGTCCAGAAAAATCAAGTTGAAACAATAGATGCAGATACAGTAACTGGTTGTGTAGTTGTTTTGGGCATATGGCCAACAATTCTCAATCACAATTTAGCAATTTAGGCTCATCAAGTAAAAATTGAATGAGTTTTTCTATGGCCTCCACTTATACCTTGGGGCCAACCCCCATTTATCGACACTAATTTTAATTACAATTAAAATGCACTTCAAACTTGCATTAAAATGTTGCTTTGGCTTTGTGGCTATATATACTATTCCATACAAAATCTAGAAAGTGAATTGATGGAAGTTTAATTATTAAGTTGTAGATTCCATTTTAGAAATTATTTTGCAAATCACAAGGCAAATTTTAAAACAAACTGGAAATGCACTAGCATTAAAGGCTGATGAGTGTCGCTTTAGGCGTGATAAATGTACTTGCTAAAAATTCCATGCATTTTATGCATATCCTCTCCACGCACTTGAGACACATTACTATCATGTCAATAAGCTCTAACTCTGGAGACCAAATATGAACATTGTCTCCTAAAAGATCTTTATTTTTGTCGAATTTAGGATCATCATCTGCCAAAAATTCACTATATGAAAACATAAATTGGTGAAACTTAGTAATATCTCCCACTTGCTCAAAAGTGATGAGGATGACGGCGAAGACTGCAGAGTTTGGATTCATACTTTCTAATTGATCTGCTACAACATCTCCAAGCCTTTATTAACAAGTCCAATTTTGTGCCATATCCTAGAATCATTTCATTTTATGAAACTCTTGACATTGTGAAACTATTTGTTTGCATTCTCTATACTTCCACACTTTGCTTACATGTCCATAAATGCAATCTGAACTATTTGATGCACCTCCCTGCTTTGAATTTTAGATGCTTCTCAAAAATAACCATTACAATCATTACACATTCCACAAGATTTTTTTGGCAGGAACTAGCCTCTACACGGCCCTTATTTTTCCAAATATTTTGTGGCCTGAAAACAGTAGTATTGACCAAAGTTAAATTGAATGCAAAGGTTTTTCAGAAGGTACATTTTTTTAAATCATTTTTACCCTTTGAAGTATTCTGTTGGATTTGAGACGTTTGAATTTATTTAATTGTCTTCTGTTGGGTTTGTCTCTGAATGCAACTGACCGTTTAAAAAAATTCCCTAGTTTTTGAATCCACAGATCTGGGGTTTTCATAAGTTTCTAGGGTTTTAATCTTGTTTTTCAGAAATTTTAGTTTCACCCCATAATAGGTTTTATTGATTCTGGAAAATCCTAAACACTAAACCAAAAACCCTAATTTTTGTAGATCTGACATACAAACTGCAATGCTTGGACAGTACCAGGCTGTTTCTAATTTATGGACTAGGTGTGAACCGTTTATTTGGTGAATTTTGTGGGTCTATTCTATTTCCTCAGGTAACTTGTCTTAAATATGATTCAGGAACACTAGGGTTTGAATTATGTGGGGATTAGGCCTTGGTCCTGAATTAATAAGACATTGGAGTAAGATATCTGACCAGTAAATTACATTGCATCAAAGGCGCAGGCTTAGGCAATTGTTTTCATCATTTCATAGAGGGTGTACACTAATTTTGAAATTTTCACTGTGGTGCTGTTGAGTAAATTTGGAATGGTTTCATGGAGGGTGTTTACTGTATGCGTTTACCAGCGGTGATGTTGAGTAATTCTTTGAGTGATTTGCAAGAAAATTGTTCCATGAAACGTGAAAACTGCACCTCTCCACCAAGGCTTTTATGGATCCTGCATTTAAAACTACCAGCACATAATTCTAGAATTAAAAAAGCAGTGCAGACATGTTGCTATTTGGCGAAAAAGACTGAATTTCCAGCCACCCCTCTTTAGCGACTGCTCAAGTTCTCCAGTTATAATAATCATCATTCATAAAATTAAGGAAAACTGATTTGATTTTTTTCCTGTTCACCGTTTCAGAGGTTTCATGGTGTCACCCACACTAAAATCACTGCTTCTAAAATTAAGGAAAAGATTTGGCTTTATCCTGTTCTGCTGTTTCAAAGGAATTGTTGGGTCAATTATGCAGGAAAAATTTTAGTGGCTGCACCCGGCATTGTTCAGTTTGTGGGTCAAACATCATATATCCTGCTTGTTCAGGTGTGTAGTCTAAAACTTGACCATAGGGACATTAGGATTGAACTCTGGAAGGAATAAGATTTTTCCTTAAAACTAATCAGAAGCTCTTGATACACCTAGCCCTTTTTTATCTTGTTACGCTGATAGGTGTTCTATAATGGCAGCCTGGGGTGGTGGTGGACTGTAATGGCCATGAGTAGTTATCAGTTAATTTCTAATCGTAAATTTGACATCAATTAGACCGTCATAGGGTAATTTCAACGTTAAAATTGACGTCTATTTGTCTGTCACTTAGAAGTTTTCTTCTTCTTTTTGATTAGAAGTCAATTGAAAATCTTATCATCTTGGTCATACAATGGAGTTTGCCTAGTAAAGATTTTTTCGAGCCTGACATATTGGTGCAATTAGATTGACAGAATTCGTCACCAGTTAGTAGAGAATTTATGGAGAAGGTAATAAAGTTACTGGCCGATGTGGTATGCTAAAGATCCAAGATAAAGCACGAGATTGATAATCTCATGGCTTTTTTTTCAGATAGATGTATTTAAGATAATAGAGAATTTATGGAGAAGGCAATAAAGTTACTGGTCAATGTGGTATGCTAAAGATCCAAGATAAAGCCTGAGATTTATATCTCCTGGCTTTTGTCAGATAGATGTATTTAAGATATCAGTACTTATCATATATGTAGTCTCTATAGGTTGTGGGGCTCACTTCCATTATAAATGTCAGCCCCCAAAAAAAGTAACTAGAATCTATTCTTCATTAAATAGGAGTTAGAGATACTCTGTGACATCGATCCATTTGTACCTGAAGGTTGACCTTTTAAGGCGGTATTACAAGTCAAGTCACTTGTTTTCTCTATCCTTATATTCCCAGGGGGGTGACTTCTTCTCATGCGAGTCTCATCGCAGACTTTATCTTTACTTTGAATTCTATGAAAATGGCTCCTTGACTTAACTTTGGGCTTTCAAGCATTGCAGTTTTAACTTGTTTCTGTTCTATTTCAATTTGTATTCCTTTACTTGGAGATGCATTAGGCACTCTTATTGTGTACCTTTTGGAACATGTACCATGTTCAGCCATGTTGATTTCTTGGCCACCAGTGGGCATTAATATCTATAAATGCCGTTACTTTGAACTGTAAAGCTTGCATTTTTATTTGCATATGGATTCTGTTGTTATTGTCATTGTATTCATATAAAGCTTACCTTTGTTTGATGTTGGAATTTTTGTTTGCAAACAGGGAGTGATGGCAAAAGTAGACATGCAAATTGAAGGAAATGAGGAACTGATCTTTTTGAAGGAGAGGGCCCAGAAGTTAATAGAGCGCATTGAGGATAGATGTGCTGTCCAGGATGAGCTTGTCTATGCACTGGACAAACTTGTTCCTAACCTTGCAAGCACTTTGGACATTTCTCTAAAGGTAATTTCTGCATTTAAAGGAGAACATCAAAATCCAAGGGTAAAGCCACGCAAGCGCCATCATGGGGGTTCTGGATCACACTTAAGAGATGCTTCTAGTGCCAAAGCTTTATGTACAGTAGGCGGTGTTTCTCATTCTGAAGACAGAAATGGTTTCTCAAGAGTGGATTTTGTAAGCGGCAGTGATGAAGCAGACATTAGATCTCGGCTACTCAGGTTGGATGATAGACTTGATAATGAGAAGGGAGGTGATTCATTCAGGGAAGGAGGCAATGAGGGCAATGCTTTGCATCCTAGAGCTCTTAATATTGTTAAAGCTATGGTCGCTGCTGTTTTACTTGAGCGCACACCATTTGTGCCCCTTGATTCTGCTGCAATCCTCAGGAAATTGGAAAATGGATATTGCACTCCTGCTGAGAAGAATACGCTTACTGAACTCGGGGAGAACATGGGGCAATTGCAGCTGTGGAAAAGGCTTTGAAAGCATTTGCAGGTGAAAGTACAGGAGTGGAGCTGGAAGAATTTGCAGTTAGTGGTAGAACCAGGATAATGATATTGGGAGTTGACCAAAACCGATTGGCAAAGGAATTTCCTGAAGCGACACAGCTTCTAAGTACTAAAAGCACCGATAATTCAAATGGCACAAGCATTGTTCCAGCACCTGGAACTGCCGGAGGAATGGATTTGGTAAGAGCTCCGCCTGGTATGAGTCCAGGCATTCCAAGGCCAGATATGTGGCCTGGATCTGGAGAATCTCATTCACAAGGTGTTCCTGGAATGCCAGTTGTGGGACCACCAATGTTTCCAGGAGGTAGCCCTATGTCAATGATGGGGCCAAGAGGTGGCCCTAGACCCATGGGTATGATTGGAATGCCTGGACCTGCTGGGATCCCAGGGCAAGGGATGGGATTTAGTGGTCTTCCTCCTATACAGAAGCCACCTTTTGGACAACCACCTGGTTTCGTCCCTCCCACATCATCAAAACAAAGGACAGAGGAAGATGACATGAAGGATATTGAAGCATTGCTTAAGAAGAAATCATTCAGGGAGATGCAAAAATCAAAAACTGGTGAAGAACTTTATGATCTTATTCATCGTCCAACTGCAAGGGAAACTGCCCTAGCTTCAAAGGTGAGCTTCTCTTTTCGTGTTACCAGTTAATGCAAGAGAAGCTAGATGTAAGCCTCAGCTTTGTATTTGCATTTTCAAGATTTTCTTTTTGGTTCTATATGTTTGCACGCTGCTTACATAGCTTGTAATTATCCACTGTTTTTGACTTGTCATGTCTATGCTTGTAATTATCCACAGTTTAAATCAAAAGGAGGCACACAGCTGAAAGAGTACTGCAAGGCTTTAACAAAAGAAGATTGTAGAAGACAAAGGTGCTCCATTATTGCATGTGAGAAGGTTTGTTAACTGATGCAATCATCCTTATATTAAATTCTTTTATCCCTCGTGCATATAAAGGCCTGTATAATATATGAATTGCCCTTTGGTTATATAGGTTCACTTCAGGTGGATTATTGCCTTACATACTGATATTAGTTTGGGTGATTGCTCATTTTTAGACACTTGTCGACACATGAAGGTAAGAGAATTTGTTTTGCAAAGTCAATAATATCTTTTTTTGTAGAAGTTGTTGACATTTTTTTGACTATTTAGATTTTTGCAAAGTCAATATTATCTTTGTTGTAAATTTTGTTGACATTTTTTTATTATTTAGAGTTTTGGCATCTCTTCTCATAATTGTAGACATGCAAATATGTGCACTATGAGCTGGATCCAACTCCCGATGCTGGGATTATGATGGGTATGACTACTATTCAGCCACAAAAGCCATTACGTGCAGAATATTGTTCAGAAGTTGAACTTGGGGAAGCACAATGGATCAACTGTGATATACGCAATTTCAGAATGGATATTTTGGGCCAGTTTGGAGTTATTATGGCAGATCCACCATGGGATATTCACATGGAATTGCCATATGGTACTATGGCTGATGATGAGATGAGGAATTTGAATGTGCCTAGTCTGCAGACAGATGGTCTCATTTTCCTTTGGGTCACTGGACGCGCAATGGAACTTGGACGAGATTGGTATTTCTCTCTCTTCTGTTAGCTGAAGGTTTTATGTTTTCATGCATGCTAGTTCATGTGAATTGGTTGTTCCGAGTCCTCAAATTTTAAGAATTTTTTTAATTCAGAAGCATTCTGCTATTGTAGTTTCATTCCCCTGTATTAAAAGTGTAACCAGTTTGACTTTCTATTCTAATATTCATGCTCAAGTCTTGAGCTATGGGGCTATCGCCGTATTGAAGAGCTCATTTGGGTAAAGACAAATCAACTTCAGAGAATCATTAGAACGGGAGAACGGGACATTGGTTGAATCATAGTAAAGAGCATTGTCTAGTTGGTATCAAGGGAAATCCAGAAATGAACCGTAACATTGACACAGATGTCATTGTTTCTGAGGTTCGCGAGACAAGTCGAAAACCAGACGAGGTAAGTTATGATCTGACTTTGACGTGTGTGGTCTATGTAACTTTTAATTGTCTATTTACTTCAGTTGAACTTTACTTTAATAAATTGATAAAACAATGCTAATTCTTGTATTCGATGGGGACTTTAAATGTGCAAGGTCCATATTCATTGGTGTACATGTGAAACAGACTCATTTCAGCAACAATTTATTAATATGAAATTTTTAATAGAAGAAACTTAATTATGTTTATGATGCCATAATAGAAAATCAAAATTTTAACTAGCATATCATCTTTATGCTTTTATTACCATTTAATCGATTTCATATGCATGCATGGAGGATGACCCAAGAAATGAATGGATTGGGCATGCAGAGATGCAAGTGTATATGTGGATAATTGTGATTTATCATTTATGTGTACGCGGTTCTAGAACATTTGTTTTCCCCAGGCTGTGAGCTCAGACTTGGGGAGCAATGTGACTATGGCTGAGTGGATGTGCTATAGTGGTCTGTAGGACTATAATCCTGCATCTAGCTTCAAAGAATATTTAAGCAAACATGAGGCCAAAGGGTGTTTCCCTTGGGAAAATTTAAAAGAGGATTTGAATGATTATCAACTAATCTTAGCACATCCCTGTTTGGTCCATTCACAAGGGCACAATAGAAATAATACCAAGAAGCTAGACTGTCTGGAAACGCCTAAGGCCCCCCCGTACCAGCCTGGAAACGTACCAGGTACTGGTACGGGGTACGGTACGCTGTGGGTACGCTTGGAAACGTACCCACAGGGGACAGGGTACGGTCTGGGTACGGTTTTGCCGTACCCAGACCGTACCCTGTCCCCTGTGGGTATGTTTCAAGCGTACCCAAAAAAAAACTTGCCAAAGACTGTTTCTTTCCTTTTTTGGCAATTCTTTCCTTTTTTGGATTTTTGGTGGAAAAATCACAAGCATAGAAAAAAATTTGCCATTTTTGGAAAGGGTCCGGGAAGATGTAGCAGCAAAAACTTGCATGTGCCATAACTTTCATTCTGTGACTCCGTTTCAAGTGTCGTTTTCTCTAAAAGTGTATATTTTCTCGAGCTCTACGCATTGATGGCAATATTTTTCTTATTTTCATAAAATCCATTTTTGCACCTTTTTGGACCAAGCAACTTCTTGCAATCTTCTGAAAGAATCATGAGCTTTGATCGCCTGTAGACAGATTAGTAATTAAAAATACTGGATAGCTTTCCAAAACTCAGCGAGTATTCTCCCGTGCTCGGACTAATCGTCCCACCTGCCAGCTTGGATCCATATTTTTCCTGCTTAGTTATGATGTTTCAGGAAATATGTCAGACAATACTATCGTGCTGAGTGGATCAAGGAAGGTCACCATGAACAATCAAAACTCCTTGAATCTTATCACAGTCACTAAGATAAATAACTGTGATAGAGAAATAATAAATTTCAATAAGTATGCAATGTATGAGAATTAAATTTCAATATATATATATATATATATAACGTACCCAAAAGCGTACCGTACCCAAGATTTTTAAAAATTTGCCGTATCGGTGTACCGTACCCGTATCCAGACTGTCTAGCCAAGAAGCAATCTATGATATTATAAACTCAACAGCTTGACCTCAACTTCAAATAATTCGAGGAACTTAACTTTATGGTGCATGGGCCAAAGACACGGGTGGTATCATTCTTAAAGTAGAATTCGTAAATCTTATGAAAGGCTCTAGGCATTCAAAGGTGAACCAAGCTCTTCCAAGAAATCATTCTTATAATCAGACAACTCATTTTTAGTTATCATTTATGCAGAAGACCACAGTATTGAAAAGGTGGATAGCATACAACCTGCGAATAGATGAAGCGTAACCCAGCTCAGATATTGAGGCAGAAAAATGAGAACATAACCTGGAGCTCAATCTTTGCACACTTTCCCCACTGAGCCATGAGATACCACAGGGCCAGTCACTGCACATCTTGCATCTCCTCTTTCTTCTTCTTCTTAAACTATGTATAACAAATGTAATCTGGTATTGGAGATTGAAAATTGTTTCATTCAAATTTTGCTTAGTCTAGCTGATGTACCCATCCAGTGGGCAAGAAAAATGCAGTGACAATATTTCTAAAATGGAAAGATAAAAGGGACGGAGAGAAAAATGACGTCGCCGTAAGAAGCTATTTGCAAAAATCACAGCAAGCATATGGAGAGAGGAATAATTGACATGTACTTAAACAGGGAATCTGGCAATTAAACATAAAGAAATGCTGCTAGAAATTGATGACAAGTGGTTTCTGCCCAAGGTGCGATGGAATGCCAATAGGCAGACAATGAGTGCTTATAATTTGGGGAAGATGTTATGGTGACTCAGAGTTTTGAAAACAATGAGAAAAAGAGGCTTTATGATGCCAAGTTTTTGGATTGAGTTTGAAAATCCTTGAAGTTGGCAAATATTTGATGATTAGAAAAACACGAAGAAGCTATTTGAGATTTGAAAGCTGAATGCTACTGCCAGCTATGAAGCTAGATTCAACAACTATTTCCAGCTTCATCTTAGCTTGTTTGAATCTCACTGCTTTGGGATAGGTTTGGATATTCATTTATTACAAGCATATCTTTATCTGATAAGATTGTGAATTTGTGACCAACAAAATAAACATGTATGTGAAATGTGGTAGCATACACAAGGCACACAATATACTTCACAAATTGCCTCTCAAAGATGTTTCTGCAAGGCTGTAATTATAGTTGAATGTGCACAATTATAATCTGCAGGTTGCGAAATTGCTTGTGCCATTTTCCACCTTGACCTAGTTATGGATGGTTAAAAGAGGGTATAGGGATCCATCAGAATAAGTGATTTTATTTTGAGTGTATGAACAGCTATGGAAATCTAGATAAGGACAATGAGTATCTTTGTGATTCCATATCATTCTATGCCTGATTGGCTATATTTTAATTTTGGGCTATTTATTTATTTTTTATAAGGGAAATAATATAACTGGAGAATAACATGTTATTTCTCTCTTTTTATCTCTCATTTTACCATTGAGATGATACATGTAATTTCAATTTCATGTATGATTCTTCACCTCTTTTTCTTGACGAGTGGAGTCGTGAAAGATGAGGATGTTATGAAGATTGATGTCACTCGATCAAATTGTGTAACAAAGATGTTGACAAATTATACTGTTTACATAGTTTATAGGTCTTATAAACCAATCTATTCTAAAGTAATCATCTTCATTAACAATGGAGATGAGGATGTTATTGTCCTACACTATAAACTAGTACAAATAATTTAAATACATCTATCTGCAAAATGTCGAGAGATCAATCTCAAGGCGCCCATTTTTATTTGTCTCATATCACATTGATTAACAACTCCATTACCTTTAGGTTTTTCCATTAATTTCTCATTGACTTGTGACATATGGCCCCAATCTATATCTTGACTACCTTGTCGAGCTCAAAAACATCTTTTCTGGTGAAGAAAATGAGCTTCTTACTCCATTGTATGGCCAAGATATTATAATTTTTCAATTGAATTTTCTAAGAAAAACAAGAAGATTAGAACGAATGACAATGGAATAAGTGAGATACTTCTTGTATAGGTGTATTGACAAGACTTGACTTTAAAAAAAGCTGTCTTATTTATATAAGACATGGGCCTTATACACCCAAGACACATTAGGGGTTTAATTCAAGTGACCATAAAAACTTCAGGTAAAATAAAACTCTTACAGCCATCACACATCTAAATTTATCTATTTAAATGCTTGAAATTCTCATCTCACATCTAAATTTATCTATTTAAATGCTTGAAATTCTTACTTCTATCCTCATTTAAATGAATGATTTAAAACATCAAATTGAATTATAATTTGTTTTTGTAAACTTCTTTGAATTTATACTTTAGTGTGACAATTATATGCATGCTATTTGCGTTTTAGCTGTTATATGAAGGTTAAAAAAGAATATTTTTATTGGAATTTGACAAAAGATTAATTCATTATTTTGACATCACTAACCATTGGAATAAAATTTGTGGGAAAACATTTTAGTATGATTATAAAGATGAGAAGATGTGCAAGAATTGTTTATTAGAGATCCTTATATGAGTAGCTCTAATCAAGTATACAATGAAGCGTGCAAAGTGCAAACAGTGCAAATTTTCATTTTGAAGCCTTTTTGCATTGTAGTTATCTTTGTTGAAGCCGACCGTTGAAATCGTTTAGGGGTCTTCCCAACTGAGGTGCCTTCTCAATCCACGGAATCTTCCAAATCAAGGCAGCTTCACAATCTTGAATTAATAAATAAATTAGCTGTTATATTAATAAAATAGATGTAACACACTAATTCAAAATCATTAAATGCCAATAATTCTAAGCTGAAGGATGTCTCTCAACTTGCTGATAATATATGTTCACACGTGGCTTAAGCTTAAGCCCTCTTCCCTTTCAATTAGCAAATAAATTAGCTGTTATTATAATTAAATAAATGCAACACACTAATTCAAAATCATTAAATGCCAATAATCTTAAGGTGAAGGATGTCTCTCAACTTGCTGATAATATATATGTTCACGAGTGGCTTAAGCCCAAGCTCTCATCCCTATTCAAATTGTGTCAATACTTCTTAATCTCTAGTACCTCCAATAGCATCTTCTAAAAAAGTAATCCTCTCCTGCACAACGACTACCTTCAAATTTTTACGCAAATGTAATGGTTTTCTATAAATAAGTACGCAGCTAAAATTGACTTGCCCATTCTTTAACAGAGACATGACATCAAAATTAAAAATGTATGTTTCAAGAGGTCTAGAGCTACGTGTTAGATGACAAAGAGAGGGTGGTCAAAGGGGAATCCTTAACGTAGACATATGCCGCGAATTAATACACGTTAATTTATCACATTATTGATATTTTTGTCTAGCTCATACATCTAAGTAAAAACATAGGACAATTTTCATTTTTGTCATCACACAGTAGAAAAATGAAAGGCAAAATGAGATGCAGGGTGACATAGCTTGGATGGATAAAGTATATAACTTATTTGAGTTAATAAGAGTTTATCATGAAAAGAGGTTTGAGTTGATAAGTTTATTTTTCTAACTTGTGAAGAAAAAATCATTGAAGAGGAAGAAATATCATGATTATGTACAAAAAAAGAATGTGGAGATCTCGTGCCTTTAATCAACATCGCACTTGCTCCCATACTGTCACCATGCCAACAAATAGAGAATGTTTGAATATTATGACATTATCGACTGAAGAAGAAACATACTAGGCTTTTGCAGTTTTGGTATGTAAATCATGTAGACAACACAAGACAATGCTTTTGCTATTAATATATAAATGAATAATATGTAACACCAAGTATCCCACAGTTGAGGAGAATTTGCACATGTATCTGTGTTGCATTGGTAGAAAATGTATATGTGATAGCTATAGTCTTGATGATGCATACAACATCGCCCTCTTGGTACACCTGCTTGTGCTTATACTCTTGGTCGATATTACAAGACAACTTGAGATGTGAAACGCAAAAGTAGGGGATAGTGCAGTTGTGGTGTGCATGAAAGGGGCTTTGCACAGTTTTTTATGACTAAAATAACTTTGGATGATGCTACGAAAACTTTCTTTAAGCTTTGCCTCTCCTTAAAATAATGTTGTACAAAACATTGTGGGAGAAAGGTAAGTAGATGGTGAAGCTGCAAAATGGAAGCTCGACTGTGGGATGGAGTCTGGACACACTGAGATATGCAAAATGTTGATGATGTTATGCAAAGGAATTGATATGCCTTTGCAAACAATGGCTGTATCACTGTAGGGTGTTTGAATTAAAAATCTTTATTATTCAGTCACTACACTCAGGGTCATTTGTCTTGCTTGTACTGAAGTCCCAAGATGCCCCAGCACTTTTGTACTTGAGAATTGTTTTTATTGACTTTAGAGTGGAGAACGGGAGGTGGCAGGCTCATATTACCCTGATGCTCATTTGTATCAGGTCATAAACTTTTGATAAGGAAGCTTGTGCCGCAATGAAAGTCTGAAGCTGGGAGTTAGAGGGCTTTGAATACATACACACTCTTCACATCGCATGTCATAAACTTCCTAAATTTCTGCCACGTAAGGAAGTTTTTGCTTTATTAAAGTTGGGAGGTAGCAGGCTTTCAATACACCTTTACATTGCCTATGTCATAAACTTGAGAAATGTACGTCACTTTACACTTAGCTCTTTAAAATAATTTATTACTTTATTAAAGCTGGAAGTTTGGAGGTAGTTGGAAGTCACTTTTCACTTTTGCAATGTCTAGCATATATCATAAACTTCTGAAATTTTGATCACTTTACAGTTAATGAAGAATGTGTGAAGTGTGCAAACAAAGACGGGAAATCCTGATATATGCATTTGGACAGATTTGACCTTGTGGGAAGTGGGCATGTGGGATTAATGAGAAGTGCAGATAGCGTCATTTGTGTACACTCTTTACAATGTGTAAAGCATGAACATGAGTCCAAAGAATCCTGAAAGTATACCAAATTACATTTGGAGTACACTCTTTACAATATGTAAAGCATGTACATGAGTCCTAGGAATCCTGAAAGTCTATTACACTTGGATTTTAAAGAGGCAGGAGCTTTTTCAAAAAATTTGCCTTACGCGGAATCATACAAGGAAAGTGGATGACATGACTTGAGCACAAAAGAAAAGAGTCTTATTTGTAAGACAACTCAATACACATATATTTGTGTTTTAAAGTTACCTCATCTTCATTTTCCCACACAATGTGGTTCGAAGCTTCTTATAGACGCGCTTTTACAGCCTGCTCTTTACTTCTTCACACAGGATCCATGCATCTGTTTTTTCTCTCCTACAAAAAGGTTTTTTCTTTGGCTTTCCTTTAGAGCATCCATGCAGCTAGAGAGATTAATTTTTTTGAGAATTGGGGCAGCTTCTCGAATTGGGAAGCACGGAATGTGAACTTAGATCTTGGTGTCTGTCCAGGCTCAACAATGTGATTTCTATAAGTGGTAGAACGAAGATTGTCTTTCAAGTTTTAATAAGTGAATGTGAAGAACTGGATATCTTCGCTACGCTAGTGGATTTGTGCTCAATGCCTACCTGAAATCCCCATGATTAATCCTCCTACAGCTGAACTGATTTAGTATCATAGTGGCATTTGTAGGCTGTCAGAGAGTGGTGGATTTAGTCATTTTTATCAGTAATCGTCCTCCCAAGTAGTTTTTTTGCATATTCAGTTACATTATCATAATCTTTGACAAAATGATGACGCTAAAAGCTATTTGTGTGTCTTTGGTATATTATTTTTGTAATCAATGTTTTACATTTCAAAGTTTATTCATTGTTATTAGAGAAATCAGTGCCCTTTCACAAGAACATGGTAATAGTTTTACTTTAGAACTTGCAGGTTGCGCTTCTCTATTTTATGTACTCTTTAAATAAAGGATATATTTCCTTTTATGTAAAGTGGAAACTATAGCCACTTTTTAAATTTTGTTCCTCCTTGCAGCTTTCCTTTCATTTTTCCTTTGTAAATCTTTTGTTTTAAATATTCTTAGGCAAGTGGTTGACCAAAACTAGATTCTGAGGCAAGCAGTCTTTTCTTCATGCACGTGAAAAAAGTGCAGGGAATTTTTATAAAATTTGATTTGATCCTCCAATGTGTGAACCTTAGACACATTCTTTTCATGATACAAGCGTAAAATTTCCCCAAATGGAAACTTGACCAGGTGATGTGAATCTTCTTATGACTTGAACCTTGCACTTAAAGTTTTTATATCCCACTTTTCATGAGCATTACCTTTGTCCGTGGAAGGATGCTCACTTGATGGAGCTTATAATGTGAAATTAATTTAGGACTTTATAGCTCGTCTCATTGCCCCTTTACTTGGAGGTAGTAATATTCAACATTTTTAATCCTCCTATGAGCGATGTTCTCACTTTAGCATATATCCATTTCTAGCCGACCTTGATCATTTGCATGATAATTGTGAATGCACCCTTGAACATAATTGCCTACCTCTAACAATCTGGCCACCTTGAACCTCTTTATGTTTTTAAAATGCCCATATGGCAACATAGCAGCTAATAGTGTTTTGGTACAATCCCGGGTGCTAACAATGTTGTCTGCTATTCCGAGTTGGTATCTCATCTGTTTTTACTTGAGCTCCGTTGTGACTTAGCATACCTGAATTCAGAAAATACTGCAAAGAACTTTGCATTTGAGGCCTTTATTGATTGCATCCTTTTAGATGCAATATCAAACATGTCTTTATCTTTCAGAGTCAATATCCACAGCTATTTGGTGGATGCTTCATCATGGAACCAACATGCTTCATGGGCTGCTTCAGATGGGAATGACATAATCATCATTGTTCTTGTGATTGAGATATGGTAGTTTAATGTCTGTCATTCTGAACACTGAAATGCTTATACATCTGCAATATAACTTGATATGGTTAGCTAGTAATTCAAATTGTACTGATGAAACCTATCTAATACAAGAGCTTTCATGACTTCTGTGGTGATGTAAAGATCTTTTATTGTCATACTTACGTGTCTTCAAGCTTATGCTAATGATGTCTTTTTGGCAGATGTATCCGATGCTAGAAAGAATTAGTCCTCGTACTCGAAAGCTTGAACTGTTTGCACGGATGCATAATGCTCATGCAGGGTATGTTTCTCTACCAAGATTTCATACACTGGTTCCCCATGTTATTAACTGTAATAATGGGTCATTGTGTGTAGTATCTCTCTGTTTTTAGTAAGTACAATACATTTCTAACCCATCTAATCTTATTATTAAATTTGTGAATTTTTAGGTGGATGTCACTTGGTAATCAGTTGAATGGTGTGAGGTTAGTTGATGAAGGATTGAGAGCAAGGTTTAAAGCGGCATATCCTGATGTGGAGGTGCAACCTTCATCTCCTCCAAGATCTGCTGCCTCGGATGGAGAGGCAAATGCTCAAGCAAAGAGACGGTTTACTGATGCAAAGGTTACATCTGAAGACATGCCTATGACAGGTTCAGAAAATTATGCATCAGAGGAAAAGCTTGTAGCTAAAGCTACTGAAATGGAAACTTAAAAACATCCATGGGGGTTTAGAGGAGATAGACAAGGGGTAAAGGGTAAAAGGCATCCAAGGTACCGGGCACATGATTTGATCTCTTTCTACTGTAACATTCCATGTATTTGGAACATGAATTGGTAAGTGGGTAAAGAGAAAATACATCCCAAGGTAAATTGAGTCACCTCTTGCTACCTTTGTCCAAATGATTATTATGCGAACAATATGAGATTATTGTGAAAAGCTTTGGGTGCTTTTGATAAGAGCCATTGAGGCATTGTGTTGCAGTACTATTAGATGTGTTTTAGGAAATTGGTTCTACATCAAAATGTAATATATCAATCCATAAATATTCAATTAAATCTAATGAAGACCTAAAAAATAAAATAAAATCATACTTAATTGACAAACACTTTTAGTGTAATTTGCGGGGAGTGGGGACGAGGGAAGGGGGTCAGTGGAATAATTGAGTTTTGTGCAAATTTGAAAATAGTTGTTGGGAAGAATAGATGTAGGGTTTTCAATACTAGTCACTAAGTGCATAGAAAACTAGTAGCGACTTGAGCAACTTCGTATAACAACTACTGATCACAAAACACTGCAACTAGGTGTAAATTGATATAACACAATAAATCAAACCTTAATTGCATAAAGGAATATGCTTGGAATGTAAATAATCGAGAGGGTTCTTTAGAGTGATACAAATTATGGTGGAATACTTAAGTTTTGTGCAAATTTGAAAACAATTGTAAGGGACAATAGTTTGAGGGTTTTAGAGCTAGATAGTGAGAACCTAGAAAAATAAGAAGCAACCCGAGCAACTCGTCATAATTGTTAACTAATTGTATATGTGAAAAATGGTTTTATTGTACTAGTGCACAACAACTAGCCATAATATGTTGCAACTAGGTGTAAATGGATATAACACAATAAATCATACCTAATTGCACAAAGGAATATGCTTGGAATGTAAATCATTAACAAGAGTGGGTTTAGAAGTGACAAATTTTATTGCAATTCTAGAGTTAGTCGTTACAAGTAGAAAATGCAAGATAGGTCTAGACAATGAGGTGATACAAACTCGAAAAAAATAGTGCAAATAATAAGCCTTGATCGGAATATCCGAGTCTACACAAATTTGAAAATAGTCATCGGGAACAAACAAAAATTTTAAGGTTTCTAAAGCTAGAGTAATAACCTAGTGAAATTGTAGTGACTTAAGCATTCCCCAAAATTGTTAAGTACTTAAAAATGTTGGGAAGAATTGATGTAGGGTTTTAAAGCTAGTTAGTGAGAGCATAGAAACCTAGTAGTGACTTGAGCAACTTTGCTATAACTTTTAAGTAATTGTGGAAAGTGGTTTTACACTAACAATGCACGTCGTCTTATCACAAAACACTAGAACTAGGTGTAAATTGATATAACACAATAAATCAGACCTTAATTGCATAAAGAAATATGCTTGGAATGTAAATAATTGACATGGTTTTTAGAGTGATACAAATTAGAGTGGAATATTCAAGTTTTGGGCAAATTTGAAAACAATCGTCAGGACAATAGGTGTAGGGTTTTAGAGCTAGATAGCGAGAACCTAGAAAATAAGTAACAACTCGTCAAATTTGTTAAGTAATTGTATATGTGAAAAATAGTTTTATTGTAATAATGCATTACAAGTGACTATGTATTATATTGCAACTAGGTGTAAATGGATATAACACAATAAATCATACCTAATTGCATAAAGGAATATGCTTGGAATGCAAATAAATAACAAGAGTGGGTTTAAAAGTGACAAATTTTATATCGGTTCGAGTTAGTCATTAGAAGTAGAAAATGCAAAATAGGTCTAGACAATGAGGTGATGCAAACCCATAAAAAATGGTGCAAATAACAAGCCTTGATCGGAATATCCGAGTCTGTGCAAATTTCAAAATAGTCATAAAAAACAAAAAACAATTGTAGGATTTTTAAAGCTAGAGTAAGAACCCGAAAAATTGTAGTGACTTAAGCATTTCCCAAACTGTTAAGTAATTATAGATGTGAAAAGTGGTTTTACGCAAATAATGCATTACAACTAGCCACAATACATTGCTACTAGGTGTAATTGGATATAAAACAATGAATGAAACCTAATTGCACAAAGGAATATCCTTGGGATGTAAGTAATTAATAGAGGGGTTTTAGAGTAATACAAAATTTGCTGCAATTTGAGAGTTAATCATTAGTAGACAATGCAAAATAGATGCGAGACAATGAGGTTATATAAACCCACAAAAACATTGCAAACAAAGAACCTCCATCGGAATTGTAACACTCCATTTTTGGAAAGAGACGAGAAGCGTAGCAATGTATTTCCGAAACAATTAGATAAAGGAAACAAATTGCATGACCCCATTTGACAACTTTAGGGCTTTAAAAGCCTCACTCACTTTTCCGTAATTTACTAAGTGTTAGGAAATTGTTCTCCTTCCTTGAAACCCTAATATGACTACAACACCTTACAAACTTGTAGAAAATGGGGAACTACATCATCCCTCCATAATTATTAGGGCTTTAGGATTTTGAATAGCAAAAACCAAGTATAATGTGGTTTTGCAAGCGAGTCCATAATAAAGCAAGTGTCGCGACCCTTATCACTTTCAATGTTCTAAGCAATGCAACAAGTAAATGCTAGATACTCTTTCTCTAAAATGCTTGAAAATTGATTTTGGCATGAAAATGTTCTTGAAATAAAGAAATTTCTTGCTTTTACAATTCCAATTGTTCTTTGTGTTTATGATTCTCCTCAATTATTTATATATA